>CAMRHE010000275.1:2307500-2846595 GCA_947044405.1 Leptodactylus fallax | reverse complement strand
AACATTGTTGTTGGTAAAAAAACACATCAAGAAAATATTGTTGAAGAAAACACATGATATGAAAAATATACGTTTTTTTTTTTTTTTTTTTTTTTTTTTTTTTTTTTAATATATACATCAACACCACATCAACACAGAACAAAACAGACAGCTATAATAATTCTCCACGTACAAGAACATAACTACTGGCAGCCCAAGTATAGTTTGCTTCTTCGTTTTCAACCTTTTGCAATACACTTCAGGTTTCAAGGATATAAAATTTAAATTTTTGGTGAAGAATCGTCAGCGGGACCAGTGAAGAGGAACGAAATTTACTGGTTATTTTAAACTTTAAAAAGTAATATTCACGTCCCTTGTTTTCAGTGCAGCAAACTTCACTTCCAGACAGTGAAAAATCTTCTGAGATCCAAATGTTGTTCTAAATGACTGATGAGACATAATCCACCTGTGAAGGGCATTGCCCCGCAGGTACGTATTCCGCCTCTGTGATCCCAGAGAGCATCATGAAGACCAGAACACAACAAGGTGATCTGTGATATTGTTGTGGAGAAGCGGTGCAAGCCGGATTTGGATATGTGGTAGTTTCCAAACTTAAACATCTGTGAATACTGTAAGCGGTTTGCATGGAAATGGAAGGAGAGTCAGACCACAAATCTGTCAGATCATACATCAGCCTAGCTTTCATCCAAATAAGAAGAGATTGATCAGGAGATGAGTTGGGCAGGCCCATGATCACTCTGATGAACTGCAGAGATCTACAGCTGAAGGTGGCAGAGTCCATAAGGGACAATAGTCGACACTCCACGCAATGCAAATATGGCCTTTTATGGAAGAGTGGCAAGAAGAGCTTCTCAAAACATTAATCCATAAAAAGCCACCTAGAGACATACCAAACATGTGGAGCAGGTGCTGTGCTCAGATGAACCCAAAATCCAACTTTTGTCTCATTAATGCAACGACATGTTTATGCATCCCTGAACAATACCATCTCACTGTCACACATGGTGGCGGCAGCATCATGGTTTGGGCCTGTTTTCTTCAGCAGTGAATAGGAAGATGGTTAAAATTGATGGGAAGATGGATGGTCATTAGTGGAATATTCTTTGCTAGGTACCTGTTATCTGCATCTGAGACTGGGGATGGAGATTTATCTAACAAGACAGATCCCAAATCATAAAAGGTAAATCTACAATGGAATGGTTCATTAACCCAGGTTGTCTCAGACCTGAATCTGGAAAGAGCTGAAAACTGCTGTTCATTAAACGCTCCATCCAACCTCACTGAACTCCAGCTGTTTTCCAAGGGAAGAATGGGCAAGAATTCAGTCTCTGAATGTGCAAACTGATAGACATACTTCCCTGTGTTTTGCAGTTGCACGTTAGCAGCAGGTATTTGCTAGTATTAACTTCTTTTTTTTTGCAAATGGCCAATTTGGCATGCTCCCACTTTTCATTTTTTTTATTTTTTACAAAATAGCCATAAATTTTGTTCCACTTCATTGTGTCCCACTTGTTGATTTCTACACTAAAAAATTTATATCCTTATGTTTGAAGCCTGAAATGGGCAAAGGCTGAAAAGATATAATTGCCTCCTATGTACAAGAATATAACTCTTAATACTGTTCTTATGTACAAGAATATAAATACTATAATACTGCTGTTATGTACAAGAATATAACTACTATAATACTATCTATGTACAAGAACATAATTACTATAATACTGCTCCTATGTACATGAATATAATGTAACTTATTTTAATACTGTTCTAGGTGCAGGAATATAACTACTATAATACTGTTCTATGACATGAATATACTGTAACTACTATAATACTGTCTCCTAAAAGTGCAGGAACAACTGTTTCAAATACGTTCTATGTATATGAATATACTGTAACTAATTGCCTCCTAGGTGCAGGAATAGCAACTACTATAATACTAAATTCTATGCAAGAATATAACTACTAATACTGTTCCTATGTACAAGAATTATAACTACTATAAATACTACTCCTATGTACAAGAATATAACTATTATAATACTGCTCCTATGTACATGAATATACTGTAATCCATTTCATAATACTGTCTCTAGTGCAGGAATATAACTACTATACTGCTGCTCCTATGTATAAGAATATAACTACTATAACCTCCTATTAAGAATATAACTACTATAATACGTTCTATGCGCGGGCACATAACTACATTTGCCCTATGTACAAGCACAGGGCTACTATAATACGTTCCCTATAATAAGAATACCATAGACACTGTTCTTGTTTATACTGATTATAATTAATGGCACTTATAATAGAATATAACTACATAATACACTGCAAAAACATGAATAATTGAACTAGTGAATAATGAAGCCTAGGGTGCAGGAGTCATAATTATCGAGAATATCGTTCTCTGCAGTATAGGGATATAACGATTATAATATCAGTTCTCATCTTAGTAGTCATAATCATTAATATCAATTTTATTAGGAACTAACTGTCATAACGATATATATTGATTTCATAATAGTGGATAATATAACGATTATATATTGCCTCGAGAGAATGATGTCATACTAATATATTGTTCTCAATACTGTTATACTGTTCTTATTGTTGGAATATAAATTCAATAACATTTATTTCAGTGAAATGCCATCATATTGTTCAATGCTACCTTTTTTGATTGAGACGATATACGTTTCATTATATTAGAATTACACCATTATACACGTTTCACGTACAGAATACCCCACATAATATTGTTTCCTCTACGTACGAATATACCACATAATATTGTTTCATAAAGTATTACGAAGGTATCGCACCATCATAATATCGCTCCAGCTTATGGAATATGCACCATCATATTATCGTTCGCAACAAATATAACAGTAATTCGCCATATTATTACCACAAAATACCACAGGGTTGGTCACTATATTGTCATTTCATACAGAATATAACATTACGGTTGTTATTTCGTACAGAATAAAATTATTACATATCGTTCTCATAAAGCAGAAGGCAATTATTATTGCTTCATTATGAAGGTACATATATATTGTTTACAGGCAGAATGTAACTATTGCGTTAAGTCGGTTCCATAAAAATAGAAAATATTTAGATGTAATAAGAGCCGCAAAAATAAGAATATAATATACTATAGTAGAAAGAGTATAATTATCATAGACATTTATGACAGAATTATATGTCACATCTCTATGTAGAAAATATAACTACTATAATATTAAATTTTATGTACAAGAATATAACTAATAATAAGTTCTAGCGTACAAAATATAACTACTATAATACTGCCCTATGCATAAGAATATAACTACTTCAGTAATACGTTCCTATGTCAAGAATATAACTACTATAATACTGCTCCTATTACAAGAATATAACTACTATAATATTGTTCCTCCTATGCGTAATAAGAATATAACTACTATAATACGTTCTGGCGTACAAGAGAATCACAGTACAAAACAGTTCTGGCGTACAAGAATATAACTACTATAATACTGTCTCTAAGGCAAGAATATAACTACTATATCATTGCACCTATGTACAAGAATATAACTACTATACTACTGCTCCCATGTACAAGAATAAAAAAGAATAAAAAATTAACTACAAGAATATAACTACTATAATATTACCTCCCATGTACAGTCATGAACTACTATAATACTGCTCCTATGCAATAAGAATATAACTACTATAATACTGTCTCTTATGACAATATAACTACTATAATACTGTTCTATGTACAAGAATATAACTACAGTAATATCAGTTCTATGTACAAAGAATATAACTACTATAATAGATTGCTCCATGTACAAGAATATAACTACTGTAATATACTGCTCCAGTACAAGAATATAACTACTATAATTACTGTCTCTATTTCTAGACCATGTTTATGAATGAATTTTATTTGTTGTCATACAGGCTGGAATTATCTCTAGTTCGGGTATTTTAGTTTTAGTGACTGATTATAATGGAATTATCTAGGCCATTACCTGTATTCACTGTAAATTATAAACTATAATGAAATCCAGTTTTTTTAAAATTATTTTTTTATGTTTGAAAATTTCTGCATGAATTATCAGGAAAAGTTTATAATCCAATGTAATAATAGAGAACTTACATATTGCAGATTCCACAGTTACATTGCAAGAAGAATTTTATACTTTGTAACAAGTAAATCTTAAACAAGCAGTCTCAGGGCCTACGTTCCTCCTGGAAACCTTGTGGAATACTGCGTCTCTGCTGATAGAACACAGATGAGGATGTTTTCACCCCTATAGATCTGAAGCTGTCAGATCTCCTGATTAAAAAATACTCCCCATCCTGCCATGTAAACCCCAATGAAATATCATAGACTCAAGCGCAGTGAATACACTACACCAAACTCAAAGAAACACTTGCAAATGAACTGCGAAGATGTTTCACGTTTACCATTGTATTCTGAGATAGATGAATGGGGGGATAATATGGTGATTAGTATGATAGATTATCAGATGATCCTATTTGTAACATATGTAGATACAGAGAACCTTAAGAAAGAAACAATGCAAATATTATCACATAATCTGTATTTTGCTTTTTGCCAGCTCAGAACTAATTGTTTGACCTTGTAAAATGCCACTTGTAAGTCATAGGAATGCAAGAATAAAAAATATTAAAAAAATGTATTTGTTAAACAAGCTCAGAAGAAGGAACATTTCAACCTACAACTTCAAGATAATGATATCCATCCTCTTACCTTGTCTACCATGTCCTACTTGTTTGTTATGTCTATCTGTTCATCTCTATTTGCTGCAGAAAGATAGATATACATGGATTATGTGACTGGGGCGTAGAGGAATACTGCCTTACAATATTTTGGTGAAGCCAAACAATACAGAAGGTCATCGGCAAAGGGAGACAGGCATTAGAAAGATCTTGTTTCATCTCCATTCATTTGCATCAAGACTGTGTGAGAGCAACCCAGCATTCCCCTCCTTGCCGTAGCCAAAGTTCTATCCAGCCATGAAAAGGGGTTTTCCATGTGTCTCATTATCTCTACTCTCCATTGTACACGCAAACAGTTGTTTCATCAATAGACATTCTACTGAAAGGCCACTCTTTTTGGCTGATGTCTTGCCCTTAAATTAAATTTTAAGGATTTATTAAGCATTTCCATACAGATCACATATAACAAGTCAATTTCTTATATCTGCCTTGGCATTAAAGAAAGTTTTGATTTTGTGGCAACTTTAACCAAGCATTGTAAAACTGAAGGACACTTTAATAAAAATGATAAAACTGAAGGATGATTCATAAACTCAAAAAAAAAATATATATATATAGCTTTAACTTTCTGAAATTTAAATGCTGTAGATTAATCATAGCACAGGTTAGTTTCTGCACGGTTATAAATGCCAAATTAACATATTTCAAACTAACACAATTTTTATGAACTTTTCTTACTCTCTGGAACATCTATATTAATACACAGTCAGGGTTTTCTTCATAATCATGGATTTCGACATGAACTTCTATTACTTTGAATGAATAGAAATGACATTTTCTCAGCTCAAGTTATTGTAAATAAAGCTCTATTTTGTTTTTCTAAAATATATGTGTTATTATTAATGGGTTGTTGAAAGCATTTCATTGGAAAGTAGATGTACATAATATTATATACTTTAAAAAAAAAATAAAACTTTTGATATATTTGTGTGTTTAATTTTTCTAAGAATAATAATTGTGTAATTTTTATTAAAACTTTAATTGTAAAAAAAAATTAAATACACTTTAAGCCACTTTTGTTATTAATCACAGATTTGAAGAGCAGATGATATTTAATGATCGGCATCGTAATGCTGTTTGGGTCATCAGACCTGTGTCGGCAGAAATTTGAGGCTATAATATAATTCAGAAGTAGTGTTTTTATGGTTTCTGCCTGTAGGGCGGGTGGGCGCCGTGCTACAGGTACTTTTCCTAAGTACTGGATGGCCACAGGTACGGTTATGCCCAGGAAATTGTACTGGGATGTCTTCAGAATTTATATATGGAGAGAGTATGTCCCCAGAGCTTAGTAATAACCCAGCTATGATATGTAATAGCAGTCAAGGTTTTACTCTCTGACAATGTAATCGTAATACTAGAACTGCGATAAACTTTTTAAAAAAAAAATCAATCTTACCATAAAAAGTTAGTTGGGGAAGTAGTGAACAGCAAATGGAAATACTTGCCGAGCACTTCAGTGCTCTAGACTTCCATGAGGGTGACATATGGGATTATGGTATATTAGCTTTACTAAACTAAATTTTTACGTTTTAGGTTAGAACTTACAAGCACTAAAGCAAATTTATCAAGCAATCAATAGCTAGGTGATATACAATGATATTGGGACTAATGATCATAGACTGAAAATTTTGCACAAGATTCTGCTAATTGGTTGACTTTGTGTCTTTATATTCTGCCAAGAAGTTGCCATGTGTACAAGTGCAGACCCAAATTAAAATATCATCAAAGTTTTTTCAGTAATTCAATTGAAAAGTGAAACATTATATTCTACTGAAGCTCATAAACAGAGTGAACTTTTCAAGGTTTATTTCTGTTAATGTTGATGATTATGGCTTATGCCAAGAAACTCCAGTGCCACATTCAGAAAATTAGAGAATTAATGTCATGTATATGTTTAAAGGTTCCTAGTTCAGCTATAAATACAACATGGGGAAGACTGCTGACTTGACAGATGTCGTCATTGATTACAGTCCATTAAAGGTCATTGCTGTGGAAGCTGGCTGTTCACAGAGTGCTGGGGCCAAGATATTAATGGAGTGGAGTGAGCTGAGGTGGCAGGTATGCATTGCTGGGGCCCACAAGAGCCTTGACAGACTCAGTTAAAGAAAGGCTATCTCAGGGAGACCCACAGTGAAGGGACTGCTGGATTGTTTCACCACACACAGACGCATGTCCAGGACATGGGCTGGCAAATGAAAATGTGGCCACCATGAGACCAATAGATTAATGCCAGAGGTCTTGTCTACAGAGAACTGGAAGGTGGCTCAGATTAAAGAATTTTGCATTTTCATTTTGAAATTATCACATCCACCTCTCACCATAGATAAGACTCAGACCACATATTTGTGATCGTGCCAATTCTGAATTTTGGCCACCCAACATACACCAAAATTAAATAACTTTAATATAATTCGTCCTTAAAATTAATTGCATTAAAAATTTCTAGCAAACTGTTTTAATGAAAATCTGTGGCATTAACTTTCATACAGTATGGTAAATTGCCTTTCAGACAAAATTATCCCCATTTCCATGGGTTTAAAAAGAGCTCAAACAATGCACAAAATTTCAAATGGTTCAGTTTCCTCCAACTCAGATCGGTAATAGTTTAATTGTCTGTTTTTCATACTGATCGAGGTCTCCATTTATCATCCAGTACTGAAAAACTAATAAAGACATTAAATTCTTCACAGCTCGAAAGTAATTACATTCAGAGCAGTGAAGACATTTATTCAAAAAATGTTATACTTCCACTCTTCACAAGTGTTGATTGTGCATAAGACTTTATATTACTGTCATCTCATTCCTCGAGGGATAGAAGACAGAATATCTTCGAAAAAAGGGAGAACAAACCAGAGGACTTAGCAACTGACTTAAATAAGGTTTAGCTTCTTGAATTTTTTTAATGTTTCTTTGTATTTCTCCACGGGATTATTGAGCAATGATTCTGATACTAATGTGAGTAAATAGTTCTCGATAGAATGGAAGGAATAAGATACTACATTAGTTACATTCGAATGGTTCTGTATCCCATAGCAAATAATGTATCGAATTTATTTATCTAACAATTTAAGGTTCCTTAATCAAAAGTATTAATGGAGATATTGGCTTACTGGAGAGTCACGCTAACATAAAATGTTCCTTATTGTAGGGAATCTTGCAAATTTATTGATAATGAATCCAGAAGAAAATGAAAGAAAAATAGTTTATTTTTATGTATAAATAATGTATATAGTATTTTATATTGAAGCAAACTGTTATAGTTACTAAAACAACAAAAGGATTACTTGGGCTAGGCCTTCAGCCTTGCAGAGGCTCAGTAAAGACAACACAGCCAATATACAGAAAAAATAAAATGCATAATACATGAAAGCTGTAGCTCACTCTGTGCCACTACCCACTTCAATGGTCAACTGTTGTTATGTTTCTGACTCCTCCTAGAATCAAAGGTTCACCCACAGCAGGGGAGAATATTTAGACTACAATGTAGACAGAAATGTTTGTATTTCAATTTTACAGAAATGAAAGGAGGTGGAAATCAGAACTGCACCAAAATTAAAGAGGAGGGCACTAGACATCCGGGAATATGCATATTAATAGCTGAAATTTAAGGGAACGCATTTTTAAGGGATCTTATCATTATTATTCCAAAACCACATGAGTTACATTCTAAAACAGATACCTTTCCCCCATGTTCTTTGCTGTGAGAAAGATATTCAATGTTAGTAAGTGCCTGTATGGCAGGACACTGTGCCAGTGATCACTGTTAGTATTATCTGTTTTGTATACTGCAGCCCATAAATTCCTCAGTACCATGGAATTCAATATACAATTGCAGCACATGGAAGTAATATAATAATGTAATAACACCATGGAATTAATATAATAATGTATTGGTATAATACTGCATAGTAACATGAAATTCACACAATGTACAGCACCATGGAATTAATATAATAATGTATTAGCACATGGGGGATTACTTATAAATAATAATAATAATAATAATAATAATAATAATAATAATAATAATAATAATAATACATTATCTCCTTTGTATTTTCGTATTTATAAACCTAAATCAACACCCAAAATTTTATAGTGAAAATAATGACATAAGGAAATGAAACTAAAATCAGTTTATTATTTTGTTTCTGAGATCACGCAGTACATCAGCTAGGTCAGAATGATGTGAGCCGGAGGAGAAAAAATTGATTGCATACGATATCTACCTCTGGCTTGAGGTTCATGATGAAGACTTAGCAATTTGCATGTTATCTTCCAGGCTGCTTTCACTCATGGAAATCTTACAGTATACCCTAGCATTCAGAGAGTTGTCCTGCCTTCCAGATTGTTATTGGCACCTATAACCTGGGCATCACTGTTGAGAAGTAAACATAGAAGGATTACAATGTAGTGACCAGGTTTCATATCATACTTAAAGGTGCTATTCCAGATATTGCACAAATACTCTTTACCACCAATGCAGAAGTAGATCTACAGCCTATCCATTTTCCAAAGACGGTCAATGACACAATACTCTGTTCTTACCACGCATTAAAGAACTAAGCCACAGCTCTGCTGAATGTCTAATATCCAGATTCCCACACTGATTGGAGGTGATTTTCCGTTTTCCAATATGTTCATAATACAGGGATTGGGGATGTTACAAACAGGTATATTAGAGGCATCCACAAATTATCAGCTAAAATATTAATTTCCACATCTCTGTACTTCCTCTCAAGTTTGTCTCGCCATGTTGTTCTCAGCATTTCACAGGGTTTCACAGGAAATTGTGGCCTATTGCAATTTTGTGTCAGATTGCGCATAGGTGGTACTAGTAGAGTTTGCATATACCTAGGAGTCTGATATTAACTTCTGTTGAGATCCACAGTTGAGGGTTTTTCAGGGAATATCTTATACGTTCTTTACTTTATCCTTTATTTTTAATAATAAAGAATTTATTTGCCTAATTATTCCAGGAAACAGAGATATTATCTCTTCAGTTGGAAAACTACTCAGAGGCCTAGAACATTTCTTCGCCTGGGTTGACATATATTACAGATTAGGCATTTTTCCCAATTTGCAAATATCCATTGAACATCACTGGTAAAAGAATGCTGTGAGTCATTGCCTCAAGCACTATGTGAGAGAAAAATCATCATGGGAGACGTAAAGTTACATGCTTGATATTGATTTATAGGAACAGAAGAGAGATACTTCTGGAGACGCTAAGGCCGACTTGCATTTACTGTCTGATACGTCAGTTACAAGTAACACACTTGCCATTATAAATAGGCAAGTAATGATAAATGGACTAAGAGAGGGAGCATTGAGGCCTATCGGGATGCCATGGTAGCTACATTTATTCACATGTTTTTTTTACCAGAGATGGTGAGTCAGAATATAATATTTTTACTGGGATGCTGGGATATAGTCAAGGTTCCACAATCCTTCATCGATGTCCAGCTCTGCAAATATTCCCAGCTGTATCTGGCTATTGTCCAATATAGCATGGCTGACATCTGGAGAATTTGTATCACTATTACTCGCATTACATAAAAATATAGAATAATCATTAATTTGTACTCATTTGGTCACAAATTTTACCAAGCTATGAAATTGTGATGTCGACTGACCTTGTCACAACAGTCACCAAGGAAACATTCGTGCACACTGTTAGCGCTAAAGCACATTAAACATATATCATTCTGTATTAAAATGAATAGATACTTATTTGTGCATTCTAAATATAGTTTATAGATAATGATGGATTATGGAACTCCACAGCCACTCATCTACAGGCAGTCGCCAGGTAAGGAGGCATGCATAACAATAGTCAGCAGGAAGCACTGCCGGGACGTACAGTCAGTGTGTGAGTCCAGTGCACCATAATTACTGGGAGAGAAGAGTTTACGGCAGTCAAAGATAGTCCAGCAAGGTGGAAATCATATGTGCATGGTGACTCAAGCATTATACGTGTGACAAAGGCAAATCCAATTTCCCTGACTATAAGAAGGCATATTGCCATTTGTTATATTTGTCACACAATTACATACTTCAACAATACAAGTATTTGGGGAGGTTCCAGACGCATCTGCAGTGTACCTAGTAAACAACACTTGCATTAATTACAGCTCACAGGCTGAACAAGACACATCTGAAAGGGGATGCTAAGACGTTTGCTTCAGTGCCATTTTAGGGGCCATGTCCTCAAATGTAGTGAAAAGGAGGATTCTCAGTTTTATCTCCAGACGCACGTGTGTGCACCCAAGAAAAGAAAATGTATTGTTTTATATTTGTAAGGGGATCAAGTCACTCGCCAAGAAAGCCAGCAAGGACTACACACAGAGACTGCCTTTTTCCTGTTATATAGGGCAATGTAATAGTATGAGAAGTACTGTGAGGGATTAGGATGACGCTGTGGCTTATAGTGGGTCAGGGTAAAAGTCTTACTGAGGATGAGAAAAATTCTGCTGAATGAAAAGCTTAAAGCATAATACAAAAAGGGGGCCATATAGCCACTATTACCCACCCACATTGTACATTTTTAATGGATCCAAATTAATACTGGCAGCTACATATGTAAAGTTAAAAACTAAAGTCAAAAACAATAAATAAAATCTTACACAATAAAGGGAAAACTAATTATTTCAGTTTCAAATAAATGACATTGTTTAATTTATTTGGACTTATTTTAGTTATATTTAATTATCTATTTAAATTACTATTATTTATATGGGGATTTATCACCAGAAAATTACCTAAGTTTATATGTTAAACATATTTTTAAAGAATTTACATAAACATAATTTTTTTGTATAAAGGTACAAAGTTCCTACTTGTATTAAAAGTAATTTATATCCTGCCATTTCACTCTGACCATCAATAATGGACTGACGCTTGCCAGTTCTTGCAGCGGTTTGGCAAGGTCACTTCATTACATTTACAGTATATTGCAATAGAAGATAACACTTTCATAGATACTGACCCACATTGGTTCAATTGCCGATGATGTCACAGCTCATCGCCTTCTCCCTCAAAAGCCTAGCACTTGCAGTACCTTTCCAGGACTTGCTGGCCTGGCCTGACATACTATGAGACCAGCCATAGCACATAAATGCTGCCTGGCTGCATGTGTTTCAGTAAGATACTTCATTGACAAAAATGCTAAAATTTGGGAATGCAAATTTAAAAAACAGAAATAAATAAGTATAAGAAAATTTTCAAGAGGACTAAGAGTCATTTTCAGCAATTTTTAAAATGTTTCGCTTTCAGGAAATAGAAATTTATTTCCAAAATTCACTGAAATTTTCAAAAACTCTGAAGCAGATTATTTGCTCAAATTTCAGTGTGAACATATGGACATTTGTTCATTGTGAATTCACTGAGAAGATTAGGATACTCATGCTTCACAATGGATTCATTCATTTCTCCATGGCACTTTTATCGATTACAAGGTGGTAAAATGCTCAGTACTGTCTGTATTGTCTGCAGGGATCCATGTTTACAGGGGTCATCTGAATTCATATCTGATGCATTAGAAAATGACTAGGTAAACGAAGCAGCAAAGGATCTAAATACCTAATCTGAGGGCAGAGTGTGGCCATTGCACGCTCTATAGAAATACACGCTGCCTATTGGTAGATGCTGTGATGCTAGTAATATTACGGACTGTTCCTCTTGGCTTTGCTCATCTCCTCCATTTCTCCCCACCTTCCTCAAGCTGTCACCACTTCATCATCAGTAAAATATTACATTAGAAAATCAAATAAACGCTGAAACATGTCGGGATAAAGTCGGTGCAATATGTTTAACTAATTGCGTGATGTACAGAATGAATTTATATTCAGTGATCATTGGCCCCTGTTGACTCTAATTTGTTTAAGGAGATTGTTTTAATGGTTCTTCCAGGTGCTGAAAGATGATGTCACAGGATGAGCTAGGTAACAAGTCCATGGGGTCACGTGGGGAGCATCCAAAGGGTAACAGTGATTTCACACCTGGAAAAATAATAGATGCCATTATGAGTTCACTGTAATTTAGACCTATCTTACTGCATTTATATAGTGATTGCTAGGGGTGGAAGGCAGAGCACCAGCGGCCGGTGTCAGAGGGCCTCTATAAGACACCACTATTATAAATGGAAGATGGTAGCTGAAACAATAAATGTTGCAAGAAAAATCCACAGTTGTTATGTTAGTTTCCATCTATCTATCTATCTATCTATCTATCTATCTATCTATCTATCGGTTCTGTCTATAAACCTATGTATCCACTTACATATACATTTTAATTAATTTAATTAATTATTTACGCTATCCACTGTATCCACCCACCTATTTAACCACTGTCTGTCTATCTATATATATATATCTATCTATCTATCTATCTATCTATCGCATATCTATCTATCTATCTATCTATCCATTCATATCTATCTATTCATATCTATCTATCTATCTATTCATTTATCTATCCTATCTATCTATCTATCTATCTATCTATCTATCTATCTATCTCCTATCTATTTATTAATCTATCTATCTGTCCTATATCTATCTATCTATCTATATATCTATCTATCTATCTATCTTTCATATCTATCTATCTATCTATTCATATCTATCTATCTATCTATCTATCTATCTATCTCCTATCTATCTATCTATCTATCTATCTATCTATCTCATATCTATCTATCTATCTATCTATCTATCTATCTATCTATCTCTATCTATCTATCTATCTATCTATTTCTCCATTCTATCTATCTATCTATCTATCTATCTATCTCATATCTATCTATCTATCCATCTATCTATCTATTCATATCTATCTATCTCATATCTATCTATCCCATATCTAATCTATCTATCTATCTATCTATCATCTTGTCTATCTATCTATCTGTCCCATATCTACTATCTATCTATCTTATATCTATTCCATATCTATCTCATATCTATCTATCTACCTATCTATCTCCTATCTATCTATCTATCTATCTATCTATTCATATCTATCTATCATTCATATTTTTATCTATCTATCTCATATCTATCTACCTATCTATCTATCTCCTATCTATCTATCTATCTATCTATCTATCTATCTCATATCTATCTATCCATATCTATTATCTCCTATCTATCTATCTATCTATCTATCTATCTATCTATCTATCTATCTATCTATCTCATATCTATCTATCTATCTATCCCATATCTATCTATCTATCTATCTCCTATCTATCTATCTCTATCTATCTAAACAAATATGTTTACAGCAGCACATAAGAATTAAATTTGGCCACCCATGGGGCGTCCGGTATCCCCAGTAATAATCAAAAGGCAAGCACTCCAAAGTGCAGGAAAAAAGAAAAAGAATTGACGTAATTTTTCAAAATCTGCGTTTGGGTGTCTTGAGTTGGATTCCTGTTGTAAGTTTGAGAAAGGATTAACACTCATTACTCCGGGGACTTTTACACTGCTTTGGAGTGCTCCTTTTTTATTATCTATTCATCACTGTCTATTGTTATCTTCTATCTATCTATCTATCTATCTATCGTTTATTTATTAATTCCATCTGTTTACCTATTAGCATTATCTAATTGCTTACCTATTTTCTAAGTAATAATTTATTTACAATAAACATTGCCAGAGGAGAGGTAACGTTGTCTTTATCATTGCCTAACAATTTACCTAGGGCTGGTTATTTATGTTATTCTATGGAGAATGTATACTGTGTGTGTGCTTGATTTTCTGCATCTGTGAAAGCAATGGATTATATTATACCTGACTCCCAAGTGAAGGATAGTGCTATAAATATACTGTATATATATATATATATATATATATATATATATATACACACACACACACACAAATTATATATATGATCCTATATATCTATCTACCTACCTATCATATATTATAGAAGTTCTTAGTAAAACAAGTCCCACCAGATTTCAAGGTATTAGTGATATACACACACTACGGCCATACTACTGCAGAATTCTGCGATGTCTTTGCCAAGTACTTTCGACCCCAATCTTCTTCTTTCTGAAGTCACAGAAGTGTCTCATTGCTTCGCGGCTATTATAGACAGGAGGTGCCCATCTGTTCATTAATTTTCAGCAGGTCTGTCTGTGTGATGGGAGCGATTGTAAAAATAGAGTACCATTGCGCAAATGAAAATTCCAGGTTGAGTCACTTCACTCCAAACAGCATCACAGCGCATGAAAATCGCCAAGGACATTGACCCAAGAATATCTCACTGGCGGCAAATTTCCGTTTTCAAAGTATGTATTCTTATATCGCCTACGGCTCCAATTAATGCAACCGGCAGGGATTTTATTAGATTACGGCGTTGGGGGCTCAATAGTTATGTCATTTGCCTCAAATTCTCAATAAATAATTTTAGATCAATAATTTAACTTGAGTCATGAGACTCTGTGAAGTTCCAGTTATAGCTACTGTATCACAGAATTTAATTATGGTGTTACCAAAGTATTGCACCCCCCTGTTCTGTCAGATAATACCTATTTCCAGAAAATGATCAAGATTTCGCTTATTTTGTTGCAATGAAAAACACAAAGAGAATGAAAAATAAAGTCAAATCTTGATTAAATCAGTTGACAAAAGTAGTTATTCTCCTCAGCCTAAATTGGTAGCACAAATTTTGGGATAAAATAATTGTATCACTGTCAGTAACCATCAATGAGTATATCTTGCTAATTTTCTTCTGCACCATAAGGGATATGCCTTCTTCCAAATTGCCATTGTGAGATCTCTCCACAGGGTACTTATACTACTACTTACAGTCTTCCAGTGCCTAGTGTTGGAAGTGTGTTTTGGGTCAGTTGTCTCAGCTGGAAGATCACCCATGCATCTCTGAATGTAGACCCAGCTACACGTGCTGTAGACTTGGCATGCTGCACATAAGCCAAGTAGGTTCAGTGCCAGAGGGCAGTGTTAAAACACAGGGGAATCTTCACATATTGTAGGGACCATGTTCTTTGAAGGCCTTTATTTTCAAATTTATGTTGATGTAGCCTTTTTCTAAAGTTTCTATTTTGTTTCATTTGACAGAGAATATTCTTCCAGTGCTTTGGCTTTCTGTATTTCAGCCTGGCTTTTTTATGTCTCTGTTTGGTATTCTATTATAGAGTCTCCAGATGAATGATGCAATGTTGATTACTACAGCGGCAGTTAGACCCTAGTTGCAGGTCGGCAGCCATCTCCGCATTGGGTTTTCATTGAAAATTTTCTCGCCAATTTTTCGCCCACATCTAGGAGGTGTTTTTTTTCAGCTACAGCCATGGGCTTTACATTCTTGATGACATTGATGACTGTAGGACACCAGGAATATCTTCAGGTCTTTGGAGATGGATTCTCTGTAGCCTTGGCATTGCTCATGTTTTCTCATACTCTTGATTTTCGTCCTTTGCCAGTTTTGGCTTTCTTTTCCATGTTCAATGTGGTATTACGCATCCATTTCAACTGGCTGCAAGGATTTAGTTATTGCCACCACCTGTTATGCCACAGGTAGTACAGGTGCTGTTAATTACACAAATTTTCAAGAGTATCACTAGATTTTTCAAAGGGTTAATATTTTTAGTCCTGCCCCTTTTTATGTTTGGTGTGGAGAATTTGGTTTTTGACAATTCTTTTGGGTGGTTTTCCATTTAAGACAAATGAAGATACTATTACTAAAGCATTTGTGATTGCAATCATTTTCTGAAGAAATTGAGTATTATCTGACAGAATTGCAGGGGTGCCAATAGCTTTGGCCAGCACCAGCCATAGCTATCTATCCACTCATTGCATGGCTGCCGCATGCAAGTGTGCACGCATTTCCCCCTGCTGGGCCAATATTTTGGATTGTATATGTCCATCCCACTACTGACTCGACTTTGCATAAATCAATGGTACATGCCATTATAAGAAAAGTTGTATTTCTGCAGCTTTCCACTTTCCTTTGTAAACTGATGCCCACTTTGAAATCTCTGCTGTATCTATTGCAAGATAGACTGCAGTTGACTCAGATTATCTATGGAGTCTATGGAGAGATGAGGGGAAAGCACAGTTTTCATGTGATGCTGGAGCAACAGAAGCTTGAGAGTCATGGCTTTATCTAAATAAGTACAAGTCAGTGATTCTCTGAGAGAAATCCTGCATAATTTCCGAAGAGGAAATAGATGAGGAAAAGATTCTTCTTACTTTCTAGTGTATGATAATTATTAACTCACTCAGTTCAGCAAGGTTGATGAGAACAGAGGAAGGTTTAAAATACAATGACTAGAAATAGTCTTTCCTCATGAACACAGTTATACATTTGTTTGAAAGGTTCTGGTACTGTAAGAGATTCTTGGACTTTGTAGACTCTTCCCCTATAATAAAACTAAGAAATAAAAATGTATACCTTAAAAGTTTGTTTGGATCGATGTCTGAATTGCTTGGCACTTGAGTCAGCAGGTTACATTAGTTATATTCAGAGTTCATTAGTTGACTCATTTGATTGTTTCTGTACTGTCATATGTGTCAGGCCCAAACATGATGCATTAGTGGCTGGGACGATGATATCGTTTATCATTAAATCTGATTAGCCGTTGTAGTCCCATTCAGGTTAATCATAGCAAATCACTTTGTCATGACAAGTAATTTACTTGCGTTGACATCGTGCAAAACATTAAAGCATGGTTCATACAAGAAGATATAAAATTTATACCAGCTGTGTACATATATAATTATATACAGGAGATAAATCTGTACAAATTACAGGTCCATATCATGTATACAAGTACCAGCTGCAGCTATATAATTATATACAGGAGATACAATTGTAAGCTGTACATATAATTATATACAGGAGATACCTGTTATAAATAGCATACCATATCACTATATACAAGATGTATAACCTTATATCAGCTAGCAGTATACATTATATACAGGAGATACCTGCAATATATTGTTAATGGGGTCCATATCACTGTATACAAGAAGATGTATAACTTATACCAGCTGTACATATATAATTATATTTACAGGAGATTCCAGGTTATTTCCAGCTGTACATATACAATTATATTGCAGGAGACCCACGTTGTATACTAGGGCATGGCCTATATCATCATATACAAGTAGATGTATAATCCTTGCACGTGCTGTACATATATAATTATATACAGGAGATACCTAGAGCATGGGCTATGTCACTATATACAAGTAGGGGGCATGTATAACTTATACTAGCTGTGGGTACATATATTAATTATATATATATATACATAATATATAATATTATATTATATATATTATATATATTATACTTGCATGTACATATATAATTATATGTATATATATATTATCTATATATATATATATTTGCTGTCTATATTAGCTGTACATATATAATTATATACATAATACATACCTAGGTTATACTAGCTGTACATATACAATTATATATACAAGGGAGATACCCACGTATATACAAGCATGGTCCTATATCATTCATATACAAGTAGATGCAAAAAATAACGCTGTACATATATAATTATATACAAGGGAGACGGTAGTTATAAATTACATTTAACTATCAATTATATACAAAAAAGATGCAGCACTTATACCAGCTGTACATATATAATTATATTGGTGAGATACCTAGGTTGGTACAGCATGGTCCATCAAATACTGTATACAAGAAGATGTATACCCTATAGCTCAGCTGTACATATATAATACATGTTGTATATTCCAGGCTATGTTCAGCGTACATATATAATATATACAAGGGAGATACCTAGGGGAACCCCCTACATACCTATAATACTATATGGCAAGAAGATGTATAACTTCTTATACCAGCTATACATATATAAATTGTTATTTACGGTCCATATCAATTATTTCTACAAGAAGATGTATATTTTTATACTGTGCTGTACATATATATAATTATATACAGGAGATACCTTGTAGTTATACCGCATGGTCTATATCACTATATACAAGCAAGATGTATAACTTATACTAAAAAGGGTACATATATAATTATATTAGTAGAGATAAATTTGGTTATACAAAGCATGGTCCCTATACTTATATACAAGAAGACTTAAAAAATTAAAAAGGTACATATATAATTATATACAAGGGAGATACCTAGGTTGCAAATTAGCTGTACATATATTAATTAGATGGATTGCCGGGGCTATACCAGCATGGTCCTATATCATTATATACAAGTAGATGTATAACTACCTAAAACCGTACATATATAATTATATACAGGGAGATACCTATTTTGTTATACCAGCATGGTCTTATATCACTATATACAAGAAGATGTATAATTTATACTAGCTGTACATATATACTATATACAGGGAGATAAATTATATTGCTTGCTGTACATATATAATTATATATTGTGGAGACTTATTAGTTATAAAATTATTATATATTTATATTACAGGAGATACCCAGGTATATACAAGAATCCATATCATTATATATTAAAGATGTATACGTTATTCAGCGTGTACATATATAATTATATAAAAAAAAAGTTGCAAGCAAAATATATAATGGTATACAGGAGATGCCTAGAAGGTACCAGCTGCAAAGACATACAGTGTAGAGATGTCACAGTGGTCAGCGTGGCTATACATATTGCAGACTATGTTACCAGTGCATATCTATATCACTATATACAAGAAGATGTATACCAGCTGTACATATATACTGGTATACAGGAGATAACTAGAGTTATACAGCTATTTACCCATGTATTACAAGAAGATGTATAACTTATACCAGACTGTACATATATACTCATATACAGGAGATACCCAGGTTATACAGTATTTGTCTATATCACTATATACAATGCATGCATTGCTTTCGCCATATAATATATACAGGAGATAAATTGTATTATACAGCTGCATATTGTTGTTAAATTATATACAGGAGATACCCACGCTAGTACAGTATACCTATATCACTATATGTATAATCTGGGACTGCTGTACATATATAATTATATACAGGAGCTATGTTATTGTTATTGAACATATCAATATATTATACCAGCTGTATATATAATATATATGTATATATGAGATATGCCAGATGTACATAAGAAGCAATTATATATTGTGGAGATGTCTAGGTCCCTATACAGCTGTACATATAATTATTAGGAGATAAAAAAATTTACTAGCCGTACATATATAATTATATTAAAAAACTACCTTGTAGTTATACTAGCTGTACATATATAATTATATATATTATACACGCAAGGTTTCAGCATGGTCCACTATATATTAGCATGTATACTTATACTAGCTGTACATATATAATATATTAGTATATAATCTAGGTTATACAGCATGAATCCATATCACAGAAGCAGAAAAGAAGATGTCATATCCTATACCAGCTGTACATATATATTATATATTGGTGGAGATAAATCTAGCTAATACAGCATGGTCCATATCTATATACAATGTATAACTTATACTATATACAGGAGATACCCAAATAATACTGTTGCAGCATACCCCCCCCCTAAGGAGTTAGGTTGTAAGCATACCCATATCACTATATAAGAAGATTTATAAAGCTAACAGCTGTACATATATAATTATATACAGGGAATCTATAAAGAAAAGAAGGTACATATATATATACAGAGATACCCAGGTTGTATTATATGTACATATATAATTATATATAAATGGGTTATATCAGCTGTACATATATAATTATATATATATATATCTAGTTATAATACATGGTCTATAATAAGAAGATGTATAATCCCTATAAATTAAAGGTACATATATAATATATACAAACTACCCAGGTTATATAAAATGTATCCATATCACTGTATACAAGAAGGAGTGTATAATTTATTGTATTGTACATAATTATATATTATTATATATATACGGTCTATATTATATACAATGCACTTATACTGTTATTATATAATTATATTATTATGGAGATAATCATATATTATAAATTAGCTACATATATTAATTATATACAGGGAGATCGTTATACCAGCATGGTCTATAACAATTGTATAAGTAGATGTATAATTTAAACCGGCTGTACATATATAATTATATACATATATTATCTATATTATACCAGCATGGTCCATATCACTATATACAAGAAGATGTATAACTTATAAATAGTTGTATATATAATTATATATGTACAGCTGGTATAACCTGGGTATCTCCTGTATATAATTATATATGTACAGCTGGTATAACCTGGGTATCTCCTGTATATAATTATATATGTACAGCTGGTATACCTGGGTATCTCCTTATATAATTATATATGTACAGCTGGCATAACCTGTGTATCTCCTGTATATAATTATATATGTACAGCTGGTATAAGTTATACATCTTCTTGTATATAGTGATATGGACCATGCTGGTATAACCTGGGTATCTCCTGTATATAATTATATATGTACAGCCGGTTTAAGTTATACATCTACTTATATATAGTGATATAGACCATGCTGGTATAACGTGGGTATCTCCTGTATATAATTGTATATGTACAGCTGGTATAACCTGGGTATCTCCTGTATATAATTATATATGTACAGCTGGTATAAGTTATACATTGTATATAGTGATATAGACCATGCTGGTATAACCTGGGTATCTCCTGTATATAATTATATATGTACAGCTGGTATAAGTTATACATCTTCTTGTATACAGTGATATGGACCATGCTGGTATAACCTGGGTATCTCCTGTATATAATTATATATGTACAGCTGGTATAAGTTATACATCTTCTTGTATATAGTGATATGGGCCATGCTGGTATAACCTGGGTATCTCCTGTATATAATTATATATGTACAGCTGATATAACCTGGCTATCTCCTATATATAATTATATATGTACAGCTGGTATAACCTGGGTATCTCCTGTATATAATTATATATGTACAGCTGGCATAACCTGTGTATCTCCTGTATATAATTATATATGTACAGCTGGTATAAGTTATACATCTTCTTGTATATAGTGATATGGACCATGCTGGTATAACCTGGGTATCTCCTGTATATAATTATATATGTACAGCTGGTATAACCTGGGTATCTCCTGTATATAATTATATATGTACAGCTGGTATAAGTTATACATTGTATATAGTGATATGGACCATGCTGGTATAACCTGGGTATCTCCTGTATATAATTATATATGTACAGCTGGTATAAGTTATACATCTTCTTGTATACAGTGATATGGACCATGCTGGTATAACCTGGGTATCTCCTGTATATAATTATATATGTACAGCTGGTATAAGTTATACATCTTGTATATAGTGATATGGACCATGCTGGTATAACGTGGGTATCTCCTGTATATAATTATATATGTACAGCTGGTATAACCTGGGTATCTCCTGTATATAATTATATATGTACAGCTGGTATAACCTGGGTATCTCCTGTATATAATTATATATGTACAGCTGGTATAACCTGGGTATCTCCTGTATATAATTATATATGTACAGCTGGCATAACCTGTGTATCTCCTGTATATAATTATATATGTACAGCTGGTATAAGTTATACATCTTCTTGTATATAGTGATATGGACCATGCTGGTATAACCTGGGTATCTCCTGTATATAATTATATATGTACAGCCGGTTTAAGTTATACATCTACTTGTATATAGTGATATAGACCATGCTGGTATAACGTGGGTATCTCCTGTATATAATTGTATATGTACAGCTGGTATAACCTGGGTATCTCCTGTATATAATTATATATGTACAGCTGGTATAAGTTATACATTGTATATAGTGATATAGACCATGCTGGTATAACCTGGGTATCTCCTGTATATAATTATATATGTACAGCTGGTATAAGTTATACATCTTCTTGTATACAGTGATATGGACCATGCTGGTATAACCTGGGTATCTCCTGTATATAATTATATATGTACAGCTGGTATAAGTTATACATCTTCTTGTATATAGTGATATGGGCCATGCTGGTTAACCTGGGTATCTCCTGTATATAATTATATATGTACAGCTGATATAACCTGGCTATCTCCTGTATATAATTATATATGTACAGCTGGTATAACCTGGGTATCTCCTGTATATAATTATATATGTACAGCTGGCATAACCTGTGTATCTCCTGTATATAATTATATATGTACAGCTGGTATAAGTTATACATCTTCTTGTATATAGTGATATGGACCATGCTGGTATAACCTGGGTATCTCCTGTATATAATTATATATGTACAGCTGGTATAACCTGGGTATCTCCTGTATATAATTATATATGTACAGCTGGCATAACCTGTGTATCTCCTGTATATAATTATATATGTACAGCTGGTATAAGTTATACATCTTCTTGTATATAGTGATATGGACCATGCTGGTATAACCTGGGTATCTCCTGTATATAATTATATATGTACAGCCGGTTTAAGTTATACATCTACTTGTATATAGTGATATAGACCATGCTGGTATAACGTGGGTATCTCCTGTATCTAATTGTATATGTACAGCTGGTATAACCTGGGTATCTCCTGTATATAATTATATATGTACAGCTGGTATAAGTTATTCATCTTCTTGTATATAGTGATATGGACCATGCTGGTATAACCTGGGTATCTCCTGTATATAATTATATATGTACAGCTGGTATAAGTTATACATCTTCTTGTATATAGTGATATGGACCATGCGGGTATAACCTGGGTATCTCCTGTATATAATTATATATGTACAGCTGGTATAAGTTATACATCTTCTTGTATATAGTGATATGGACCATGCTGGTATAACCTGGGTATCTCTTGTATATAATTATATATGTATAGCTGGTATAAGTTATACATCTTCTTGTATATAGTGATATGGAGCATGCTGGTATAACCTGGGTATCTCCTGTATATAATTATATATGTACAGCTGGTATAACCTGGGTATCTCCTGTATATAATTATATATGTACAGCTGGTATAAGTTATACATCTTCTTGTATACAGTGATATGGACCATGCTGGTATAACCTGGGTATCTCCTGTATATAATTATATATGTACAGCTGGTATAAGTTATACATCTTTTTGTATATAGTGATATGGACCATGCTGGTATAACCTGGGTATCTCCTGTATATAATTATATATGTACAGCCGGTTTAAGTTATACATCTACTTGTATATAGTGATATAGACCATGCTGGTATAACGTGGGTATCTCCTGTATATAATTGTATATGTACAGCTGGTATAACCTGGGTATCTCCTGTATATAATTATATATGTACAGCTGGTATAAGTTATACATTGTATATAGTGATATGGACCATGCTGGTATAACCTGGGTATCTCCTGTATATAATTATATATGTACAGCTGGTATAACCTGGGTATCTCCTGTATATAATTATATATGTACAGCTGGCATAACCTGTGTATCTCCTGTATATAATTATATATGTACAGCTGGTATAAGTTATACATCTTCTTGTATATAGTGATATGGCCCATGCTGGTATAACCTGGGTATCTCCTGTATATAATTATATATGTACAGCCGGTTTAAGTTATACATCTACTTGTATATAGTGATATAGACCATGCTGGTATAACGTGGGTATCTCCTGTATATAATTGTATATGTACAGCTGGTATAACCTGGGTATCTCCTGTATATAATTATATATGTACAGCTGGTATAAGTTATACATCTTCTTGTATACAGTGATATGGACCATGCTGGTATAACCTGGGTATCTCCTGTATATAATTATATATATACAGCTGGTATAAGTTATACATCTTGTATATAGTGATATGGACCATGCTGGTATAACCTGGGTATCTCCTGTATATAATTATATATGTACAGCTGGTATAACCTGGGTATCTCCTGTATATAATTATATATGTACAGCTGGTATAAGTTATTCATCTTCTTGTATACAGTGATATGGACCATGCTGGTATAACCTGGGTATCTCCTGTATATAATTATATATGTACAGCTGGTATAAGTTATACATCTTCTTGTATATAGTGATATGGACCATGCTGGTATAACCTGGGTATCTCTTGTATATAATTATATATGTACAGCTGGTATCAGTTATATATCTTCTTGTATATAGTGATATGGACCATGCTGGTATAATGTGGGACTTTTTACATCTTATCATACGGCCCACTATCAAAAATAGGGTCCACTGGAACACTCACTAGAGCACACAGAAAATAATTATTTCAAATATTGACAAATGGATCCAATAGAGCCAAAATCAAGTGTGCATACCGACCAAAAAATAGACCAAAAAAAAAGCTCTTCCCCCCAGGGTGTGAAGTTCTCTTTTGGTCTGTAGGATTGCACACTTGATTTTGCTTCACACTAAGTGGGGAGATGAGAGCCCTTCCTGAGCAGTATATGGCAAGATGCTGCTCTCTATATACAGTGAAGTCCAGAGCCACCGTTCTCCCTCATCCGGCTCTGCTGCACCTGCGTTTACTGCTCTGCTATATCTATATAAATCACATTGAACTTCTAAATAAAGTGAGTCAGAGATGAAACTGGAACATGCCACATTGGTCAACACAAAGTAAATTGCTTGTCATGTTAAAGTGACGCTGCCAGTTAACCTGAATGGGACTACAGCTCGGCTTGTCAGATTTAATGATAAACATTATCATCGTCCCAGCCACTAATTGCATCATGTTTAATTATTACCCTGACACCTAAAATATGACAGTACAGAAAGCGCTAATCAAAGCGGGTCAGCGCTAATGAACTCCTGAACTGCCAGCAATAATAACCTGCGGCTCAGGATACCAAGCACAATTCAGACACGTCCAAACTTGGGCACAAGGTGTATTTTTTTATTTCTTTAGTTTTTTTTTTTTTTTTTTTTTTTTTTTATTATAGAGTGGAAGTCACCTAAGAGTCAAAATCTCTTACAGTGTACCAGGACCTTTAAACAAATGTATAGCACTGTGTGTTCATGAGGAAAAAAAAACAAACTATTTCTGGTCATTATATTTTTGAATTATTTGCAATTTTCTCCTCTGCATGTTCTATCTGTAGTTTGTAGTTCTTACTGAACTGGTGGGTTGAAACTAATTGTCATACACTAGAAAGTAGAGAAGAATCTTTTCCATAAATGTCTATTTCTCTTCAGGAATATGCAGGACATATATAGAGAATCACTGACTTGTACTTATTTGAATAAAATACTTTGGTTGTGATATAAAGCTTCTGTTTAGCTCCAGCATCACATGAAACCTGTGCTTCTGCTGCTTTCTCCCCCTCATCTCTCCATAGATTTCCATAGGCATGCATAATCTGAGTCATGTGACTTGCAGTCTGTCTTGCAATGGATACAGCAGAGATTTCAAAGTGAAAGTCAGTTTACCAAAGGAAAGTGGAAAAGTGCAGAAATAACTTTCTTATAATGGCATGTACCATTGATTTATGCAAAGTCAGTGTCTATTTAAGTGGGATGGACAGACTTCTAGCCCTCTCTAATCCAAAATATTGGCCCAGCATTAGGGGAAATGGAGCTTCATTTACCCTTTACCCCACACATGCGGCATTGTATACTCTTGCAATGAGTGAATAGATAATATGTACAGTGCTGGCCAAAAGTATTGGCACCCCTGCAATTCTGTCAGATAATACTCAATTTCTTCCAGAAAATGATTGCAATCACAAATGCTTTGGTAATAATATCTTCATTTAATTTGTCTTAAATGGAAAACCACAAAAAGAATTGTCAAAAAGCCAAATTGGATATAATTCCACACCAAACATAAAAAAGGGGGTGGACAAAAGTATTGGCACCCTTTGAAAAATCAGGTGATGCTTCTCTAATTTGTGTAATTAACAGCACCTGTTACTTACCTGTGGCACATAACAGGTGGTGGCAATAACTAAATCACACTTGCAGCCAGTTGAAATGGATTAAAGTTGACTCAACCTCTGTCCTGTGTCCTTGTGTGTACCACATTGAGCATGGAGAAAAGAAAGAAGACCAAAGAACTGTCTGAGGACTTGAGAAGCAAAATTGTGAGGAAGCATGAGCAATCTCAAGGCTACAAGTCCATCTCCAAAGACCTGAATGTTCCTGTGTCTACCGTGCGCAGTGTCATCAAGAAGTGTAAAGCCCATGGCACTGTGGCTAACCTCCCTAGATGTGGACGGAAAAGAAAAATTGACGAGAGATTTCAATGAAAGATTGTGCGGATGGTGGCTAAAGAACCTCGACTACCATCCAAACAAGTTCTAGCTGCCCTGCAGTCCGAGGGTACAACAGTGTCAACCCGTACTATCCGTCGGCGTCTGAATGAAAAGGGACTCTATGGTAGGATACCCAGGAAGACCCTTCTGACCCAGAGACATAAAAAAGCCAGGCTGGAGTTTGCCAAAACTTACCTGAGAAAGCCAAAAACTTTTTGGAAGAATGTTCTCTGGTCAGATGAGACAAAAGTAGAGCTTTTTGGGAAAAGGCATCAACATAGAGTTTACAGGAAAATAAAAGAGGCCTTCAAAGAAAAGAACACGGTCCCTACAGTCAAACATGGCGGAGGTTCCCTGATGTTTTGGGGTTGCTTTGCTGCCTCTGGCACTGGACTGCTTGACCGTGTGCATGGCATTATGAAGTCTGCAGCATAATGTAGGGCCCAGTGTGAGAAAGCTGGGTCTCCCTCAGAGGTCATGGGTCTTCCAGCAGGACAATGACCCAAAACACACTTCAAAAAGCACTAGAAAATGGTTTGAGAGAAAGCACTGGAGACTTGTAAAGTGGCAGCAATGAGTCCAGACCTGAATCCCATAGAACACCTGTGGAGAGATCTCACAATGGCAGTTTGGAGAAAGGCGCCCTTCACATCTCAGGGACCTGGAGAAATTCCAGCAGAGCATTGTAAGAAACTCATTGATGGTTACCGGAAGCGGTTGTTCGCAGTTATTTTGTCTAAAGGTTGTGCTACCAAGTATTAGGCTGAGGGTGCCAATACTTTTGTCCGGCCCATTTTTGGAGTTTTGTGTAAAATGATCAAAGATTTGACTTTTATTTTTCATTCTCTTTTGTGTTTTTTCATTGCAAGCAAAATAAACGAAGATCTTATTACCAAAGCATTTGTGATTGCAATCATTTTCTGGAAGAAATAGAGTATTATCTGACAGAATTGCAGGGGTGCCAATACTTTTGGCCAGCACT
Organism: Leptodactylus fallax; assembly: GCA_947044405.1. Taxonomy (NCBI): domain Eukaryota; kingdom Metazoa; phylum Chordata; class Amphibia; order Anura; family Leptodactylidae; genus Leptodactylus; species Leptodactylus fallax. The sequence goes on along the minus strand of CAMRHE010000275.1, from coordinate 2,818,454 downwards.
GTAGTTGGGGTCTGTGATACAGTAGCTATAACACAAGAGCTTCCTTGGAGGAGTCTCATGACTCCAGGATTAAGGTATTGATCTATAAAATTATTTATTGAGAATTTGAGGGGCAAGAATGACATAACTATTGAGCCCCTAACGCCGTAATCCTATCACATCCTATGTACGGTATTTGCATTAATTGAACCGTGGCCAGGCTGATATAAGAGCCATACTTTTAATAACAGAGGTACGCGGTGAATGTGCTTTGAATGTGTCTTAAACGCCGATTCCCTCCGCGCTGTGATGCTTGTTCCGATCAAAGGTGAAGTGACTCAACACGAGATTATTTCATTTGCACTAATGGTCTATTTTTACTGTCACTCCATCACACAGACGAGATTACAAGATTAATCATTTGTATTAATAGAACGGGCACCTCCTGCTGTCTATAATAGCCTGGTAATTGCAATGAGACTTCTGTGACTTCAGAAAAGAAGAAGATTGAAGTCCAAGAAAAGTACTTAATGAAACATCACCAGAATTCTGCAATGCAATTATGGCCGTAATTATGACCGGCGGATAATTATTGTATATCATATCTGCCCAAAGTCACAGTGCTTTAGACTTGTTTACCTAAGAACTTTCTACTGTGTATGTATGATAGATAGGTAGATAGATCTCTCTAGAGATCTCTGTATAGTTGTGTGTGTGTGTGTGTGTATATATATATATATATATATATATATATATATATACAGTATATTTATAGCACTATCCTTCATAATCAGAGGTCAGGTCTCAGCTATGTCCATTGAAAACAGATGCAGAAAATCAAGCACACAGTCATGTATTCTCCATAGAATAACATAGAAAAAATCTTTTCAGACCCTGGAATATAATGATTGGAGGCCTAGGGGAGGTGAGGGAACATAAAAGAACAACGTTACTTACCTCTCCTGCACTCCGGCAGTCTTCAGGGTAGATTGTTGTAGATGGATTGATTGCTTAGAGAGAAGGCTAAATATTAGGTAAGCATTAGATAGATAATGTAGCTAGGTAGGTAGATGGAAGGATAGCTAGATAAACGATAGATAGATAGATAGATAGATAGATAGATAGATAGATAGAAGAAGATATAACAATGTATGTGGGTAGATTTGATTGATGGATAACTAGATAGATAGATAATAAAAAAGGGAGCACTCCAAAGCAGTGTAAAAGTCCTAGGAGTAATAGGAGTGTTGGTCCTTTCTCAAACTTACAACCCAGGAGTCCAGCACTCCTAGGACCCAAACATAGTTTTTGGAAGAAATTCACATCAGTTCTTTTTCTTTTTTCTACTTTGGAGTGCTGCCTTTTTTGATTATTACTTAAGGGATCAATTGCCGGACCCTATGGATTTGCACCCAAATTTGAATTCTTACATGGTGCTGCTGTAAACACTATTTGTTTTAGATAGATAGGAGATAGATAGATAGGAGATAGATAGATAGATAGATAGATAGATATGGGATAGATAGATAGATAGATATGAGATAGATAGATAGATAGATAGATAGATAGATAGATAGATAGATAGATAGATAGATAGGAGATAGATAGATATGAGATAGATAGATATGAGATAGATAGATAGATAGATAGATAGATAGATAGATAGGAGATAGATAGATAGGAGATAGATAGGTAGATAGATAGATATGAGATAGATAGATAGATATGAGATAGATAGATAGATAGATATGAGATAGATAGATAGATAGATAGATAGATAGATAGGAGATAGATAGGTAGATAGATAGATAGATATGAGATAGATAGATAGATAGATATAAGATAGATAGATAGATAGATATGGGACAGATAGATAGATAATAGATAGATAGATAGATAGATAGATAGATAGATAGATAGATAGATATGGGATAGATAGATATGAGATAGATAGATATGAGATAGATAGATAGATATGAGATAGATAGATAGATATGAGATAGATAGATAGATAGATAGATAGATAGGAGATAGATAGGTAGATAGATAGATATGAGATAGATAGATAGATATGAGATAGATAGATAGATAGATATGAGATAGATAGATAGATAGATAGATAGATAGATAGGAGATAGATAGGTAGATAGATAGATAGATATGAGATAGATAGATAGATAGATATGAGATAGATAGATAGATATGAGATAGATAGATAGATAGATATGGGACAGATAGATAGATAATAGATAGATAGGAGATAGATAGATAGATAGATAGATAGATAGATAGATAGATAGATAGATAGATAGATATGGGATAGATAGATATGAGATAGATAGATAGATAGATATGAGATAGATAGATATGAGATAGATAGATAGATAGATATGAGATAGATAGATATGCGATAGATAGATAGATAGATAGATAGATAGATAGATAGATAGGAAATAGATAGATAGTTTTAATTGGTTAAATAGATGGGTGGATACAGTGGATAGCTGCATTAGATAGATAATTAATTAAATTAATTAAAATGTATAGCTTAAGTGGATACATAGGTTTAAAGGATAGACAGATTCGATAGATAGATAGATAGATAGATAGATAGATAGATAGATAGATAGACTTAACATAATGCTTGTGGACCCTCTTGCAACATTTGTGACTCAGCCACCACCTACCATCTTCCATTTATAATAGTGGTTGTCTTATGTGACTAGGAGACCCTCTGACACCGGCCGCTGATGCTCCTGCCACTTCTGCACCCCTGTAGTCACTATATAGGTACAGTAGATAGATCTAGAATATTACAGTGAACTCATGTGGCGCTGTGTACCTTTCCAGGAGTGTGAAATCACTGTTATATTCCCTTTGGATTAGCTCCCCGGTGTTTATGGACTTGTTACCTGCGCTCGGCTCCTGTGACATCATCTCTTTCAGCACCTGGAGAGGTTCAGTCGCTTTAATCTCCTTAAACATAAGAGCGGAGTCTCAGCAGGGGCCAGTAGTCACAGATTAATAAGGAATTCGGTTGCAACACATCACACAATTAGTTAAACATATTTTCTGACACTTTATCCCGACATGTTTTTCAGCGTTTATTTGATTTTCTAATGTAATATTTTTTACTGGTGATTAATTATTTGACAGCGGAGGTGGAGGAATGGAGGGGGGATGAGGCAAAGCCAAGAAGATTAGTCCATAACCAGTTATTACTACGTGATATCTCACAGCATGTACCAATAGACCGGCGTGTATGTTTCTATAGGCGTGCAAATTATTTTACTCTGCTTATCAGATTGAATTATTTAGATCAACATTTCACTCGTTTACCTAGTCATTTTCCTAATACTCAGATATAATTCAGATGACCCCTGTAAAAACATGGATCCCTGCAGATACCGTACAGACTGGTACTGAGCATTTTACCACCTTGTATCGATAAAAGTGCCATAGAAGTGAATGAGATCCATTGTGAGCATGAGAGTTATCCTAATCTTCTCAGTGAATTCACAATGTAGACAAATGTCCCTTGTGTCTCTTAGGGTATGTTCACACTGAGTTTTCTTGGTCAGGCAGAAATAATCTGCTTCAGGTTTTTGAAGAGGTTTCAGAGGTAGTTTTGGAAATAGGGTTCTGTTTCCTGAAACATTTTTTGAAGCAGGTTTTGCAAAAATTGCCTTAAAGTGTCTCAAGATCCTCTTGAGAGTTTTTTTTTTCTGCCACCCATTTGTTTCTACGATTTTTTAAATTCCATTCCAAATTTTTTAAACGTAGATTTTTTTAATTCCATTCCTTGTACATTATTATGGAGGCGGCCATCTTGCCTGAGCTTCTCCTCTGCTCTGTGAACAGCATTTAATGATATGCTTTATGGCATAGTCATGTCCATAGGCAGCAATAGTCTGAAGCAGACCCATTGAGGTCTATAGGAGAGTTTTCTAAGTGCTAGGCTTTTTGCAGGGAGGGGGAGGAGATGAGCTGTGACATCATCTATTGTCAGTAGTGGGTGTAATAATGGGTCAGTGATGTTATCTATGAAGGTGTTATCTTCTATTGTAATTATTTTTGTAAATGTAAATGAAGTGACTGCTGCCAAGAAAACCCTTACAGAACTGGCAAGCGTCAGTCCATTATTAGTGGTCAGAGTGGAAATGGCAGGATATAGTACTTTTTAATACAAATAGCGATGTTGAATTTTATACAAAAAAAAAAAAAAAAATTATATCATCTAAAAAATTCTTTAAAAATATGTTTAACATATAAACTTAGGTAATTTTCTGGTGATAAATCCCCTTATAAATAATAATAGTAATTAAAATAGATAATTAAATATAACTAAAATAGTACAAATAAATTAAACAATGTCATTTGACTTGAAACTGAATAATTAGTTTTCCCTTTATTACATTATTAGATTTTATTTGTGTTTTTGTTTTTAGTTTTTAATGCAACTTTTTTGTATGTATGCACGAAGTTGTTGAGTTTGTTTGGATCCATTAAAAATGTACAATATTCGTTGGGTGTGGGCTTGGCTTTCTTGTATATTTTGCCTGTATTATGCTTTAAGAAGCTTCAAGTGGCAGGGCCCTCTTATAAAATCTATCGAGTAAGAGGCTTTTTGCCTTTGTTATATAAGCCACAGCATTTTTTGAGAAGTCATCCTGATCCATCTTTATACATCCCAATTACTTCTCATATAATTGCATTGCTTTTGCTGTGCTGGGGAAAAAAGAGCCGGAGTTCTAACAACCTGATCAATGATCCTTGCTTTATTTCTTGAGCGAGTGTGACAGTCCCCTTTCATCTCCGCTCACAATACCTTTCTTTTTTTTTCTTGGTTACACCCACGTTAATAATAGATCTGGAGATAAAAACTGAAACAAATCCCTTTCACTGCATTTTGGGGACATAAAATATTTCACAGAAGTTAATGGCTTGCACTGATCTCATGACAAAACGTCTTAACGCTCCCCCTTTCAGAGTGCGCCAGATCAGCAGAAGGGAACCTGTTATTTTCTTGTTCCACGTTTTGCAGCACAAGTCAGGTAGATTGTGAGCTTTATGTGACAGGTGGTGGTGTCATGTTTATCACAAGTGCTCGCATTCTGCAGATATTAATTTACAGGTTTACTAAATTTTTACATATTTTGAATCCGTCATGGGGAGGCAGAAGGACTCTGGAACCCACCCTCCCAAAAAAAATAAAATAAAAAATTCTGTGATTGTTATTGAAAGTATGTAGTTGTGTGACAAACAATATGGCCAACGTTACATTTCATGCTAACAACTTCTCTATGCTCCTGAATGGCAAATATGCCTTCTTATGGTCAGGGGTTGATTTGGGGGCCGCATGCCAGGTTATAGTCTAGGGGGCCCCTAATTCTGCCCCCTTAGTTCACACCCCCACACACACAGAATAATGCCCCTCTGTGGTCACACACAGTATAATGCCCCTTAGGGTCCTCATACAGTATAATGTCCCCTTAGTACCCCCACACAATATGATTTCCCCTTAGTATTCCCCACACTTGCCTGTTGCATAAGCTGTAAGACCTTGGTGCTATTGACATGGACTATCTTTATGAGCTGCCTAAATCAAACTCTTTACACTTCTCTCCCAATGTAGTATATGGTTGAGATACCCCTCTGCGCAGTATGGACTTCCCTACTGCTACTGGTGTATTCACAGGCACAATGCTGGAGTCCGGCGAGGTGACAGTGCTTCTCCTGCTGACTTAATATTGATGTGCTATGCAATGCCATGGCTCCCTCTTCCCCTTAGGTCCCCCTACCCTTTGGGGCTCGGTTACCTCACCTGCGACTGCAATCGTTATACCCCTGATCACAAATCTAGGATAGCTAGGTAAAAAATCATGTGGAATTCGTAACTGCAACTATGTTAGTGGGACATTTCCACCAATCCCTTCAATGGGTTGTGTTAGGGATTGCAGCTCAATGCCAGTCTGTCACTCAGTAAGCTTATGTTTAGAATGCTGCATGAAACAGATACACTGTGATCCAATGCAACTAGGAAGAGACTTGTTTTAGTTCCTACTTATTATTTGGGGCCACATCTGTTCTTTTTTTGTGCCAGTTTTTCTTCTTGACCTCCAGTGGTTGCCAACATTGGATAGATCTTTTTTGTATAATTGGCTTTCCAGCATCTGCAGCTGGTGTTACACAATGTTTCCTTGGTGACTGTTGTGACTTAAGAAGGTCAGTCATTCACAACATGTAATCCTGTCCTACATAAAACACATAGCGGGAGGCTTCTAAAGAACATTTAGTGTAGAACGATTATAATGATTTACAGAATCCGACACTACGTTATGTGTGTTATTCTCTATGATTTTTGTTAAATTTAGGTATAATGGATCCTATGTAGTGCGAGTAACCCATGCGCTGTAGTGTCCTGTCTATGGGTTGGGATGGAGGGTGATGTCGCCATGTAGACCAAGCCTAGCCTTTTTGCTGTGGACAATAAGCGCCAAGATACAGCACTACTTTGGGGGCTAGGATATTTGCAGGCGTATTAAAGGCTGTAGTTAGTGCTAACACTGCCTTCTCGGTGAAGGATGACCCAGGAGCAGTGAACATGGCTGTTTGCTTCACTCACAGGTCCTCTTCTCCTCCAGCCGCCCCTGTGCAAGGTCCCGACAAAAACGTTAGAGATTATGGTGCATATTCCTGTTTCATTGCATCTACTATACCCAGAATTTTGATGTTCTTGGTGCACATATTGACCTAGTCATGTGAGATCAACTACCATGAAAAGCTGACTCACTCCGATGGGTCAATGTACTACACAGTGGAGTCATGTCTCCCTCTCTTGGTCCTAGGAAACATCAAACCCATTGCATAAGGTAATGTTGCCACCACCACAATGAGACACCAGTAATAAAGCTCTTAGGGTTATTGTTCCCCTTGTAGCTGACGTACAATACAGACAATGTGCTCGGGAGAAAAGTATGCAAATTATACAGTACGTCTTCCAGAAGGAATAAATATCTCTCTTCTGTGCCATATGTAGGGAGCTACCCTATAAGTCAATATCCAACCCATTAGGGGTCCATGTTCTTGTTCCAGAATGTGTAGTAACTTTTACAGGCAATGCTCCCATCCCAGAATTAAGAAGATTTTCTCTCTCTCTCTCTCCCTCTCTAGTGCTGTCTGAGGGGAACTATAATGTAACTCTCACAGCAACCCATTACTGATTCTTTTACCAGTAGGTTTGCAGACAATGTTCCATGGATATTTGCAAATTCTATCTCTTCCAGAAGGTCGAAAAAGGTCTCTCTAGTACGATCTGTAGGGCGCTTGGCTGTAAGCCAATGTCTAACCCATTAGGGGTCTTCTGTTCCAGAAGCTGTAGAAAGTCTTCTAGGCAATGTTCTCTGGTAAAAATTAGTTTTCCAACTGGAAGAGATATATCTCTGTTTCCTCTAGGTAGGTATGCTTTAAGTCAAAGTATGACCTAAATAATAAATTCTTTATTATTAAGATAAAAAGGATAAGTAAAAAAACATATAAAAAAAGATATTCATAATCCTTTCTTTATAAAGTCTCTTCAACCCTCAATGAAAACCCACCCCCTATTGTGTAGCTGGATCTCAGAAAAGTGGTAGAAGTTGTTCCAGAAATTGTAGCATGTCAGGCAACACTCCCTGGGAACAAATATGCAAAAAGAAAACTCTCTCTCTAGTGCCACCTATAGGTAGCCACCCGGTAAGTCTGACTAAAGAAGCCTTGAAACATAACTAAGGATATCAGCCAAACCAATTTCTTCCTGTGAAGACCTATTAGCTCTTGAAATTTTCTTTATAATCCGAGACATCCAGAATATGTATATTATTAAAAAACATGCAGAAAACAGGAAGTACCCCAGAGCGTGGCAGGAAATTGAGATATTTTTAGCTGATGAGGCACAACAATGAGATGCCTCAGATAATATACCTGTTTGTAGCAGCTCAGGAATATTTGTCCCATGTATTTATGTCTCTTGAACCTTGTATATGCTGAGTATTCACACAGAGCTTGGAGAAAATCACCTCAATCAGTTATTGAAAAGTCTGGAAGGAGACTGGTTGCGATTCAGCAGAGCTATATTGTCTTGGTTGCGGCTACAATCTAGGTAGTCATTCGCTGCAGACAAAGGAGCGCTGTTGTGCGGATGGTGATGCTTGTAGAGCAAGAGAGAGAATATTATTATTAGAATCAAGTCAGTTCCGACCACCTACTGGGCCCGTCTTAGGAAAATGGAGGGATAGATGACATCAGATCTATAACACTACGTGGTATTAGGGTAGGTATTTAATTACAAGCTGTATTATAACATGGAATAGCACGCTTTACTGTAGCAGCTGCTAAGAAATGTAACGTGATATATGTCAGTATGGAAACCTGGTCACACGTCATTAGCTTTCTACATTGTATGAGGTCAATATGGTTTACTTTAGCGTTATGAATACCGAATCTGCGCCAACAGGTGGTAAAGGCTAAGAGGTGATGTACTAATAAAGTTTATGGGTTCTTACAGGTGCCAAAGCTAATGGCACCATTACATTCCTTAAACTGTCCCTCCCTCTACTGCTGGTGGAGGTCTGGAGGTAGGACAACTCTCTACCGAATATAGGGTATACTATCAAAAAGATTTCCATCAGTGTTTTCTCTCATCCATTGAAGTGGACTTTTGGAAGCCTGGAGATAGCATACCCTATATTCTGTAGAGAGTTTGCCCTATCAAGAAGTCTTCCATCACTGTTTTCTCTCCTCAATTGAAGTGGACTGATCAAAGCCAGGAGGACAAACCTTCTACAGAATATAGGATATGCAATCAAAAGGGCGGCCATCAATGTTTTCTCTCCTCCACTGAAGTAAACTCATCACATCGATGGGTAGGAGATTGTTCTTTGACCTAATTGAGTTTGTTGTTGTGATCCACATGGTCAACCTTTTAAATTGTGCGGTGACCTCTCCAAAAAAACAGCTTTTTGAGAAGACCATCCCTTATCTTCAACAAATTTTTGAGACTAGTTTTTCATTTCCTTATGTCTTGTGCAAATTGGCCTTTTTTGAGAGGACCAGCCCTCCAGGAGACTATTTTTCACTAAAATTTTTGGGTGTTGATTTTAAAGAGTTTATAAACTCTGAAAAAACCTAAAGGATAATGTAGTATTATTATTATTATTATTATTATTATTATTATTATTATTATTATTATTTTTTATATAGCACCATTAATCCCATGGTGCTGTACATTATTATATTAATTCCATGGTGCTGTACATTATTATATTAATTTCATGTTGCTGTACATTATTATATTAATCCCATGGTGCTCTGTACATTATTATATTAATTCCATGGTGTTGTACATTATTATATTACTTCCATGGTGCTGTACATTATTATATTAATTCCATGGTACTTTACATTTGAGGGTTTACATACGGTACACGAAATATACAAAACAGATAATACTAACAGTGATCACTGGCACAGTGGGATAGAGGGTCCTGCCCGCAAGGGCTTACAATGTATATGGGTTATTGAATATCTTTCTATATCTTCTGTAAGGGTATGGAAAGAGTAAAGGGTATCATTTTAGAATGTAACTCATGTCATGGTTTTGGAATGACAATAATGTGATAAGATCCTTAAAATGCGTTCCCCTTAAAACTTTCCCAGTAATTGCAATATGCATAATTCAGATGTCTAGTGCCCTCCTCTTTAATAATTTTGGTGCAGTTCCTCTGATTTCCACCTCCTTTCATTTCTGTAAAATGGCGCCAGCTGATATGACTACATTGTAGTCTAAAATATTCTCCCCTGCTTGTGGGTGAACCTTTGGTTATTCTAGGAGGGAGTGTCTCAGAGAGCATAGACTAGTCTGAGAAGCTGGTGACCATTTTACAGACATGAAGTGGGTAGTCGAGAAGCCGTACCAAGGGTAGGGTATTTTAACCATGTATTATGCATTTTTGTTTTTCTGTATAATTATTGTGTTGTCTTACAGAGCCTCTGCAAGGATAATTTCAAGGCTGAACTAGTTGGAATTTTATGTCCTTTTGTTGTTTTTGAAAGTAACTATAACACAACAGTTTGTAATATAAGAATACCTTGCTCGTGCTCACCTCTGCTACATTTATACATAAAAATAAACTATTTTTCAGGCCCTCGACTGACATTTTGTAATGTTTTCAGGGTAAATTTGTGCTCCTAGTTCATTATCAGTAAATTTGCAAGATTCCCTACAATAAAGGAACATTTTGTGTTAGCGTGATACTCCAGTAAAGAGCCAATATCTCCATTAGCATGCACACGTTAAGGGAACCTTAAATTGTTAGATAAATAAGTCGATACATTGTTGCTATGGGATACAGAACCATTCAGTGCGTAACAATGTTAATTGTATCTTATTCCTTCCATTTGTTTCTATGTAATTTATTTGCCTCCCGGTCTTAATTATCAGGGTCATTTAGCTCAATAGTCCATTGGAGGAGAAATACAAAAACATTAAAAAAAATTCAAGCTAAGCCTTATTTAAGTCAGTTGCTAAGTCTCTGGTTTTAATGACTGTTCTCGAGCCGAGGAAATGTCTCTTCTGTCTTCTATCCCTCCGAGGATGAGATGACAGTAATATAAAAGTGCGCATATCCACCGTTTTATTGAAAAATTGGAGAGCCTTAACATTTTGAATAAGAAGTGTCTTCACTGCTCTGAATGTAATTACTTTCCGGGCGGAAGAGTCGTTTAATGTCTTTATTAGTTTTCAGTACTTAATAAGTAGGATGATAAATAGGCCGAACCTAATCGATCAGTATGAAAAACAAGCAATTAAGAAACTATTACAAAATCTGAGTTGGGAGAGCGAACCATTGGGGAATTATTGGATGGGCTACAGGACTTTGTGCATTAATTTGCTTGAGAGTCATTTTAAGGAACACAACCCATAAATAAGGAGATAATTTTGTCTGAAAGTAATGAAGCAATTTACCTACTACTGTATGAAAGTTAATGCCACAGACTAGATCGCTGGTTTGTAAAGTTTTTTAATGCAGATATTTTTTAAGGACCGAAATTAATATTAAAGTTATTTAATTTTGGTGTATGTTGGAGGAGAGTTGCTTAATGTTATTAAAATTCAAGAATTGGCACCGATCACAAATATTGTGGTCCTGAGTCTTATCTATGGTGAGAGGGAGCTTGGATTGAGCGATGAGCTTGATTTCCAAATGAAATGCAAAATTTACTTTAATCTGAAAACCACACCTTTGACCACTGAGCAACAGTCCAGTTCTTTCTCTCCTTGGCCCAGGTAAGACGCCTCTGGCATTGTCTATTGGTCATGAGTGGCCCGACACATGGAATGCGACACTTGTAGCCCATGTCCTGGATACGTCTGTGTGTGGTGGCTCTTGAAGCGCTGACTCCAGCAACAGTCCACTCCTTGTGAATCTCCCCCAAATTTTTGAATGGCCTTTTCTTAACAATCCTGTCAAGGCTGCGGTTATCCTGGTTGCTTGTGCACCTTTTTCTACCACACTTTTTCCTTCCACTCAACTTTCCATTAATATGCTTTGATACAGCACTCTGTGAACAGCCAGCTTCTTTAGCAATGACCTTTTGTGGCTTACCCTCCTTGTGGACTGTGTCAATGACTGCCTTCTGGACATCTGTCAAGTCAGCAGTCTTCCCCATGATTGTGTCGCTTACTGAACCAGACTAAGGGACCTTTTTAAACACTTAGGAAGCCTTTGCAGCTGTTTTGGGTTAATTATTCTAATTTTCTGAGATAATGACTTTTGGGTTTTTCTTGGCTGTAAGCCATAATCATCAACATTAACAGAAATAAACACTTGAAAAAGTTCACTCTGTTTGTAATGACTCAGTAGAATATATGTGTTTCACTTTTTCAATTGAATTACTGAAAAAAAAAACTTTTTGATGATATTTTAATTTATTGAGATGCACTTGTACATTGTAACTTCTTGGCAGAATATAGGAACACAAAGTCAACCAATTAGACAGAATGCGGTACAAGAGACCTCAAGTCTATAGATAGGTGAGGTCCCCAGCTATCATTGATATATCACCTAGCTTGTTGATTGCTGATAAATTTGCTTTAGTTGATAATCCTTGTAAGTTCTAACCCTATTCAAAACCCGTAAAAATTTAGTTTAATAAAGCTAACTCCATACCATAATCCCACTTCTATGTCACCCTCATGGAAGTCTAGGACACTGAGATATCGGCAGGTGTTTCCATTTGCTGTTCATTTACTTTCCCCAACTAACTTTTTATGGTAAAATTGATTTTTTTTTTTTTTTTAAAAAGACTTGGAAATCTCAGTATCACGGATTCTGGTATTACAGTTACATTGTCAGAGAGTAAAACCTTGACTGTATTACATATCATGTAAGCTTGGAGTTGTACTAAGCTGTAAGTAGGTCTCTGGGGCCATACTCTACCTCCATATGCTCAGAATTCATACGAGGCATCCAATTTTATTTCCTAGACTTTTCTTTTGCATTTACAATCTAATGTGGCCATCCACATTACTTAGGAGAAAGTACCTGTAATATAGCGCCCTACATCTACACCCTACAGGCCAGAAGCCATAAAAATACTAAAATCAATTTTACGAGATTGTATTATAGCCTCAAATTTCTGCCCGACCACAGGTCTGATGACCCAAAATAACAACATTACGATGCCGATCATTCATGTCAGCAGATCCATGGTAGGGCTAAAATGCGCGATTATTAGTAAAAGTGGCCAAAGTCTGTATTTATTTTTTTTTTCTATTAAAAATTTTTTAATAAAAATTACACAATTATTGTTCTTAGAAAAATTAAACACCTCAAATATATCAAAAAGTTATTGAAAGTTTTTGAGTAAGAATTTCCAACTTTTTTTTTTTTTTTAAAAGTAACTCTAATATTGTCTTCTATATCTTACTTTCCAATGAAATCTTTTCAATCCCTTGGCCCATTAGTAATAACACATATATTTTAGAAAAACAAAATAGGCTTTATTTTAATGCACAGAGCTGAAGAAATGTCATTTCTGATATATTCAAAGTAATAGAAGTTCATGTCCAGATAAATCCCGTGTTATGAAGAAAACCTGACTTTATTAATATTAATATGAATGTTCCAAGTAGGGAAAAGTTCATAAAAATTGTGATAGTTTGAAATATGTTAATTTGGCATTTATAACCGTGCAGGAGATTCTTTTTGTTAGGATTTCTGTGCTATTGTTTATAATCTACAACATTTAGGAAAATTTCCAGAAAGTTAAAGGTAAAAAGTTTATATATATATATTTTTTTTTTTTTGAGTTTTATGAATCATCCTTCAGTTTTATCATTTTGAATAAAAAGTGTCCTTCAGTTTTACAATGCTTGGTTAAAGTTACCCTAAAATCAAAACTTTCTTGAGAATATAAGGCTTGGGCTATAGGGTGAATAAGAAATTGACTTGTTATATGTGATGAACTTCCTGTATGAAATCTTAATAAGAGAGTCCTTAGAGTCCTTGAACAAGGGTGCTTAGGACATCAGCCAAAAAGGAGTGGCGGCTGGACAGGATGTGTCTCTGCTCCATTCATATTGATGGAAACAACAGACATAGGTGAAGTACAATGGAGTAGGGGATAAATAGTTTTTATGGAAAAACCCCTTTTCATTGGCTGGACTTCATCTTAGACTTTTGGCTACAGCAAGGAGTAAAGTCTTGGGTTGCTCTCACACAGTCTTGATGCAAATGAATGGAGGATGAGTAAGATCTTTCTAAGTACTTTGTCTCCCTTTACGATGACCTTCTGGCATTGATTTCAAAAACTTCACCAAAATATTGTGTAAGGCAGTGACTGTCTACACGGGTCACATGTCCATGTGTCACAATGTAATTTCTGCAGCAGGAAGTAGAGATGGACAAGGTAGACATAGCAAACAAGGTAGGACATGGTAGACAAGGTAGAGGTGGACAATGTTGTCTTGGAGGATTGGTGGGTTGAGTGTTCCTTTTCTAGTTTTGCACTCTTCTGAGCTGTTTAGCAAATACATTTTTTTTAATATTTTTTTTTTATTTTTATTCTTGCATTCCTATGACCTAGGAATAATTAATCCGGAATGTCTGGCATTTTACAAGGTCAAAAACAGTAGACTGAGCTGGCAAAAAAACAAGAAAAATACAGATTGTGTGATAATATTTCGGCTTGTGTTTTCTTCTTAAAGGTTCTCTGTCCTTACAGGTTTTATATATGTTCTAGGATCATCTGATAATCTGTCATACTGTCACCATATTATACAATCCCCCCCATTCATCTATCTCAGAATACAATGTTGGCAGTGAACGCCACCGGTTGTTTTCCGGCACACAGGGGCGGACATGTGCTGAGTTTGATTTGTGAGTGTGATGCACGCCCGGAGATCTATATTTCTTCATTGGGGTTTTACATATGGCAGGATGGGGGGTGGTTTATCCTTCCTGTCAGGAGATCTGACAGCTTCCATGTTTTCTCCGTCCTATAGGGAATTGTATCCTCATCTGTGTTCTGTCAGCAGAACTTGCGCTCCGACCGAGAACTCTCCTAAGGGCCGAGGAGGCCGGAGACCTGAAGACTCTTGTTTAAGATTTACTTGTTGTACAAAGTGTATAAGAATATTCTTACAACTGTTAACATGTCGTCTGCCGGGAGCTCTGCAGGTTCTCTATTATTACATTGGATTATCGCTTTTCTGATCAATTCATGCAGGAAATTTTTAAACATAAAAAAAAATAATTTTAAAAAATAGTTTCATTATAGTTTATAGTAATATTCATGATGAGCTCTGTCTTACAGTGAATACAGACAATGGCTAAGATAATTCCATTATAAGATCAGTCACTAAAGCTGTTAACACAAATACCGAACTAGAAGATAATTCCAGCCTGTTATGACAGCTCTTCAAATTCATTCATAAACATGGTCTAGGAAATAGGGGCAGTATTATAGTAGTTATATTCTTGTACATAGGAGCAGTATTATAGTAGTTATATTCTTGTACATAGGAGCAGTATTATAGTAGTTATATTCTTGTACATAGGAGCAGTATTATAGTAGTTATATTCTTGTACATAGGAGCAGTATTATAGTAGTTATATTCTTGTACATAGGAGCAGTATTATAGTAGTTATATTCTTGTACATAGGAGCAGTATTATAGTAGTTATATTCTTGTACATAGGAGGTAGTATTATAGTAGTTATATTCTTGTACATAGGAGCAGTATTATAGTAGTTATATTCTTATACATAGGGGCAGTATTATAGTAGTTATATTCTTGTACATAGGAGCAGTATTATAGTAGTTATATTCTTGTACATAGGAGCAGTATTATAGTAGTTATATTCTTGTACATAGGAGCAGTATTATAGTAGTTATATTCTTGTACATAGGAGCAGTATTATAGTAGTTATATTCTTGTACATAGGAGCAGTATTATAGTAGTTATATTCTTGTACATAGGAGGTAGTATTATAGTAGTTATATTCTTGTACATAGGAGCAGTATTATAGTAGTTATATTCTTGTACATAGGAGCAGTATTATAGTAGTTATATTCTTATACATAGGAGCAGTATTATAGTAGTTATATTCTTGTACATAGGAGCAGTATTATAGTAGTTATATTCTTGTACATAGGAGCAGTATTATAGTAGTTATATTCTTGTACATAGGAGGTAGTATTATAGTAGTTATATTCTTGTACATAGGAGGTAGTATTATAGTAGTTATATTCTTGTACATAGGGGCAGTATTATAGTAGTTATATTCTTGTACATAGGGGCACTATTATAGTAGTTATATTCTTGTACATAGGACCAGTATTATAGTAGTTACATTCTTGTACATAGGAGCAGTATTATAGTAGTTATATTCTTATACATAGGAGTAGTATTATAGTAGTTATATTCTTGTACATAGGGGCAGTATTATAGTAGTTATATTCTTGTACATAGGGGTAGTATTATAGTAGTTATATTCTTGTACATAGGAGCAGTATTATAGTAGTTACATTCCTGTACATAGGGGTAGTATTATAGTAGTTATATTCTTGTACATAGGAGCAGTATTATAGTAGTTATATTCTTGTACACAGGAGCAGTATTATAGTAGTTATATTCCTGCACCTAGGAGCAGTATTATAGTAGTTACAGTATATTCATGTACATAGGAGCAGTATTATAGTAGTTATATTCTTGTACATAGGGGGCAGTATTATAGTAGTTATATTCTTGTACATAGGGGCAGTATTATAGTAGTTATATTCTTGTACATAGGGGGCAGTATTATAGTAGTTATATTCTTGTACATAGGGGCAGTATTATAGTAGTTATATTCTTGTACATAGGAGCAGTATTATAGTAGTTATATTCTTGTACATAGGAGGTAGTATTATAGTAGTTATATTCTTGTACATAGGAGCAGCATTATAGTAGTTATATTCCTGCACCTAGGAGGCAGTATTATAGTAGTTACAGTATATTCATGTACATAGGGGCAGTATTATAGTAGTTATATTCTTGTACATAGGGGTAGTATTATAGTAGTTATATTCTTGTACATAGGAGCAGTATTATAGTAGTTACATTCCTGTACATAGGGGTAGTATTATAGTAGTTATATTCTTGTAAATAGGAGCAGTATTATAGTAGTTATATTCTTGTACACAGGAGCAGTATTATAGTAGTTATATTCCTGCACCTAGGAGCAGTATTATAGTAGTTACAGTATATTCATGTACATAGGAGCAGTATTATAGTAGTTATATTCTTGTACATAGGGGGCAGTATTATAGTAGTTATATTCTTGTACATAGGGGCAGTATTATAGTAGTTATATTCTTGTACATAGGGGGCAGTATTATAGTAGTTATATTCTTGTACATAGGGGCAGTATTATAGTAGTTATATTCTTGTACATAGGAGCAGTATTATAGTAGTTATATTCTTGTACATAGGAGGTAGTATTATAGTAGTTATATTCTTGTACATAGGAGCAGCATTATAGTAGTTATATTCCTGCACCTAGGAGGCAGTATTATAGTAGTTACAGTATATTCATGTACATAGGAGCAGTATTATAGTAGTTATATTCTTGTACATAGGAGTAGTATTATAGTAGTTATATTCTTGTACATAGGAGCAGTATTATAGTAGTTATATTCTTGTACATAGGAGCAGTATTATAGTAGTTATATTCCTGCACCTAGGAGGCAGTATTATAGTAGTTACAGTATATTCATATACATAGGAGCAGTATTATAGTAGTTATATTCCTGCACCTAGGAGGCAGTATTATAGTAGTTACAGTATATTCATGTACATAGGAGCAGTATTATAGTAGTTATATTCCTGCACCTAGGAGGCAGTATTATAGTAGTTACAGTATATTCATGTACATAGGAGCAGTATTATAGTAATTATGTTCTTGTACATAGGAGGTAGTATTATAGTAGTTATATTCTTGTACATAGCAGCAGTATTATAGTATTTATATTCTTGTACATAGGAGCAGTATTATAGTAGTTATATTCTTGTACATAGGAGGCAGTACTTGAACTTTTCAACCTTTTGCCACATTTCAGGCTTCAAACATAAGGATATAAAATTTAAATTTTTTGGTGTAGAATCAACAAGTGGGACACAATCGGGAAGTGGAACAAAATTTATTGGCTATTTTAAACTTTTGTAAAAAATAAAAAAAATGAAAAGTGGGGCATGCCAAATTATTCGACCCCCTTAAGTTAATACTTTGTAGCGCCACCTTTTGCTGCGATTACAGCTGCAAGTCGCTTGGGGTATGTCTCTATCAGTTTTGCACATCGAGAGACTGAAATTCTTGCCCATTCTTCCTTGGAAAACAGCTGGAGTTCAGTGAGGTTGGATGGAGAGCGTTTGTGAACAGCAGTTTTCAGCTCTTTCCACAGATTCAGGTCTGGACTTTGACTTGGCCATTCTAACACCTGGATACGTTTATTTGTGAACCATTCCATTGTAGATTTTGCTTTATGTTTGGGATCATTGTCTTGTTGGAAGATAAATCTCCATCCCAGTCTCAGGTCTTTTGCAGACTCCAACAGGTTTTCTTCCAGAATGTTCCTGTATTTGGCTCCATCCATCTTCCCATCAATTTTAACCATCTTCCCTGTCCCTGCTGAAGAAAAGCAGGCCCAAACCATGATGCTGCCACCACCATGTGTGACAGTGGGGATGGTGTGTTCAGGGGGATGAGCTGTGTTGCTTTTACGCCAAACATATCGTTTTGCATTGTGGACAAAAAGTTGGATTTTGGTTTCATCTGAGCACAGCACCTTCTTCCACATGTTTGGTGTCTCCTAGGTGGCTTTTTATGGATATCTTTGAGAAATGGCTTTCTTCTTGCCACTCTTCCATAAAGGCCATATTTGTGCAGTGTACGACTGATTGTTGTCCTATGGACAGACTCTGCCACCTCAGCTGTAGATCTCTGCAGTTCATCCAGAGTGATCATGGGCCTCTTGGCTGCATCTCTGATCAGTCTTCTTCTTGTTTGAGATGAAAGTTTAGAGGGACGGCCGGGTCTTGGTAGATTTGCAGTGGTCTGATACTCCTTCCATTTCAATATGATCGCTTGCACAGTGGTCCTTGGGATGTTTAAAGTTTGGGAAACCTTTTTGTATCCAAATCCGGCTTTAAACTTCTCCACAACAGTATCACAGATCTGCCTGTTGTGTTCCTTGGTCTTCATGATGCTCTCTGCGCTTTAAACCCTGAGACTATCACAGAGCAGGTGCATTTATACGGAGACTTTATTATACACAGGTGGATTATATTTATCATCATCAGTCATTTAGGACAACATTGGATCATTCAGAGATCCTCACTGAACTTCTGGAGTGAGTTTGCTGCACTGAAAGTAAAGGGGCCGAATAATATTGCATGCCCCACTTTTCAGTTTTTTATTTTTTACAAAAGTTTAAAATAACCAATAAATTTCGTTCCTCTTCACAATTGTGTCCCACTTGTTATTGATTCTTCACCAAAAATTTAAATTTTATATCCTTATGTTTGAAGCCTGAAATGTGGCAAAAGGTTGAAAAGTGCAAGGGGGCCAAATACTTTCACAAGGCACTGTAGTAGTTATATTCTTGTACATTGGAGGTAGTATTATAGTAGTTATATTCTTGTACATAGGAGCAGTATTATATTAGTTATATTCTTGTACATAGGAGCAGTATTATAGTAGTTATATTCTTGTACATAAGAGCAGTATTATAGTAGATATATTCTTGCACATAGGAGCAGTATTATAGTAGTTATATTCTTGTACATAGGAGCAGTATTATAGTAGTTATATTCTTGTACATAAGAGGTAGTATTATAGTAGTTATATTCTTGTACATAGGAGGTAGTATTATAGTAGTTATATTCTTGTACATAGGAGTAGTATTATAGTAGTTATATTCTTGTACATAGAAGCAGTATTATAGTAGTTATATTCTTGTACATAGGAGCAGTATTATAGTAGTTATATTCTTGTACTTAGGAGCAGTATTATAGTAGTTATATTCTTGTACATAGGAGCAGTATTATAGTAGTTATATTCTTGTACATAGCAGTATTATAGTAGTTATAGTCTTATACATAGGAGCAGTATTATAGTAGTTATATTCTTGTACATAGGAGGTAGTATTATAGTAGTTATATTCTTGTACATAGGAGTAGTATTATAGTAGTTATATTCTTGTACATAGGAGCAGTATTATAGTAGTTATATTCTTGTACATAGGAGGTAGTATTATAGTAGTTATATTCTTGTACATAGGAGGTAGTATTATAGTAGTTATAGTCTTGTACATAGGAGGTAGTATTATAGTAGTTATATTCTTGTACATAGGGGGCAGTATTATAGTAGTTATATTCTTGTACATAGGAGGTAGTATTATAGTAGTTATATTCTTGTATATAGGAGCAGTATTATAGTAGTTATATTCTTGTACATAGGAGCAGTATTATAGTAGTTATATTCTTGTACATAGGAGCAGTATTATAGTAGTTATATTCTTGTACATAGGAGCAGTATTATAGTAGTTATATTCTTGTACATAGGCAGTATTATGGTAGTTATATTCTTGTACATAGGAGCAGTATTATAGTAGTTATATTCTTGTACATAGGAGCAGTATTATAGTAGTTATATTCTTGTACACAGGAGCAGTATTATAGTAGTTATATTCTTGTACACAGGAGCAGTATTATAGTAGGTATATTCTTGTACATAGGAGCAGTATTATAGTAGTTATATTCTTGTACATAGGAGCAGTATTTTAGTAGTTATATTCTTGTACACAGGAGCAGTATTATAGTAGTTATATTCTTGTACATAGGAGCAGTATTATAGTAGTTATATTCTTGTACACAGGAGCAGTATTATAGTAGTTATATTCTTGTACATAGGAGCTGTATTATAGTAGTTATATTCTTGTGCACAGGAGCAGTATTATAGTAGTTATATTCTTGTACATAGGAGCTGTATTATAGTAGTTATATTCTTGTACATAGGGGTTAGTATTATAGTAATTATATTGACAATTAAAATAAAACTCTGGGAATGATCAGTATAAATTTAGTTTAGTGCTTGTTCTTAGAGGAAACTTAATAGTTATAGATTATAAACCATGTCACATACAGATACCCTTTCCCATCATCACTTTTCCTCTTCTCCCTGAAGCTGCAGCATCTTTTTCATTTGCGATTCCAGGGTCTTTGCAGTTGGAAACGATTTACATATGAAGTCTTTTAACACATTTTTCGGTGAGGACATGTTTGTTCTGAAATCACGTTTGCAAGGTGCAGTCACCACTTGTGGGCTCAGATCTCCGCTCTCCGCATGGTGTCAGCACATGGAGCCATTTGATTAGACTGCGCTGGCGAGTCACCTGTGCTTTGAACACTACACTGTTATTCAGAGCCATTTTCTTCGCTCATTCCCTACCTTCTCGGCCTGACAGCTGCATCCCTCTGAGGCTGTTGGCCTCTACTCTGCTATTTTTAGAGGCATGAAGAGGCGCCGTGTGTCCTCCTGTCATCGGATCTTAGTTTGGCTCTTGAGCAATTTTTTTTTTTTTTTCATTTTATCACCTTGTCATATTTTAACCCTTGGTTTACTGCCATTGTCTCCTCTTAGAGCTTACACACATTGCCATATTAATACTTTGTACAAACATCTGATTTGTTATTATACCTTCGGAACTCTATGGAGCCCTTCTGTACCTCTTGACAATCTTCTCACCTTGAACTGATTTTGTGCATTGTGTTTTCTAGTCTTTGGCTCTCAATAGTTACAATATTACATGCAATATTTGCTGTGATTTTTTTTTTTTACTTTTTTCAAAATTTATATAATAATAATAATAACTTTATTTATATAGCGCCAACATATTCTGTAACACTTTACAAATCAGAGGACACATGAACAGACAATATGAGACATTACAATGTGACAAAGAAATACACATATCAAACAATAGGAGTGAGGGCCCTACTCGCAAGAGCTTACATTCTATGAGGAGATAGGGGGGATACAAGAGGTCAGAGGGCTTGTTTGCTACAATGGTCCAGCCATGTTTTAATAGAAAAGGTTGTGTAACTAAAGTTTAAAATATTTTACTGTAACAACAAAAAAATAGACAAAAATATAAAAGCAAAAATAAAGGGATTTTCTGGAATTGAATCATTGATGGGCGATCCATAAAATAGCTCATGAGTCATCTATATCAGATTGTGGGGGTCCTACACTGCGGCAGAAATAGTATTACTCCTCATGTACTCACATGGCAGCTCATCCTAAAAAGTCACCTGAAACGACAGCTATGCTTTAAGTATTGCTTCTCGGACTGACTGTGAGCGGTTCTAGCTGAGAAGTCTGGCAGAGGCCACTTCAAAGTTTTGCAGAATCTTCACCAGCGGACTAAAAAATTCTCCTTACAGATGACAGTTTTGCAATTTTGTCTTCTATTTTCTATCAGTTGATGAAATTCTGAGATCTGTCCTGGATCAAAGGCTTGTCCTGTGATCAAGATGGTCTCCGTTTATTTTTATATTTAGTTTTTATTTTTGTATTTTCATTTTATTCCTCGACACTTACACCCCAGGAATATAGAGCTAATAGATTTGAAGGGAGCTGTATGTTATCATGCTGCAATTTTCTGTTTGATGTGCTGCTGTTTGGAGCTGTCTGGCGATACACTTGATGGCTTTCTCTACTTGTCTGAGGGAATAATAGATCAAAATATATTACTTCAATTCCGTGTCTCAGTAACACAACAATCTGCAGCATCTATCACGTGCATAATGCCTTGCGTGAACCTCGCCATCAAATCTTGCTCTATGCTGAATGATGTTGATTCTTGGGAAAATGATGATTAAATGTTGGTGCGGTCTTAGCGATGGACCCTCTGTAAATGGAAGGCAAAAATCCTGAATCCATAATGATGCGGAGCTGATCAAGCAGGCTCTGTGACCTCTTCACCTGACAACACCTGGACATGGATGAAAATGAACACACCCCACGTCTTTTATGGCTTTCCATAAAGTTTATATAACATCATATAAAGATTAATCTTTGCAACAAAAATTTCTGAAACTTCTTAATCAACTTTTCCGCACATTTACTAGGACTGATATTTCTTATACCAGTCTAAGTAAAAAAAATAGTTGGAAAGATTTTTGCCAAATGAATTAAAAAGTACACACCTCCAAATAAATTTTGCGCATTAGACAAAAAAATCACAAATTGCCAAAATTTACCCCACTTTCTGGCCTTAGAAAAATTTGTCAAAAATTTGAAGATCGAGACCACTGTTGTCAACATTTTTTACAGTGTGAGTTACAGAAAAAGTTGCAATTTTTGTGCAAATTTGCCATGTAATAATTTGTGACTTTTTTTTGTTGCAGCTTACACCAAAAATAGGTGTAAACTACCTAAAGTATGCCTACATTTTTGAATAACTTTTGCGTTTTTGGCTGCATTTGTGATATTATTAATTTTTTTATATATAATTTATAAGCAAATTTTGGCTCCTTTCTGTGAATTCCCACCATGAGTCACTTTCTGACCCTTCTCTGCTCCCGTTTCTTTGTTATCAGCAGTATATGATGTAGGAATGCTGATGGCTATGAGTTGGGTGGGTGGCTCCTGTATGGTGTTTTGTATAAAAAAAAGGTGTTCCAATATTTTATTTTCAATCCATTCAGAGTCTTAAAATACCAAAATCTTTATACTCACCACTCCAATAAGCCAGGTCCCTGGTGTTTTTGACTTTTGACATGCGTGAGGGTTATTATAGCCAGTCAGAGGCTGATCAGTGAAGCAGTGATGCTCCATTCTAAGAGAAGATCTCTGGTCAGCCATTGACCGGTTGATGCGCCGTGTTGGCAGAAGATCAGAAAAGACTGGTGAGCAGAACGGAGACTCTCCACTGGTTATAGTAGACAAATAATCGATAGGAAACAATGTCCTGATGTTACTAGAATAGTAGCCGCCAGTGGTTGTCATCCAACAATTTAAAAGATGTCTCAGGGCGTTGAATTTCCAGGTAATTTTCTTGGTTTTTGGAAAAAAAACAAAATTCTCTTCAATCATTCAATAGGCATATTTGCAAATGCAGCCAAGATGAAGAGGTTTTGGTACCAGAATAAGCTAAGTTCCTCTGCCAACTCTCACAGTCGCTGTTAGGACTGGAAATAAATTACACTGTAGTGATTTAATGTTTATTGCAGGATATAATTCCTTGTTTTTAAGTGATTGTTCAGAACTTTGGTTAAAATGCAATAAATAACCAAGAAACGTAATTACGTTTAGAAAGGAAGGAACGAAGGGTAACAATAACGAATGGAAAAATAAAGAAGTGAAGATAAAATTGGAGACGGGAATTTGCTGCCTTAGACAAATGTTGCAAAAGTTTAAGATCATGACAAACTCCGTAGTTAAGCTTTATAATTAAATGTTCTAATAACTTCTTGAGGATAAGTGTTAGACGCGTGCAGTCAATCTTGAGAGTATATCGGGAAATAACCAGAAAAGTATTTCTTTACTTTATCTTTTTATTGAAAAGTTTTGAAGATGGGACCAAGAAATTGCCACATCGATCATAGGAACAGTATGTAGCAATGCAGTATAGAGTAACCATTGAAAAATAGAGGAGGAAAAAGTGGCAGTCGGGGGTGGAAAGACAGAGGGGAAGAAGGGACCAGAATAATTGGGGAAAGGTTTTGGGATTCGTACAGAGAACGGACCATTTACATTTCTATGTTGTGAAAGAGAAGGAATCTCAGCAAAGGGACATAAAAGGTTAAACAAGTGGTTGGTAAAATCTCCATCTTTTAGAGTGTACGCCTATTATAAAACCACTTTACATAAATGAATAGTACCGGTGAATATAAGACACTTTGTAACATATCTTATTAAAGAAATATGTTTCCTTCTCCACTTATAAGGCTGTTTTTCTTCTCTATCTCTTCACTCAGACCCTTATCTCTATTAGCTTCCATTTCTATCTTCAGCCTCAAACACAGAAGTCTATAGAGAGGGCAGGAGGAGGTTGCTGTTGGCTAGGTAATTGATTTATTGCCATCCTGCACAGTGAAATATAGCACATCTGAGGATGTCCTAATATGGACACTGTACAGGAGAACTCCTTCACTCACAGTGTAACAAAGTGTAACTGCTAGTTATTTGTGTGTCTTTTCTAGCAGTCTTCTGCTCCCCTGTCCCCCTCTCTATAGACTTATATGTAAAAAGTAACTCAACTGATAAGTGGAGAAGGAACCATATTTCGTTAGTAAGATATATTACAAAGTTTCTTATATACAGCTCTACTATTCACTTATGAAAAGTTGTTTTGAAGTTGGAAGTACGCTTTAAGCTTGTAGAACTGGTCTTATTTAGTACCCTGCATCTAACTTAAAGTGACATTTGGGAGGAGTCGTGCAAACCCCGGCCAACTGCTTTTATCCAATAAGCATCACTAACTCTTATTAGAATGCTCCTCCCAAATATCCATTTTTGTTGCCAGTGACATCCAAATGGACTTTAAATGAAACACAGCTCACATGTACTGTATTGTGTGGCAATTACTATACCGGTGTCAAAGGTACATTTGGTTCCTCCTAGGCACAAGGACCAGGGTACTGCTGCTACTTCTGTGCCTTGAATATCCACCTTTTTCCCAGATTTTCCCAGATTTGTGTTATATGGCTGTATATTCAACTCACAGCAATACTAGCAAAGCATGATTGGAAAAAAAAAATATAGACATTATTATTGGAATATGATCAAAGTGTGACACACTGTCAAATTATTATTTGTTTGTTCTACAAAATTTGGCACTAATATATATGGCCTGTTGCTCGGCAACTGCTTTGTTGACATCTCTGGACTTTCACACTTCTGTGAAGACCTGATGACATCACTTTATATATTTATATAATGCATATTCCTGTACATGTTACTACATATATCCACTAGCACTTCCTCCTCCACGTCTGGAGTATATATACACTTTCTAGTTATTTTTCTTTTTTCTGGGGCTTTAAAGGGGCATCGGGGGTGGTGAAGAGACGACTCTTGTTTCTCTACTGGAGTTCCTCTTTGAAATCGCTTTTTGTTGGATACAATGTAGCAAATGACCTTTTCTGTTACCAGGCATCTTGTTACAATAGCTCCCCCACAAGGAGTTAATGTAAGGTCTCAGTTCAATGGCATTCCACTATTTTGGCGTATTTTTACAGCTCTTGAAGTTAGTCGAGAGACATTAGAGCCATTAATTCCGACTTCTAATTTAGAGCCATCAAGGTTAAAAAGGGTATGATGGTCATTAGGGCTGAAATGATTTCATGTATGAACTTAGAACAATGAGGTCCATCAATAACCACTTCTCGGTCTAATGTCCCTGATGTAGTTAGTTGAGCTGTGGCGTAATGAGTCTGTGTAGGAAACAGTGCTATGGAAATGTGAATTGTGTCAGCCTTTATCTATGTATCACTGGCTTTGATTTCCACATACATCAAATCTCTAATCGAGCTCTCTTTCGGGTTTAATAGGATTCACCGCTGTTCACATCTCGGCTGCTCAGAGTTGAACGTTTGCCGATACAGTTCTGTTACTTTACAGGAGTAAACCATTAAAATTTGCTTGAACATTCAATTGACATTTCAATTGTTGTTAGTCTGTGTAATGGGTGGCGAGAGGATGGGCAGATATTGTAGCAGAATACATCATGGTAGAGCAGTCAGGATCTGCTGGAATCTTTTTTTTTTTTTGGATTCCGTAATCTCTATTTTTAATAGCTTTTTTTGGTTTGTCACTTCAAGTGCCCAAGTAACATCAGACTGGGGCATGGAGAGCTATGTGTATTAAAAGATAGCAAAGCATGAAATATAGTGACACCACTTCAAGAAACCACCTCTTTGAGAAGAATCCATGAGATCACTGCTTTGAGAAGAAACCATGAGACCACTGTCTTGAGAAGACTCAATCAAACCATCTTTTTTTTTAGAAGACTCCATGAGACCATGTCTTTGAGAAGAATCAATGAAACCACTGCTTTGAGAAGACTACCCCTTAATCCAGACTAGGTTGCCTGTGACAAATATTCTACTCCACCAAACATTATGCGCTCTGACCATCTTTTTTATGAAGACCATCCCCAAGATTTGAAAGTATCCCCTATTGAGATTATAGGTTTTAACTTCCAGATCAGTGTGCCTTCTGGGCCCCCCAGTGATCCTTAGAATAGGGGTCCGGTTCTCCCATCCTGATGGAACAGCAAGCTGTATCATCTCTCGCACTCCCATAGAGAATGAACGGAGCAGAAGGACACATGCTCAAAATCAGTAGCAGATCCAACGGAAGTTATCCCCTATCCTATCCATAAGAGATAACTTTAACACCTTCCCAACATCTGTTGTACTATTACGGCAGGCACTGGGTCTTTAAAGATGGCGGCCAATCTGCTGCAGAGTGGCTGCCATAACTACCGGGTCTCCGCTGTATGCCAATGCTTGTGATCAGAGTCCCGTACCTTTGATGGTGCAGGACACCTCCCGGGCGGCAAGATCGCAGGAGCTGACTTGTTTCCTTGACAGCCGGGAGCCTAATGAAGTCTCCCAGGTTTCTCATTTTATTATAGCTATTGAGGCTGGTCTATGAAAAGAAAAAAAAAAATATAAAAGCGCCAAACCGCTATTTTCTCACTGTTTCGCTTCCCATAAAACGAAAATCAAAAATTGAAAAATGTCTGCAGTGGGAAGGGGTTAAAACTTGGTATAACCCCTTTAACTTCTGAGTCAAAATTTGCCAAAATTTTTCTTTTTCCTCCTTTTTTGACTGATTTGAAAATTTTATGAAAGATCACTATTGGTTATATAATCGTGGGCCCAATATCATTACTGACCCACACAATCAGCTCAGCCAAAAATGTATGTGATATTAACAGAGCAAGGTGCAAGGATTCAAGGCACCTTCCTGCATATTGGCTTTATTAGGTAGGTCAACCTTTCACCAGTTTTTCACCCCTCAGCCTTACCTGGTGTATACAATGTCTATTTGGATATACCATTTATAGATCAAACTGGAAATGCAAAGGATGTTCTGATGTTACTTATGTCCAGAGGCATCAAATAATCATACAGCTTCAGATATCACCTGTTGGCTCCTATGTTTGCATGCTGTGGCTTCTTAGAGGACAGGTGACGGTAACAAAAAAAAAATGTGTAGATGGTGAGGGAATGGACAGACAAAAATGGAAGTGTGTGGACAGATAGTTGGGAGAAGGGAATGGAATGGTGAGGAGGGAAGGGAATGATTAAGTAGGAGCAGGTCAGGAAGGTAAGACGTAGATGTAGGGTTAATGGAGTGGTGACGGTGAGGAGTAACCAGAAAGGACTAGTGGACTAGGGGGAACCGTAAGGCAGTCAAGATCCACTGGAAACTTTTATTTGTACAGTATTCTTTTTTTTTTTAATGAATTGTTTTGGTTTGTTACCTAAATTGCTCTAGATAATGTCACGCTGGGGCATAGAAAGCTTAATATGTGAAAAAGAGAGGAATGTATGAATTACAGTGAAACCACTCCAAGAGACCACCTCTTTGAGAAGACTTCATGAAACCACCTCTTTGGGAAGACTCCAAGAGACCACCTTTCTGGTTTCTTATTAGATTTCTGGGAGATTGCTGTTTGTTAAATAATCATGAAGTACATAGAGGACAATTGGGGTTGTAGGGAAGGGACAGTGAACGTGGACACCAGTGGATGTCAAGACGTTCCTATGAATTTTTTTTATAGGACTCATCAGCTTGATTTCAGGTAAACCTGGCCATTATTATTCTGCAGTTTTCTCCTTAATGAAGGGACACTTCAACTATCTTTGATGATCTTTCGCTCACTGAAATGAATGTTATTTGCCGAAAGCCCTTGAACTCTTTTACACAAGCAGCAAACCCGAACGGCCCGGCGTTTAATTTGCAATATCTTATGCCTATAAAGCCTCATATTTCACAATTACAATTCAGCAGCATGAAACATTTATTCCTGCGCACGAACCTGGAATATTTTCATCCTTTTGATTCATTTTCCCTTTTAAAAAATTAATACTATGTTCCCATAATGATCCTGTAGTTTATTCACTTATAAATGAGCCTTTCATCAGCCGGTTGTTTTCTTCTGTGTCGTGAAATAATAATAATAATAATGCCACTTCCCTGGCTTTTAATTAATCATGCATAGGCCCAATAAAGATCAAAGGCGCATGTTTTACTTGTTAACTAAAAGACCTATAATGTTTTGCCAAATTGGCGAACGCTTGTCATCTTTACATTTGCATTAAAAAAAGCAACGCGCACATTCCAGGACTTTTAACTCCATTATTTAGAATTATGCAGAAACTGCAATTTTTTTTTCTCCAAAGTTTGCAGAAGTTCATCTAGTTTGAATAAAACGGCAAATAACATAAAAGTTTCATAAATTCCATTGCATTAAAATGTTGGTTTGGGAAATTGCTTAAAGGGAGTCTATCACCAATGCCCACGCATCTTCAGCTGCCACCACCACGTTTCAGAGCACATTACACTGATAAACATCGGACCTTTGTTATGTCTGCCACTTTTGTAGTTTTGGAGAAAAACAACTTTGAAGTCCTCACTAGAGATGGGCAAACGTCCCAAGATTTGTTTTGGTTTTTTTTCGGATGGCTTGGGTCCCTGATTCGTTTCAGGTCTAACAAGTTGGGTACGAACCAGAAGTGAAATTATTACGCTCTGGAGGCTCTTCAAAGCTCAGAGTATAAGGGGTGGGGGTCCAAAGAAACAGTTATACTCACCTTCCATCACCTCTTTTGGGCCACCTCACAGCATCTGGTGCTCTTTCTCAGTCTCTTCCATGACATCATACAACCAGGATCACCACTGAGACCTGTGATTTGGCCTCAGCAGTGACCCTGGGATCATGATGTTACCAAGAGAATGCTAGACGCCACGAGGAGGTCCAAAAGAGATGAGGGATCGTGAGTATAAATGTTTATTTTTTTTTCAACGGCCCAGGGCCTCCAACTATTATATTCAGCAGGAAGAAAAGATTCCAGAGTATAATAATTTATCACAATGCATGTCGTGGCAGCCATTTCAGGTTGTCTGAGACAAATCCTCAATTTTTAAAAAACGATCAATTTGGAATATTCAGGTCGAACCCAGCTCAGAACAAAATGCTTTATCCATCTGTAGAGCTCACCATCATAAGTGACCATGCTGAATGTCCAGCAAGGATGGGCTCTGAGTGATCAGGGCCACTGGGTATTAAAGTTGTTGGGCTCCTTACCAACTACTGAAGTCTTGCCAACCACTGAGCACTTATCACTTAAAATTGTTTTCTGAGCCTTACATTTAAAGTTTTATAAAAGCCTGCGTTAGGGCCCTCCTTAGGACATTGGGCCTTGGTGACTGGCCAAATAGTATTTCTGCTGCTGATTTCCAGGCTCTGCAAATGATAGATGATTGGAACCCCCACATCACAAAGGCATTCCGACGAGGTAGGTTACTGTTCATCCTACCCCTGTGACAACCTCCATTTTTAGGAGTAGATGACAGATGGAGCCTGTTGACAGGTCTTTAAGGCAAATGTCTAATGTGTACAGAGGGTTTAGAATTGATGGATTTCTGTGGATCATATAGACCTATACTTGTCAACATTCAAATGTAGGCCCTTGAGAGATTGGTGCACTAAGCGTACTGCAAGAATTTCTGGTGAGGCCATGCTCCCAATAGGTGAAGTCATGCCCCCTTTTTGTGACATGGACAGGAAATGTTCTGGTCACTGCCCTTTTTTGGAACTTGATTTATTGATAAAGTGACTACTTCACATATAAAATGGCAGGACATTGAGGATTTGCCCCTTTATCTGGGACTTGGTAAGTCAATCCTTTTTTGGAAGCCTCCCACACATTATGGGAAAGTTGCCAGTATGTATAGACTTTACAGTAGAGACGTCAATATATAGATGTATATGGAAAAAAGGGGCCCAGCTGCGTATTATATTCACTTCTTTGATTTATAATTACTCTCTTGTTTATCCGGTTAAGGGTTAATATCTTCACATTGACCACATTTTTACTATCCAGTTGCCATGAAATATTTTCTTCTGCTTCTGTGCAAAAACTCACAATCTCTACACACAGGACGGGATCAAGTGCACCCAGCTGTTATCAAAGAGGATATAGATACTCTTGACTATCTGCCCACGCCCGCTAACCTTTACCCCCCTACTGATATGAGATGCCTGCCTGGTACAGATAAGACCACCTGTGTCATGGCCTCTAGCCTGGTAATGTGGCTTCTAAGGAAACAAATGGGGCCTTGAAGATTTACTGGTTTCTTTTAATAGCTTAGTGGAAAAAAAAAATCTGTTTGAAGGTGCATAAAATCGCAATGACACAAGGTCTTGTAATGATTCCTCAGTTTTCTTGGCAAACAAACATATAACAGTGTAGACCTGGCATGGTGCAGGATCAAACCCATTCCTTCAACTTCAAGAAACACGGTGCAACTGTGATGTAAGACCGCTCCATATAGTGGTGGCGCCAGGGATTTTTATGCAGTTTACAAAAAATACATTTGTAGTGTTTTTGTTATTATTTTTGTTTTTATTATTCTTCAGATTTTTGCAGAATATTTTAGCATCTCGAGCAGAAATCAGCTGCGTCCTATCACTTTTGAAGTCCTAATATATGTGCCACTTGGACGTGCCACTAGGACGTGCAGCATACCCCTTGGATAGCACTACCTTTGCTCCCCCTCTCTCATCTTGTTCTCTATCTACCACAAATAGGGACACATAGTTGGGAGTATAGTTATCTGCATCTGCGACAGCTATCATGATGCAACTGCAAGATGCCAATTGTTTCTTATTATAGTTGGAGGGGGTGGGTTAGACTCACAATGGCCTCTGAGTCGGCCATCTATGAAATTGTGCTTGGACCAGACAGAGACAGGGTCTAATACTCGAGTACTGTATTACAGTGTATTAGGTGAACAATCAGTGTAGGGTATATTCAAGTCCTATGGTGGAATTAAAATAAAATAAAAAGTTTAGAAGGTTTTACAAAAACAAAAAATGTAAAAAATTCCAAAAAAAGTACACACCGTTGGTTGGTAGCCCTGTACCTGTAATGACCCAGGTTTTCAATTATCATGTTATTTAAGAAACAGATAAAAAGAAAGAATTGCTTTCTTTTTGATCATACTTCCTCCCAAAATATGTATCCAAAAAGTCATCGATGCCCAAAAATGATAACATGATAAAATGAAAACATCAATTCATCTCGCAAAAAACAAGACCCCACATAGCTGCTTTGAATGAGAAATAACAAGAGTAAATACTGGCTGATAAAATGTATGGAAGCTGCAATAAATGAAACTTTAAAAAAAAAATTTTTTTTTAAATTGTGTATTTACTATGTAAGTGCAAGTACTTAAACATAAGAATAGTCATCTTCGGTATAGTTATACTGATTCATAGAATAAATGTATAATAAATTTATTAATTTGATACAGTTTTTCCCACTTTCCCCCAGAAAAAGTTAATGAAAGTTAATCAATAAGCTTTATGTACTCCAA
Source organism: Leptodactylus fallax (assembly GCA_947044405.1). Taxonomy (NCBI): domain Eukaryota; kingdom Metazoa; phylum Chordata; class Amphibia; order Anura; family Leptodactylidae; genus Leptodactylus; species Leptodactylus fallax. Next base: position 2,786,272 of record CAMRHE010000275.1, on the reverse strand, counting down.
AATACAACTCACCCCACAAAAAACAAGCCTTTGTATGGAGCAGAAAAATAAAAAAGACTCTTGGAAAGTGGTTATGAAAAAATGAAACAAATTGGGCATTAAATTGTGGAATAACCTGGTGACTAAGACGTTAAGGAGAGATTATTTTCTTTTTAGAGGTTTTTTTGCTATCCTTTTATTCATAGAATCAGGATGGTTGTGTAAACTTTCTCTGCAGAATAAGGGTGGGTTCACACTTGCGGCAGCACTCTGTCCGCCACAAATCCGACCTAAATGTTGGAAAACTGTATAGGCACTGGATAGGCAAAGGTTTGCGACGCATTGCTTGAAACCCCATTCACTTGAATGGGTTTTTAAATCAATGCGCGGGTGTGCGCTTACACCCTCTGCGCCGCAAAGCCGTTTTTTTTTGTCGGACACAAAGTCGGATATGCAGGACTTTGTTTCCGACGAAAAAAAAATGGCTTCGCGGCACAGAGGGTGAAAGCGCACACCTGCGCATTGCTTTAAAAAACCCATTCAAGTGAATGGGGTTTCAAGCAATGCGTCGCAAACCTTTCCCTATCCAGTGCCTATACAGTTTTCGACAATTAGGTCGGATTCGCGGTGGACGGAGTGCCGCCGCAAGTGTGAACCCACCCTAACTTGTAGGCTCGGCTTTACATGTATATTATAGTTTTGCTATTGTGGTCTTGAACGTTCTCTGTGTTTACCCTTTTGAGACAATTGTCGCTCTTTTGTCTTGTTACCATGGAGAAGTCCATTAGGCTCTGTTCACACTGCCGTCATGGCTTTGTGTTTACAATGTCAAGGACAATTAAGTCAAATCGGTTATTATCTTTAGTTTTTTTTGTACATTTTATGAATTATGCTACACTATTGGAGCAATGGAAATGTGACATGGACCTTCTGATCAATTAATATAGAGAAACTGCATTGCTATTTACATACGCGAGACACTTACTTCACAGCAGCAATCATAACCTATCCAAGGTCACATAATAATCTCTCCTATCAGTGTACATTGTGTTGCTCAACGTGTGTGATTCAAAGCATCCCTGACAACAGTTTACAATGGCTTACATAGGTCACATGTAGCGCAGTCTGTCACACTACAATAGAAGTTTATGGTAAATGTTATGAATCTATAACCATGTGACAGATTACTAAATAAATGCCATTGTGTTATACAAGAGAGTACATAAACTATGTAGCCTTATTATATCAGCACAATGTGATATGTTTTGGTTCAAAATATATTTCTTAATTATGGACTCCCTGCAACATTAGATAGGGTAGTTGGTTACTATGACAGACTCCCAGACCAGTCATCATATTTCTAAAGGGGCACTCAAACTACCGTTGTTAATGTCCGTTGCTGTCTTCCATTCTAGGATGAGAGCAACGAACATTAAACTATTGCAGAGAACGGTCACAGACTGATTCTGCGTCCGCTCCCATTGACGGAAGCTATCTTTTGTCATGTTTGTTTACTTTTGTAACGGAAGATAAAGTCATGCATGCAGGAAGATAGTCTCCGTCATGTTGTTTACATTAGTATTATTGGTAACGGACACAGAATCAGTCTGTGACCATTCTCTGCAACAGTTTAATGTCCGTTGCTGTCCTCCTATGATGGAAGACAGCAACGGACATTAACAACGGTAGGGTGAATGCCCCTTTATGTTATACTCTACCACAGGCATAATGTAATAGAAGTGGAGTATATATAAAATACACTGCAATACACTGCAAATGTATTAGAGTAGATCATATGAGTGCTGAAACCCTCTAGGGTACTAAAAACATATAACAGTAACAAAAATTGTAACAAAAAAAAAAAAAAAAATATATATATATATATAATATGTCATCTCACCCCCCTTTTCCCATTTTGTATTTGGTATTGCCCGAAGTATTAAAATATAAAAATATATATCCCCTATGTTGAATGCTGTAAGACATGTGCTAAACTCCATTTACATTTTGTTTCTCCCCCTCCAAAAAAATGTAGCAAAAAGTTGTATGTAAAAAAAAAATGGGTAAAAATTGTTTATATTGTTTATAATGTACAATGTGATCCTCGATATAAACCATTCTTCTTTTCACATTGGTTTTCCAACAAGATGTCCGTCTAAGTGAAGCTTTTTGTATCTGTGTTTTTGTATTTCCCAACCCTGCTAACCTCTATAACACTACTACCGTGATGCTACTTGTGATGTATAAAACATGCAGGAGATTGCATAAAAAATACATGAGAAGAAAAAGAGTGTCCTTTTTTATTTAAAAAAAAAAATCAAAAATTCTCATTTGCATCTTGTTGCCCAGAATGACTTTGTAATGCTTTACCGCCGTGTGACAAGTGAGCCAATTAGATGGCGGTTACTGGTAGAAGTACAGTCGGACTCTGGAGTATTCTGACACTGCTTAGGAAGCTATTGAGAGAAAGGAGGGGAAAAAAAAAAAAAATTGATCTTGAAGACCTGATGCCATCTGCAACATTTTAGAAGAGACCAGCACTTTTTGTGATTTTCCAGGGACACATTAGGAATATATGGAGATAAAAATAGCTCGGCTCTTTGCCTTGGGAATGCAGCTGCCAGTAAAGCAATTAACATTTACATTATAGATCACAACTTTTCCAGGATAACAGGTTTAGTGGATTACAGAGCAGGAAACGTTACCTAACAGATGTGGCGGAACGTCGACGAACTGGAGAAAGGGAAAAAAAAAACTGCAAAGAGACAGAAAGATGATCACGTATGGCGTAAACACAGGAACGCGCTGGAGACGTGGGGAACGTTATTCTCACACCATTTGCCATTTCACAAGTTCAGGCTTAAACAAACTGCTGTTTCCAGATGGTGGATGTTACCATATGACAAATATTATGAAAAGATAAATTGTGACATTTTTTTACTTTTTTTTTTTTTTAATTATTTTTCTGATCAGAGACATAGCTTACCAATGACCTGCCTTTGCAGAGCACCGTTTTCAGGTTTGCAGGGACCTACAGACCAAACATGCTAGGAATTCTGGGAATTTCCTCTAGCGCCACCTTCCCTGTTCCACACTAATGAGAGGCAATAACCCAGAAACAGCTGTCTGATCTGTTACATCCAACAGAGGGCGCATGAGCTTCCCAGCTCCTTTTCCCATAATGCCTTGTGATACGTCTTCCTTTTGGAAGAGATATTCGAGTTTGACTTTAATCCTAGATCATGTCACTAGGTTTGTTGAAAGCCAGGCATTTCCAAAAGGTGGCGCTAGAGCGAGTTTTCCTTTTTCCATCAAGGAGAACATATTTGCACATTCCTTCACATAACTTAACAATTCTACACCCTGCTGCAAAATCTTGACCTGAACTCACAGTCTTGCCTCTTCTAAAATCCGACTGCAAATACCCATCATATACCAGCAAAGTATAGCATTAGTCCTGACATCCGGCATTAATAGGACCTGCTTGGAATGCTACGTTGTTGGATAGTCATGAACATAACTGTATCTCAAAGGTTCAGAACCTCTAGAAATGTTCTCTAAAATAAATTCTGCTAATATTGACTATTGGAGTCATACTGGGAGGTTATCACTGCTTAGTCTTCTGGTTTGCTTGCTACAATTATTAGTCTATCGATATTTTTGCTGAATTTTATGCTGCTTGAAAGAAACTTCATTGTATGGAGGGTGTTCACATGTCTGGCGATCCAGTGTAGTTTTTCTTCATTGTGGCTGCATCATGGCAAAGAACATTGACTGCAGTCTTTATTGATCCAGCTGGTAGACTGATGTGGCGTCGAGCCCCATTAGCACTCATGGAGTGATAGATGGGACATTGGGTGCAACCTCCTCAACTTCTGCCATCGAGGAATGGCTCTAAGGCTGGAGTCACACACGCAGTTTTTCTTGCTTTTTTGATAATGATGCAGTATTTTGATCTAAAGCCAGGTCTGGATTCAGTAGAGAGGAGCAGTAGAAGTCCTACCTTTATATTTCCCATTCCAAGTTAAAGAGATTTTCTGGCCCCCAGGTGGTTTTTTATATATGGATGACTTATCCATAGGTCCTCTTAGGTCGTCTGCCAGCCTTCTGGGTGAGGGCGCAGATGCTGCAAGGAGCCCAGGAGTAGTGAGTGCAGGTGAGTATATGTATTTAGCATGTTTCCGCTCCTCCCCTGGACCTCCATCTCAGGGTATAATCGCACTTCCAGTTCGGACTGAACCGAAATAGGCAGACGACCCTTGCGAGGTTTGCCCATGTCTAATTACAGTTATTATTGGTCCCTTACAATCATCTTGCACATGTTCCTGCAGCAGTAAGAGGTTGTCTGCGTGTTTGGTCATAATGCCCATTACATATGGCATTCTCCTGCCCTACTTGTAATGCTATGGATAGACAAAAAATGTTATCTATAGTACGAGACCTGCTGAGAGTCTCCAAGGCCCAGGTTACCCCAAGCTTCAAACTAGTCATAGGTCAAAAATAGGCTCCAAGTATAGCCCACCCCCTGTTTACTGGAGCCCCCCATTCATCAAACTCATCTGCAGATGGTTACAATAGGGGCAGATGCCAGAATGCAAGGTATGTAGAAAGTGAAGATTCTGTCACTGCGGAAACTTGTTTTTCTGCTCTTTGATTGCAAAACACACAAGGAAAAAAAAAAGCATTTTTTGCTACTTCTTCGAAACAGCCAGCTGTTAAATGAGCCTTCCCATTCATCATGAATGACAAAAAGTCACAGGGAGCTCACCCACCCTGACAAGCTTTAAGGGAGAAGATGGGAAAAACCGTCCACTGGGAATCATTGATCTCTCGTTTCCAGTCCCGCAGGGCGAGCATTGTGCGCAGCTGAAGTTAAAATCAGACATTTTCTTAGAGCTGCAGGAGCCGGAGCCTTGGAAATCTAAGAAAAATACAAAGTGACTGAATCTATTATACGTGTGACTTCAATGGGGACAATAATGCAGAAACTAATTGGATGTGTAGAAATATTTGTGTTATACAGCGCACCGCATATTTATGCTTTACTAAAACTTAGGAGACAAAAAGTTTTCTGCTTGTGAAGTTCAGGCTCTAAGTTGTGGTTTTAGGGATACAGTCCTTAGGAGGAACTCCCTGGCTACTGAGCGAGAGCTGAGCCCCCGATTGAGACCTGATACTTCCACACTGCCAAGTAGGGCTCAAATGACATGACATTACTTATCCTGTACTATTAATTTCCATTTCCCTGTTTACCATGAGGATTCTGATATATCGGCAAAACGTTGTGGTGGGAGCAAACAAACTGAATTTCAATGGATGCAAGTAACATTACTATATATATCTGCACTACCACGTTAGTGTGAACTGCAGCTGCTCTGACGGTTTTATATAGTGCTGCACTAATGTGTGTTTGTGTAGGCCCTCTCAGCCTTACATATGAGTAGTGTAATAATGATCCGAAGATTGTGATATCCCACCGTGGATATATTCATGACTAAGACTGCATTACTATACAGAGATATCTAAATTTAAAGCTGTTGATAAGTTTGTATAAATTTGTGCCCTTCAAGCGATTTTAATTTATGAAGCATTTATTGCTTTCTTACTATAAGTGAAGTTTTACTAAATATTAGATGAGAATAGGGTAAAATCTTTTTGCATTGGGCAAAATTGATTAATGTAATTGATTAATTTACCTGCCATAAGGTCCTTGCTATACATCCTTTGTTATACTCCAGAGCTGCACTCACTATTCTGCTGGTACAGTCACTGTGTACATACATTACATTACTTATCCTGTACTAATCCGGAGTTACATCCTGTATTATACTCCAGAGCTGCGCTCACTATTCTGCTGGTACAGTCACTGTGTACATACATTACATTACTTATCCTGTACTGATCCTGAGTTACATCCTGTATTATACTCCAGAGCTGCGCTCACTATTCTGCTGGTGCAGTCACTGTGTACATACATTACATTACTTATCCTGTACTGATCCTGAGTTACATCCTGTATTATACTCCAGAGCTGCGCTCACTATTCTGCTGGTGCAGTCACTGTGTACATATATTACATTACTTATCCTGTACTGATCCTGAGTTACATCCTGTATTATACTCCAGAGCTGCACTCACTATTCTGCTGGTGCAGTCACTGTGTACATACATTACATTACTTATCCTGTACTGATCCTGAGTTACATCCTGTATTATACTCCAGAGCTGCGCTCACTATTCTGCTGGTGCAGTCACTGTGTACATATATTACATTACTTATCCTGTACTGATCCTGAGTTACATCCTGTATTATACTCCAGAGCTGCACTCACTATTCTGCTGGTGCAGTCACTGTGTACATACATTACATTACTTATCCTGTACTGATCCTGAGTTACATCCTGTATTATACTCCAGAGCTGCACTCACTATTCTGCTGGTGCAGTCACTGTGTACATACATTACATTACTTATCCTGTACTGATCCTGAGTTACATCCTGTATTATACTCCAGAGCTGCACTCACTATTCTGCTGGTACAGTCACTGTGTACATACATTACATTACTTATCCTGTACTGATCCTGAGTTACATCCTGTATTATACTCCAGAGCTGCGCTCACTATTCTGCTGGTACAGTCACTGTGTACATACATTACATTACTTATCCTGTACTGATCCTGAGTTACATCCTGTATTATACTCCAGAGCTGCGCTCACTATTCTGCTGGTACAGTCACTGTGTACATACATTACATTACTTATCCTGTACTAATCCGGAGTTACATCCTGTATTATACTCCAGAGCTGCGCTCACTATTCTGCTGGTACAGTCACTGTGTACATACATTACATTACTTATCCTGTACTGATCCTGAGTTACATCCTGTATTATACTCCAGAGCTGCACTCACTATTCTGCTGGTACAGTCACTGTGTACATACATTACATTACTTATCCTGTACTGATCCTCAGTTACATCCTGTATTATACTCCAGAGCTGCGCTCACTATTCTGCTGGTACAGTCACTGTGTACATACATTACATTACTTATCCTGTACTGATCCTGAGTTACATCCTATATTATACTCCAGAGCTGCACTCACTATTCTGCTGGTACAGTCACTGTGTACATACATTACATTACTTATCCTGTACTGATCCTGAGTTACATCCTGTATTATACTCCAGAGCTGCGCTCACTATTCTGCTGGTACAGTCACTGTGTACATACATTACATTACTTATCCTGTACTGATCCTGAGTTACATCCTGTATTATACTCCAGAGCTGCGCTCACTATTCTGCTGGTACAGTCACTGTGTACATACATTACATTATTTATCCTGTACTGATCCTGAGTTACATCCTGTATTATACTCCAGAGCTGCGCTCACTATTCTGCTGGTACAGTCACTGTGTACATACATTACATTACTTATCCTGTACTGATCCTGAGTTACATCCTGTATTATACTCCAGAGCTGCGCTCACTATAATTCTGGTGCAGTCACTGTGCACATACATTACATTACTTATCCTGTACTGCTCCTGAGTTACATCCTGTATTATACTCCAGAGCTGCGCTCACTATTCTGCTGGTGCAGTCACTGTGTACATACATTACATTACTTATCATGTACTAATCGTGAATTCCTGCTGGTGGAGTATGATACTTAGTAATGGGTCCTTGCAATTCTGTGTACCCCATTACTTGGGACCTGTGCATATGAGCTTAGTTAGGTAAATGACATGGGGGCAGATAACTATAGCAGCCTATTGAAGAAATAGCGCAATGAATTATATTCCCCCAACACCCCAATCCCCCCCCCCCCACCCCCCTTCCCCCCCCCCCCCCCACCTTATTTTTTCATTCCCTCCCCCTCTCCTGCCCTCACCTTAACTCCACTTTCACTTTTATTTTTTATTTTTTTTTTTTTCTTGTGTTTTTCTTCTGCTTCCCGCCCCCCACCACCAAAAATAAATTTTTTATTTTTTTTTTTATTTTTTTTCTCCTCCCCCCCCACCTTCACTTCAAATTACATATCTTTTTATTTTTTTTTTTTTCTTTTTCTTTTTTCTTTTTTTTATTTACTCTTTCAATAAATAAAAAATAATATTCCTTAATTTATATTTATTCTACTTTAAAAAAAACTAATCATACCTATATTTATCACAGCACATCTTTTTTTTTTTTCTTCTCTCTCCCTTTCTTATTATATCTTTTAACTTTCCTCCTATCTTTCTTTCTTTTTTTTTTATATCTATCTATTTTTTTATTTTATATCTATCTATCTATCTATCTATCTATCTCATATCTATCTATCTCCTATCTATCTATCTATCTATCTATCTAACTATCTATCTATCTCATATCTATCTATCTCTTATCTATCTATCTATCTATCTATCTTTTTTTTTTTTTTTTTTTTATCTATATCATATCTATCTATCTCTTATCTATCTATCTATCTATCTATCTCATATCTATCTATCTATCTCTTATCTATCTATCTATCTATCTATCTCATATCTATCTATCTCTTATATATCTATCTATCTATCTATCTATCTATCTCATATCTATCTATCTATCTATCTCATATCTATTTTTTTTTTTTTTTTTTTTTTTTTTTTATTAATTAATTAATTAATTAATTATTTATTTATTTTTTTTTTTTTTTTTCTTTTTATTTTTTTTTTTTTTTTTTTTTTTTTCTATCACTTTTTTTTTTTTTTTTTTTTTTTTTTTTTTTTTTTTTTTTTTTTTTTTTTTTTTTTTTTTTTTTTTTTTTTTTTCCTTCTCTCTTTCTTTCTTTCTTTCTCTTTTCTTTCTCTTTTCTTTCTTTCTCATTTCTTTCTATCTCATTTCTATCTATCTATCTATCTATATCATATCTATCTCATATCTATCTCATATCTATCTCATATCTATCTTTCTATTATCTATCTATCTATCTCATATCTATCTATCTATCTAATCTATCTATCTCATATCTATCTATCTATCTATCTCATATCTATCTATCTATATCATATCTATCTATCTATCTATCTATCTCATATCTATCTATCTATCTATCTATCTCATCTATCATCTATCTGTTTAGATATTTTTTTTATCTTATTATTGTCTATCTATCTATCTACCCCAATCCTATATATCTTGTACATGTAAACCATACAATATTCCAGCGCTGTTCTTATACTGTATAAATTCCCTTCCTCTTGTTTTCTCTCGTAGTTTCTGCTCAGAACCTGAAGGCCAGCCTGGACTCCATGGATCACCAGATAAAACGCCTTGAGGGTGACATCAAAAACTTCCCCAAAACTGATAATTCCAAGGATAAGTTTGTGGAGAAAATGAATATATCCTTTTATTGAAGTTTTGTCTTTTTTTAGGTCATTCACATTAAGCAGCAACACTAGTTAAATATTTACACAGCATGAAATTAACAGCTCAGCGACAGTCTGATTTCACACATGAGATGGTGAGAGTAGTGTTAGGGGATATGGAGGAGCAGCATCAACAACACTGAAATGGATGTTGTGTCCCATTCCCAGAAGCTGCCAGGGGCTACATGTAACAATCTACACATTGGCCAGAGCGCGGCGGAGGATTTGCTTACAATGAGAGATTTAACCAAATGCAGCGTTAATTGCACCTGAAATGCGGCTGGTGCTGACGTGGAACCAGAATGTGAAGATCTCCAGAATTACAATGTATTCACGCGTCATCGTGAGTTTTAATTTACTTATTTCATTTTATTTAAATCAATTTAGAATCTTTTTATTTTAACCATTTCTCTCATGCATTGCTATACAATTATTTTTATTATTCATCATAAGTTATAGTAATAGTGTTATGACGACTACGACTACGACTACAACTTCCTCTGCTATTGCTGTTATGTTAAACTAAAGCTCTGGATATATTTCTGAAATGTTCCCCAATTATTTCAAATCATAGTAATTTTTCTCTGACAACTACGACCACGATTTTGAACGCTATATTCTAGTACTGAGTATATCAGTGAAATATTTCACACAATCCTCATAGTGCAGATTATAGTAATACTACTATCATGACTACAACTTCTACTGCTATGGCTATATTCAAGTTCTGAATATATCTGCAAAATCTTTCCCACTAATTTCATAGTGCAAATTTTTCAAATTCTAGTGATACTACTAGGACGACTACAATTTCTACTATTACTACTACTACTACTACTGCTACTACTGCTGCTGCTGCTATGTTCTAGTTCTGGATATGTGTGTGAAATATTTCCCGCTAAACTTTGCTTTAGACGTGTTACATGTAGATTTTGCAGCAGACTGTACTGATAATTTTGAGCAATTTTCATCTTTTGGATTGAAATTTACAACATATAGAATCAGGGATATTGTAAATAAAGGCTCATGGGCATAGATTCAGAATGGCTCCTCCCAGGGGCATAACTTGAGAGGGTGCAGAGGTGGCAGGAGCCTTAGGGGGCCCATAAGCACTGGCATCAGTTTTGAGATTGCAGCTTCCATCTGGCCCATAAACCAAGGAAACCCACAGATTACCCTAACCACACTAAGACTGATTAAACTCCTTAGCAGCCGTAACCATCACTATCAAGAATTCGCTATAGGAATGAGGTAGGGGGCCCCAGACAAAAGATTGTACCGGGGCCCACAAGGCTTTAGTTACGCCACAGGATCCTCCTGTATTGCATCATGTCTATTCATCCCAGCCATAGCCCACATGTAACTTTTAGCTGCCTCACTGGCAGTGTTTCATGTATGTAACTAGTGAGGCAATAAGTTAGGGACCTGGGCAGTGACCCCTTTAAGCAATACAGAACCCCATTTAATAAATATTAAGATACAGCACTCTAATATTGACTTATACATCAGCCATATATAAAGGACAGCATAGCATCCAGGCAAACAGCATCGTAGTTTAGAACAGTGAAGATTGTTGTCTACATTGCTAGTGTCTGACCAGTGAAGTGTGTCATGTTTGTATTCCTGATGGTCTAGGTCAAAGAAGGGGTTAATGTCTATATTCCTGTTAACACAGGAAATGGATTAGTGTTAGCAATTCTGGTAGTCTAGGGCAGTGAAGGGATTCATTTACAGATTAGTGGTTGTGTCAGGCAGTGAAAGGGTTAACGTTAGTGTTTGTTAGGGATCAGTGAAAGGGTTAATGCTGCCTACCTGTGTTTAGTGGTTGCTTTCTGCTATAGACTCCAACATTGTCCTGCCTGTAACTTTGTTTCCTTCTTGCACTGATCATAGAGATAAGTACAGAGAGGGACAGAGAGAACCGTGCAGTTGTCACTGCACAGCTGCATGGTTCTCACTATGATCCTGCACAGGAATTCAGGATCGCTCAGCAAAATCCGTAGCCTATTCATCAGGTCTGACTTTAGCCTTATGTGCCAAATCTGCCAATTGCAATGCAGGACAGTGCTCATATATAAAGTTTAGTCATTTTTATCTGTTTTTATTTAATCCTCCAGTTTAGAACACATATCAAATGTTTATCAAATATTCAGTATTACTGACTAGTCACAAAAACAGTATTTCCATGTAGATCCGCTCTGATCACTAATTCTGGACTTGCAAATCCCGACATTATATTTCAGTCCTGGAAACAAGTGCTGGATTTTCAGGTTTCCTGGATGGTTTCCATGACTGTATTTGTTTGAGTGTCTTTTGTGCTTTTTTATATGATTTGTGCTACTTTCTTTAGCAATATACTACCTGGTGGGTATACATTAGCAGAATTAGGCTTTGTGTTTTCTGCTTTATATGGATATTGAGCAAATCTTTACATTTTGTGCTTTCTGTAATATTTGTGTTGATCAGTAGCTGATCTGCAGGGGGTGATTTGACTGGAGACAGGGATACATTTTGTACTGTAGTATATTAGGAATAATCATATTTTCTTATTGTATGCCATTCATGTCGGGCTGAGCACCGCGGCTTTGGCTTCCTGCAGCTCTAGATGATCTTGATAAATGTCTGTTTTCCTACACGCCGCGGCCTGGATTAGAGATGAAACACACAGATTGCATCATTTCTGTTAGAATTTGTGTCACCAACAAATCTACAGTCCAAACCTTAAAGAGACACTACACCTGCTGACTACTTCATCTCCATTGAAGGAAATCTATTATCCCCTGATATCAGCCATTTTGGACTATAAAGAAATCGAGTTGATTTTTGACAGGAAGTCTAAAAAATCATATTGGGGGCACACACTTCCTTTTTGTATTGTCTCTATAGGGGTTTCTATATCGGAGACACACAAATTCTTCCTGTATTTTGTATATAGTAGAAGCCATATTGGAGACACACACATCTTTCCTGTATTATCTATATAAGGGCAAACATAGTAGAGACACACTTCCTTGCTGTATTGCTTGTATGGGACAGCCATATTGGAGACACACACTTCCTTCCTGTATTGTCTGTATAGTGGTGGCCATATTGGAGACACTTTTCCTTCCTGTATTGTCTGTATAGTGGTGGCCATATTGGAGACACAAACTTCCTTTCTGTATTGTCTGTATAGTGGTGGCCATATTGGAGACACACTCTTCCTTCCTGTATTGGCTGTCTAGTGGTGGTCATATTGGGGAGACACTTTTCCTTCCTGTATTGGCTGTCTAATGGTGGTCATATTGGGGAGACACTTTTCCTTCCTGTATTGGCTGTCTAGTGGTGGTCATATTGGGGAGACACTTTTCCTTCCTGTATTGTCTGTATAGGGGTGGCCATATTGGAGACACACACTTCCTTCCTGTATTGTCTGTATTCGGGCAGCCATATTGAAAACACACACTTCCTTCCTATATTTGGATGACCATAATACAGACACGTGCTCCCTTCTTGTATTGTCTGTATAGTGGTGACCATATTGGAGAGACACACTTTCCTTCCTGTATTGTCTGTATAGGGGTGGTCATATTGGAGACACACTTCCTTCCTATATTCTGTCTGTAGGGATGGCCATATTGTAGACACAGATTTCCTTCCTGTATTATCTGTAGGTCAGGAGCGGTACCATGTTTCCTTAAGGAGACTGCCTTTGCAGTCCACCCTTTCAAGGTGTGTAGAGTCTTACAGACCATGCGTGCTCTGCTAAGAATTATGGGGGAAAAAAAATTTACTCTAGCGCCACCTTTTGGAAAGGAGCTCCCTATAGATCAATACCTGTTTTTTAAGAAACCTGGTGACATGACCTGGGTTTAAAGCCAAACTAAAATCTCTGGCTCCCGACTGTTCCACATTAAACACATCTATATATACTTATATCGCTGGGGGTGAATGCTTTGCAGTAAATAATGGCTGCGCATGGACGTTCTCCAGTAATCCAAGCGCTTAGCATTTACCTCCTTGTAAGTTAAGGCTGTATAGACTTCGTTCCTTTCTTTTTTCTCCACCAACTTTTTTCTTTCATTTCCAAAATGCACCCAATTTAGATTTTGAGTGACACCGAGTACAGTCTGACACTTTTACATTTCTTCTATTGTAATGCAAATTTCCAGTTTTCTAAAACACACACAAAAAAGAAAGGCCTTTCAATGGAAACACTGCGGGCTTTGAATTACCAGATTGCATTAAAGATCTCTGAGGCTCGGAATATGAAATGATCCCGATGTATGGCGGACGTTTGACGGGCGTATAAGTATGTAGAACATGCATCCTCCATGCATTATTCATCGATGTACATAAATAGGGCTTGGAGACAAGAGCAAAATGCTGTGCATTAATTTATTTTATTATCTTCTTTTGTTGGTAAATATAATGTATATTGGACATAGAGTGAGCGGTATTTAATGTGACAGCGGGACATGAGAGGGATGAAGCCACGGTAGATGTTCCTCAGGTTGCCTTTTAGAGCGTTCCTTCGGCACTCCACATAAACCTGTGCTTACTGTGTGGAATGCACTATATGAGATTTACAAGTTGTGGCATTTCATAGACTGCTTGTGAATGCATGAAGGAATCTGGGGGAAAGAGAGGCTGGAGATGTCAAACCATTAATCACTCCCTGTAGAGCCAGCTCAGGCCCGTTCTGCAGCCACCGAGCAAACATTGTGCATCCAAAGCCTCCTAACACACATAAATAGACACCAGCTGGGCTGACGGGCGCTGAGAGTTGACTATTTACAGGAGTGTATCTACGGGAAGAAGTCATCAGACTCCTGAAGACCAAAGTCAAGTCAATGATATAGATTTAGGAACTGAAATCAGGGAGTCAAGCTATAAAAAAAAAAAAAAATCTAAAAAATATATTATTGTATAAGGAAACATAATTCCAATTCCAACGGTTTTTCCCGAAAATTGTATTCACATTCGGCTTCCATTGCGGATGAATGCCACTTGACAAAATTTTGAAAAAAATTGCAAGTCGTCTTGCAATGGATCAAAATCTGCCGTGGAGGAATTTTTTTTGCGACTGTTGCATGGTTGGGTAGGGTTCAAGGATAGTGTTTACCCACAATGCAAACCAAGTAATTGCATGGGCCCAGAGGTTTTGGGGGGGGGGGGCCTCACTGATCACATGGATGATTTCTATAGTTAACAACCAATATTAATTGTGACCTTTCCTTTCTCCTGGCTCCTCTTCTTCAGCCCAACATACTCCCGCACATGACGTCCTGACGCTGTCAGTGCCTGTAATGGGCAGCGGCTTTTGAAGCCACTCCATAATGACAGGCAGGGTTTTACAGCTGATATGGCAAATGTGGGGACCACAAAAAAAACAGTATATGGTGTGTGGGGGCATTATATTGTTTTGGGGGGCTAAGGGGCAATATATTGTGTGTGATGGCACTAAGGGAGTATTATATTGTGTGTGGGGACAGTATACTGTAAGTCAGAGGCATAACTTGAAGCTTCTGGGCCCCATTACAGAACCCATATTGGGGCCCCTACCTAACTTGTGCAATTCAGTATAGTAGTATATTTTGTGTGGAAGACACCTTTGGGGCCCTCTCAGAATCCAGTGCTCAGTAGCAACTGCTACCACTGCATTCTATATAGCTACACCCATGCTGTGTTTGTGTGGAGGCACTAAGGGGGTGCTATACTGTGTATGGAAGCATTAAAGGGACATTATACTCAGTGGGGTACTAAGGGGGCATTATACAGAGTGTGGGGGACAATCAGGGAGAACTATACTGTGTGCGGAGGCATTAAGGGGACAGTATTAGACAGTAGACAGGATCCTCCAGAAATAACTTTGATTTGGACCCCAGAAATGCTAAATCTGCCCCTGCCGGGGTCGTGAATTTTTGGTTGTTTCATGATTCCGGTAGTCAGGGGCACAGCTTTACCCAGACTCTGGTGCTTGAGGGGTCCTAAAGGATCCTCTGACAAAATCAGAACACACGTGGTAGGTTTGGGGCCTGTTACAAACGGGGCTTCAAGTTATAACTTTGGACAAAGTCTTATGTTTTGTAAGCAACGTATCCACTTGTGTGACATACCACCCTGGATCTTAAAGGAGGAATAGCTTTCCAGCCACAAAAAGTGATTGGGGCATACGGTATAACATAGATACCGCCCCTGAGGAGCAAGAGGAGGGCCAGCTTAGACTAGCCAAATCCTCCTTCATAATTGCACAGACACCACCTCCTTGTCCTACAGGAGTAAAACCGGTTGAAGAATCATACCAACTTATATAGAATATGGACGACTGAATAAGAGGCTTGCCCTTATGTCCTAGAAATGGAATTGACACCAAGTTAATTTTTTGCATTGGGATCCCTTATTTTTCCCCTATGTTCATGGCTCAATCTATTAAATAAACTCCATATTGATGTCATAATGGAAGACGCTGTCCAAATGGAGAACACTGTCCAAAATCTTGAAGGATTGGTTTGGACATATTAGCCTATGAATGTACAAACAGATGTAGCGCAGATGAATTGTTACAGCTCTATGTGATATTGCAATGTTGTTAAGCTAGCACATCATCTGCAATGCAGTTCCAATAGTTAACAGGTGAATTCAGCTCTGCTACATTTGTAATGTTTTTTTTTTTTTTTTTTTTTTTGAAAACTAGACTTGACATTCATGTCAATTCTAATGGTTGGTCTCTTGGCCGCTAACACATGGAGGGACAATTAACATAAACTGATCCATTTTTTATGTTCTGTGTCTATACAAGTCAGTGTTTGCAATCCTCCTGTCCTGGAACAGTAGCTTTAATCACAGAGCGATGCTAGATAAGAGTCCTGACTGAGGCCATTGTATCGGGAACAGTAGCACATTCATGTGATGGCGGCCTCTCTCTGACTAATGTGCCCTGCAGAGCGTTCTACCCACTTGTAAGATGGCCAACTGGCTCCCGGTCAACCCTCCACATCCAGCCAGTTCTTCATTTTTAACGGCAATGAGAGATTTAAAGGCTAGAATTGGCTGAGGATACTCCAGGACACATTTCGGGTATTGAAATTTCAACTTTAACCGGCTGAAGTCTTTAAATCTCTCGGCGTAATTTAAAAAAAAAGCAACACCCAGCGATTCTCATTGTCTGAACGTGAGCCAAATGGCAGTGCTGTACCTTGTGAATAATGGAGCGACGCTCTAATGTGTGAAAATCTCCTGCAGAATAATGACCATTCCTTCATAAATCCTATCAAATCTACTTCTCTGTCGTAGACACCTTTCTATGAGGTCTATTTATAGGGTTGCCATATCAGGTGCTGTGATGGCATATTGGGGCCCATAAGGTGCATAAAATCATGCACACAGGTGTGCAAACTCTATGGATACACAATGGTAGTAGTATGAGTCCTACTGAAGAGCTCAGCGACTTCAAGAGGGTTCTTCAGGAATCTTTCCAAGCTCAGGGGTGGCCACTGGACACCAATCCCTGGCCCTCTGTACAGTCCTGGTCACCGTTTTCTCTGCTTTGATTTGAGGCTAGACTGGATATAGAGAGGCCACATAACTGCTGAGGTCAATGATGTCTCAATGATGTGACTGGTTCCTCACCAGTGACCACTGTGGCCAGTGATTGGTTTCAGTGGTCACGTGAGCCTCTACACTTCTGGACCAACAAATCTTGGAACTGGAGGGATTATACAATGGAGTGCCAGGGATAGGTGACTCATATTTTTTATTTTTGTTGTACACCCAAATTGGCCCCGAGTTGGGAATGATTCCTAGAGAACCTCCAAGTCATAATATGCCACCATTGACATAAGTCTGGTTGTGAAATTTTTATAGGGTAAAACAGCTCAGGCTGAAGCAGTGACCCGACAAACTAACAGATGGGGTAGCTTAAGGAAACATGCCTGTGCCCCTGTGCACACAGTATATATTAGAGGTGGGCGGACCGATTTGTTCTGAGCTGGGTATTCCAAATTTTTGTTTTTTTAACTAAACTGAATAAGTGGCGATTCATCTCGAATGACTAAAAAGGCCACCGTGACATGCACTGCACGATGAAAATACAGAAGACACATGGGCTTGAGTCACTATGATGCTCTGGTATCACCTGCCTCTCAGCTAATAGTCAGTGGTAGGTGGACACCTTACAGTGCTGATGTCACATACAGTATCTGAGATACTGTGAGCAGGAACATGAGGGATTTCAGTGATGGTGGAAGTAGGGAATGGACGTGTCATTCATCACTGCACAATCCAAAGCAATTACTCCCTTTTCTTCAGCAATACACAGAACTGACTGCAGCAAAGCTTGTGACACAGCTAGAGAATAATTAATAATAATAATAATAATAATAATAATAATAATAATACATTTTATTTATACAGCGCCAACATATTCCGCAGCACTGTACAATTTGTAGGGTTCAAGTACAGACAAAAAAGAGACATTACAAAGAAATAGTCAATTTACACACTGGGACTGAGGGCCCTGCTCACAAGAGCTTACAATCTATGAGGTAGAGGTGACACAAGAGCTTACAATCTATGAGGTAGAGGAGGTGACACAAGAGCTTAGGGTTTTGGGGTTTGGGGGGGTAAGATTAAATCTATGAGGTGGGTGCAGAGCTTACAATCTATGAGGTAGAGGAGGTGACACAAGAGTTTACAATCTATGAGGTAGAGGTGACACAAGAGCTTACAATCTATGAGGTAGAGGAGGTGACACAAGAGCTTACAATCTATGAGGTAGAGGTGACACAAGAGCTTACAATCTATGAGGTAGAGGAGGTGACACAAGTGCTTACAATCTATGAGGTAGAGGGGGTGACACGAGAGCTTACAATCTATGAGGTAGAGGAGGTGACACAAGAGCTTACAATCTATGAGGTAGAGGAGGTGACACAAGAGCTTACAATCTATGAGGTAGAGGGGGTGACACAAGAGCTTACAATCTATGAGGTAGAGGGGGTGACACAAGAGCTTACAATCTATGAGGTAGAGGAGGTGACACAAGAGCTTACAATCTATGAGGTAGAGGAGGTGACACAAGAGCTTACAATCTATGAGGTAGAGTAGGTGACACAAGAGCTTACAATCTATGAGGTAGAGGAGGTGACACAAGAGCTTACAATCTATGAGGTAGAGGTGGTGACACAAGAGCTTACAATCTATGAGGTAGAGGTGACACAAGAGCTTACAATCTATGAGGTAGAGGAGGTGACACAAGAGCTTACAATCTATGAGGTAGAGGAGGTGACACAAGAGCTTACAATCTATGAGGTAGAGGTGACACAAGAGCTTACAATCTATGAGGTAGAGGAGGTGACACAAGAGCTTACAATCTATGAGGTAGAGGGGGTGACACAAGAGCTTACAATCTATGAGGTAGAGGGGGTGACACAAGAGCTTACAATCTATGAGGTAGAGGAGGTGACACAAGAGCTTACAATCTATGAGGTAGAGGGGTGACACAAGAGCTTACAATCTATGAGGTAGAGGAGGTGACACAAGAGCTTACAATCTATGAGGTAGAGGAGGTGACACAAGAGCTTACAATCTATGAGGTAGAGGAGGTGACACAAGAGCTTACAATCTATGAGGTAGAGGAGGTGACACAAGAGCTTACAATCTATGAGGTAGAGGGTGGTTTGAGGGGGGGGGGGGGGGCCCTGGGTAGAGGAGGTGACACAAGAGCTTACAATCTATGAGGTAGAGGAGGTGACACAAGAGCTTACAATCTATGAGGTAGAGGAGGTGACACAAGAGCTTACAATCTATGAGGTAGAGGAGGTGACACAAGAGCTTACAATCTATGAGGTAGAGGAGGTGACACAAGAGCTTACAATCTATGAGGTAGAGGAGGTGACACAAGAGCTTACAATCTATGAGGTAGAGGAGGTGACACAAGAGCTTACAATCTATGAGGTAGAGGGAGGTGACACAAGAGCTTACAATCTATGAGGGGGGGGGGGGGCTCCCTGGTGGGGGGGGTGTCACAAGAGCTTACAATCTATGAGGTAGAGGAGGTGACACAAGAGCTTACAATCTAGGGGGGGGGGCGAGGGGGGGGGGGTGACACAAGAGCTTACAATCTATGAGGTAGAGGAGGTGACACAAGAGCTTACAATCTATGAGGTAGAGGAGGTGACACAAGAGCTTACAATCTATGAGGTAGAGGAGGTGACACAAGAGCTTACAATCTATGAGGTAGAGGAGGTGACACAAGAGCTTACAATCTATGAGGTAGAGGAGGTGACACAAGAGCTTACAATCTATGAGGTAGGGAGGTGACACAAGAGCTTACAATCTATGAGGTAGAGGAGGTGACACAAGAGCTTACAATCTATGAGGTAGAGGAGGTGACACAAGAGCTTACAATCTATGAGGTAGAGGAGGTGACACAAGAGCTTACAATCTATGAGGTAGAGGAGGTGACACAAGAGCTTACAATCTATGAGGTAGAGGGGTGACACAAGAGCTTACAATCTATGAGGTAGAGGAGGTGACACAAGAGCTTACAATCTATGAGGTAGAGGTGGTGACACAAGAGCTTACAATCTATGAGGTAGAGGGGTGACACAAGAGCTTACAATCTATGAGGTAGAGGAGGAGACACAAGAGCTTACAATCTATGAGGTAGAGGGGGTGACACAAGAGCTTACAATCTATGAGGTAGAGGAGGTGACACAAGAGCTTACAATCTATGAGGTAGAGGAGGTGACACAAGAGCTTACAATCTATGAGGTAGAGGAGGTGACACAAGAGCTTACAATCTATGAGGTAGAGGAGGTGACACAAGAGCTTACAATCTATGAGGTAGAGGAGGTGACACAAGAGCTTACAATCTATGAGGTAGAGGGGGTGACACAGAGCTTACAATCTATGAGGTAGAGGAGGTGACACAAGAGCTTACAATCTATGAGGTAGAGGTGACACAAGAGCTTACAATCTATGAGGTAGAGGAGGTGACACAAGAGCTTACAATCTATGAGGTAGAGGAGGTGACACAAGAGCTTACAATCTATGAGGTAGAGGAGGTGACACAAGAGCTTACAATCTATGAGGTAGAGGAGGTGACACAAGAGCTTACAATCTATGAGGTAGAGGAGGTGACACAAGAGCTTACAATCTATGAGGTAGAGGGGGGTGACACAAGAGCTTACAATCTATGAGGTAGAGGAGGTGACACAAGAGCTTACAATCTATGAGGTAGAGGAGGTGACACAAGAGCTTACAATCTATGAGGTAGAGGAGGTGACACAAGAGCTTACAATCTATGAGGTAGAGGGGGTGACACAAGAGCTTACAATCTATGAGGTAGTGGAGGTGACACAAGAGCTTACAATCTATGAGGTAGAGGTGACACAAGAGCTTACAATCTATGAGGTAGAGGGGGTGACACAAGAGCTTACAATCTATGAGGAAGAGGAGGTGACACAAGAGCTTACAATCTATGAGGTAGAGGTGACACAAGAGCTTACAATCTATGAGGTAGAGGAGGTGACACAAGAGCTTACAATCTATGAGGTAGAGGTGACACAAGAGCTTACAATCTATGAGGTAGAGGTGACACAAGAGCTTACAATCTATGAGGTAGAGGGGGTGACACAAGAGCTTACAATCTATGAGGTAGAGGAGGTGACACAAGAGCTTACAATTTATGAGGTAGAGGAGGTGACACAAGAGCTTACAATCTATGAGGTAGAGGTGACACAAGAGCTTACAATCTATGAGGTAGAAGAGGTGACACAAGAGCTTACAATCTATGAGATAGAGGAGGTGACACAAGAGCTTACAATCTATGAGGTAGAGGTGACACGAGCTTACAATCTATGAGGTAGAGGAGGTGACACAAGAGCTTACAATCTATGAGGTAGAGGAGGTGACACAAGAGCTTACAATCTATGAGGTAGGGGTGACAAAAAAAAAAAAAAAAAAAAAAAAAAGAAGAGGGGGAAAAAAAAAAAAAAAAAAAAAAAAAAGGGGGGGGGGGCAAAAAAAAAAAAAAAAAAAAAAAAAGGGGGGGGGAAAAAAAAAAACAAACAATAAAAGAGGGGGGGGTGACACAAGAACTCACAATCTATGAGGTAGAGGAGGTGACACAAGAGCTTACAATCTATGAGGTAGAGGAGGTGACACAAGAGCTTACAATCTATGAGGTAGAGGGGGTGACACAGGAGGTAGCAGGGTCGGCATCGGAGGTAGCATTGCTTATACAATGGTCAGACAATTGTGTAATAGAGGTTACTGTCATTACACATATATAAAGCTGTAGGAGCCGTCACCAGTCGTGTCCTTTAACGTGCAGATGGTGCCTGGATATATAAAGTTAGTCTGATACGGCCTCATATCCTGTGGGGTAATGTGGGAGCGTGAACAGAGGAGGGTACATATTAGGGATTCTAACTACAGAAGGGTTTACATTAGGAGTTGTGATAGGCCTGTCTGAAAAGATATGTCTTTAGAGAATCATATTAGCAGGAGAAGCAGAACAAAGTTTAGTCAGATTTAATCAATTACAGGCAGATTAGTGAAAGAAAATGTAATTTCACTAAAATACTAACGTGTGTATGATGGAAATTGGGGAGAGAAACAGGATTCTCTAGGATTGCTGCCAGGAAGACCTAGGAGAAGACCTCCTTCCTTCCTTCTTCTTTCCTGTTCTTCCTCCAAGGCAAAAAGAAAATTGTCTGTGTGTTGTAGCTAATATGGCTGACAATGGCATCCACTACTTGTATACACTGTATGTCGTTCACACAGAAGGATCACAAGTTCTGGAGTACCAGAGGGCGCATCCAACAGAGGGCGCATGAGCTCCCAGCTCCTTTCCCATAATGCCTTGTGATCTGGAGTACCAGAGGCAGCCATGCACACAGATTGCGGTTTTTCTGGTCTTGAAATTCCTGATCTTGGGTGTAAGTTGTGGACTCTTGTGGTCTTACTCATAGAGCCTCTGTTCTCATGTGACCCGGTATCCAGAGGACCCTAAGGATTGGAGACCTGACTGCAGTCACACCCTCTCCTACCAATACTGCCTAACCCCTGTCTGTGAATATGGCTGCCTCCGCTATAGCCTTCACTTTTCTAGCTGCCAGGTTTATCAATGCTCAGCCATACACAGAATCCAAGCCAATTTGTTTATTCGCAAACAGTTCTCTGTGTTTCACATGGCTGGGAAGATGTGGAAGCGGCGTCCCTTAAAGTGCAATTTAATAAGTTATCTGAGGTATGTTAATCAATTATGCAGAAACTGTGAAATGTAATCTGCCCGGCTGACAGTCCTCTGTGTTTCAGTTAGTCTGCAGCAACAACTTATCAAAAGCCAATTTACTGCATCATGAGGACGGGGGGAGTCATTTCAGTGATTGCAAATTAATTAGAAATCAATAGTCTGTCAAATAATGGATCCAGTGGTAAAGCCGGGGGGCTGGGTATCCAAAAATACTGCTAAAATCCCCATGATCCTCTGCATTCATTGGGTCTGGCTTAATTACGATCATATAGAAACGACTAGTGATACATGAACTTGCTATAACGATGAGACAACAATGGTGAATAAAGGGGCGCTCTAACATTATCACCCCACTTTGGGTTAACTACCCAACCACAATTTGAAAATAAGTTATCCTCCATGATTTGGTACTGTATTGTACACAGTGTTTCTACCAGCAGAATAGTGAATGCAGCTCTGGAGTGTAATGCAAAATATAACTCAGGATCAGTACAGGATAAGTAATGTAATGTATGTACACAGTGACTGTACCAGCAGAATAGTGAGTGCAGCTCTGGAGTATAATACAGGATGTAACTCAGGATCAGTACAGGATAAGTAATGTAATGTATGTACACAGTGACTGTACCGGCAGAATAGTGAGTGCAGCTCTGGAGTATAACAAAGGATGTAACTCAGGATCAGTACAGGATAAGTAATGTAATGTATGTACACAGTGACTGCATCAGCAGAATAGTGAGCGCAGCTCTGGAGTATAATACAGGATGTAACTCAGGATCAGTACAGGATAAGTAATGTAATGTATGTACACAGTGACTGTACCAGCAGAATAGTGAGCGCAGCTCTGGAGTATAATACAGGATGTAACTCAGGATCAGTACAGGATAAGTAATGTAATGTATGTACACAGTGACCGCACCAGCAGAATAGTGAGTGCAGCTCTGGAGTATAATACAGGATGTAACTCAGGATCAGTACAGGATAAGTAATGTAATGTATGTACACAGTGACTCTACCAGCAGAATAGTGAGTGCAGCTCTGAAGTATAATACAGGATGTAACTCAGGATCAGTACAGGATAAGTAATGTAATGTATGTACACAGTGACTGCACCAGCAGAATAGTGAGTGCAGCTCTGGAGTATAATACAGGATATAACTCAGGATCAGTACAGGATAAGTAATGTAATGTATGTACACAGTGACTGCACCAGCAGAATAGTGAGCGCAGCTCTGGAGTATAATACAGGATGTAACTCAGGATCAGTACAGGATAAGTAATGTAATGTATGTACACAGTGACTGCACCAGCAGAATAGTGACCGCAGCTCTGGAGTATAATACAGGATATAACTCAGGATCAGTACAGGATAAGTAATGTAATGTATGTACACAGTGACTGTACCAGCAGAATAGTGAGTGCAGCTCTGGAGTATAATACAAGATGTAACTCAGGATCAGTACTGACACACTCTCACATGAGGTTTTTTCTCAGACTCCCTTTGCTCTTGTTATCATACAGCTTTCCAGTAGATTTCTGCTTTAAGATTAGTGTTACTTTGTAGAAAAGAAAGAATTTCCCATGTTGGATTATATAAACCAGCACCAGTAGGGGGCCCCATTTTGATTCATATTTTAGGGCCCTTTTCTGCATCCTTTTTTTGGATTTCTCTAATCTTTTTGTGGCTTTTCCTTCAAAACCATCATTATTGGTTTCCATAAAGTGACAGATTCCATTCAGCAATGATAACTGACAGTGCATTTTATTTCAGTCCACTCGGCCGTCTACTTCTCCGTTTTTACCATCTCTGCCCTTTTAAGGCCTTTCCTCCAGGGATCTTACATCCATTGTATATGTCAACAATGTATTTCTTTCCGTACAGCGGTGTTTGAGAAGCAGAGAATAAATCTAGCATCTGTATACATGTGGAATGATGAAGTGACCGCTCGCTGTTGTATTTCGCTCACGCATTGGCGCCACAATCCTGTGTAGCACTTTATATATCCGTAGACAGTGACAGCTCTAGCGCTCTGCCGCGAGGATCGGGGCCCAGGGATGAATATTCATTTAGGGCTTTAGAAGTCTTGATTAAGCCATCATGTTTATGCACACAGATCCCCGGCTGATGAATCGCCGTCCTAACAGCTGTAAATAATATTAATGATGCTGCACGAGATGGATAAATGCTGCAATATGACAAATCCACCTTCACTTACAAAGACATACAGTATTAACCTCTCTGCCTCCACTGCCGTCCCTGGAGATTTACTGTGTCTAAGTGACTGTCAAGAGGCTGCATGCCTGATGGTATGGCGGATACTAATAGCAGAGGGACCTGGGGTCAAATCTGGCCACAACTAACACTCAAAACACATACTGATCTATCTATCTATCTATCTATCTATCTATCTATCTATCTATCTATCTATCTATTTATCTATCCCATATCTATCCATCTAGCTACCTTCTATCTATTTATCTGTCTGTCTCATATACAGTCATATGAAAAAGTTTGGGAACCCCTATTGATCTTAATCATTTTTAGTTCTAAATATTTGGGTGTTTGCAACAGCCATTTCAATTTGATATATCTAATAACTGATGGACACAGTAATATTTCAGGATTGAAATGAGGTTTATTGTACTAACAGAAAATGTGCAATATGCATTAAACCAAAATTTGACCGGTGCAAAAGTATGGGCACCTCAACAGAAAAGTGACATTAATATTTAGTAGATCCTCCTTTTGCAAAAATAACAGCCTCTAGTCGCTTCCTGTAGCTTTTAATCAGTTCCTGGATCCTGGATGAAGGTATTTTTGACCATTCCTCTTTACAAAACAATTCCAGTTCAGTTAAGTTTGATGGTCGCCGAGCATGGACAGCCCGCTTCAAATGATCCCACAGATGTTCAATGATATTCAGGTCTGGGGACTGGGATGGCCATTCCAGAACATTGTAATTGTTCCTCTGCATGAATGCCTGAGTAGATTTGGAGCTGTGTTTTGGATCATTGTCTTGCTGAAATATCCATCCCCGGTGTAACTTCAAATTCGTCACTGATTCTTGTACATTATTCTCAAGAATCTGCTGATACTGAGTTGAATCCATGCAACCCTCAACTTTAACAAGATTCCCGGTGCCGGCATTGGCCACACAGTCCCAAAGCATGATGGAACCTCCACCAAATTTTACAGTGGGTAGCAAGTGTTTTTCTTGGAATGCTGTGTTTTTTTGACGCCATGCATAACGCCTTTTTGTATGACCAAACAACACAATCTTTGTTTCATCAGTCCACAGGACCTTCTTCCAAAATGAAGCTGGCTTGTCCAAATGTGCTTTTGCATACCTCAGGCGACTCTGTTTGTGGCGTGCTTTCAGAAACGGCTTCTTTCGCATCACTCTCCCATACAGCTTCTCCTTGTGCAAAGTGTGCTGTATTGTTGACCGATGCACAGTGACACCATCTGCAGCAAGATGATGCTGCAGCTCTTTGGAGGTGGTCTGTGGATTGTCCTTGACTGTTCTCACCATTCTTCTTCTCTGCCTTTCTGATATTTTTCTTGGCCTGCCACTTCTGGGCTTAACAAGAACTGTCCCTGTGGTCTTCCATTTCCTTACTATGTTCCTCACAGTGGAAACTGACAGGTTAAATGTCTGAGACAACTTTTTGTATCCTTCCCCTGAACAACTATGTTGAACAATCTTTAATTTCAGATCATTTGAGAGTTGTTTTGAGGAGCCCATGATGCCACTCTTCAGAGGAGATTCAAATAGGAGAACAACTTGCAATTGGCCACCTTAAATACCTTTTCTCATGATTGGATACACCTGGCTATGAAGTTCAAAGCTCAGTGAGGTTACAAAACCAATTTTGTGCTTCAGTAAGTCAGTAAAAAGTAGTTAGGAGTATTCAAATCAATAAAATGATAAGGGTACCCAAATTTTTGCACCGGTCAAATTTTGGTTTAATGCATATTACACATTTTCTGTTAGTACAATAAACCTCATTTCAATCCTGAAATATTACTTTGTCCATCAGTTATTAGATATATCAAATTGAAATGGCTGTTGCAAACACCCAAATATTTAGAACTAAAAATGATTAAGATTAATAGGGGTGCCCAAACTTTTTCTTATGACTGTATATCTTCCGTCTATCTCTACATTCTATCTATCTATCTATCTATCTATCTATCTATCTATCTATCTATCTATCTATCTCATATCTATTTATCTATCTATCATCTATCTATTTATCTCTTTACCTACTATCTATCTCATATCTATATGTCTATCTATCTATCTATCTACCTATCTATTTTTCTATTGATCTATCTAGTTATCCATTTTATAACTATCTGTCTATCATCTATCTTGTCAGTATTACAAACAATTTTACATACAGTATTAACATCTCTGCCTCCACTGCCGTCTCTAGAGATATTATGTCTGGGTGACCGTAAGGAGGCTGCATCCTGGAATGTTTGGTGGTTACTAATAGGGGAATCTTGCTACAAGCAACACTCCAATCACATACTGATATATCCTATCTATCTATCTATCTATCTATCTATCTATCTATCTATCTATCAACCCATCTACCTACCCCATTTCTATCCTTTGCATTTATCTATTATCTATCTATCTATCTATCTATCTATCTATCTATCTATCTATCTATCCTCTATCTATCTCATATCTATCTATCTATCTATCTATCTATCTCATATCTATCTATCTCATATCTATCTATCTATCTATCTATCTATGTATCGCATATCTATCTATCTATCTATCTATCTATCTATCTCATATCTATCTATCTATCTATGTATCTCATATCTATATATCACTATCTATCTATCTATCTATCTATCTATCTATCTATCCATCTATCCTCTATCTAACCTGTGTCATACTAGCATATTTAATGTCTTAGAACATAGTAACTCACCTGGACAAACAAGTACAAAACTAACATAGTGTCAGCTGGTACTAGAGGAAAAAGGGCCCTGCCCATGAGGGTTTACTTCTATAAGAGAAGGGGGGTAAAAGCTGTTCAGGATATGTCTACATAAGGTTCTGTAATGGAAAATCCACAACATACAGCATATGCTCAAAATATGCAGCAGCAAAAACACAGAATCATGTGAATTTTGTGCAGAATTGCTGGACATTTGCTGCAGATTTCACTCTGTTGCAAAATGTGAAGCGGCTATGAAATTTTCTGCATACACTTTGTTCATTTTTGCAATGTTTTTGAATATTTGGTGGTGCTTTTCTTTACCCCCCCCCCCCCAAAAAAAAACCCCCAAAAAACCAAAAAACCCCAAAGCATTCTGCCTGCAACGCTTACAATGTCACCATAGGGAATGTTTAAAAGATACATGTTATATTGGTAAAAATACCAAACTATGTTTCTGGGGCTGTAGACCCATGTATTATCCATGGGATTGTCCATAATTGACCATATTGGACATTTTGTATGCGGGTCTGACATGCTTATATCTGCCACTGAGAAATGATGATATATTCACACCGCTCCTCACTTCTATTCCAGATCTTGCTGTGCTGAGGATTTTAGGCTTCGTTATTTAATTAACATCCTTGTTAAACACACGCGTTTTCCTTAGGGCTAGAAATGCCCCTTGTGACCCTTTTTCCAACCTGTTTCCTCTGGCATTGTCCCAAGCCCACACAATTAGTAGGATGTTGACTTTAGAACCATTTCCCAACAAAGGCGATTATTTAGAGCCTGTCACATTATGTTAACCCACAGGGGAAGCATCATGTAGTCGCACCTCTGTCCTGGGGGAACCCTCGTCCTCCACAACAAACCATTACACGGGGGAGTTCAGGCAGCACGACCACGGCAATCTGCTACCCGACTAAACCCTCATCATCATACTGCGAAGCAGTGCCCTAAACCGTAGCCTTGAAATATACAGAGATATACAGATGTAGCAGGGCTAAAAGTCAGTAATTTTCTATATATAACACATATGAAGCTACTAGAAATGTTACAATCTGTTATATGTAGAGAAATGCAAAAATTGTATTATGTTATTTTCTAGTCATACATTTGTAGATAAGTACAGTATTATAGTAGTTATATTCTTGTACATAGGAGCAGTATTATAGTAGTTATATTCTTGTACATAGGAGCAGTATTATAGTAGTTATATTCTTTTACATAGGAGCAGTATTATAGTAGTTATATTCTTGTACATAGGAGCAGTATTATAGTAGTTATATTCTTGTACATAGGAGCAGTATTATAGTAGTTATATTCTTGTACATAGGAGCAGTATTATAGTAATTATATTCTTGTACATAGGAAGCAGAATTATAGTAGTTATATTCTTGTACATAGGAGCAGTATTATACTAGTTGTATTCTTGTACATAGGAGCAGTATTATAGTAGTTATATTCTTGTACAGAGGAGCAGTATTATAGTAGTTATATTCTTGTACAGAGGAGCAGTATTATAGTAGTTATATTCTTGTACAGAGGAGCAGTATTATAGTAGTTATATTCTTGTACATAGGAGCAGTATTATAGTAGTTATATTCTTGTACATAGGAAGCAGTATTATAGTAGTTATATTCTTGTACATAGGGAGCAGTATTATATTAGTTATATTTTTGCACATAGGAACAGTATTATAGTAGTTATATTCTTGTACATAGGGAGTAGTATTATAGTAGTTATATTCTTGTACATAAGAGCAGCATTATAGTAGTTATATTCTTGTACATAGGAGCAGTATTATAGTAGTTATATTCTTGTACATAGGAGCAGTATTATAATAGTTATATTTTTGCACATAGGAGTAGTATTATAGTAGTTATATTCTTGTACATAGTAGTAATATAGTAATTATATTCTTGTACATAGGGGCAGTATTATAGTAGTTATATTCTTGTACATAGGAGGTAGTATTATAGTAGTTATATTCTTGTACATAGGAGCAGTATTATAGTAGTTATATTCTTGTACATAGGGGCAGTATTATAGTAGTTATATTCTTGTACATAGAAGGCAGTATTATAGTAGTTATATTCTTGTACATAGGAGTAGTATTATAGTAGTTATATTCTTGTACATAGGAGCAGTATATTCGTAGTTATATTCTTGTACATAGGGGCAGTATTATAGTAGTTATATTCTTGTACATAGGAGGTAGTATTATAGTAGTTATATTCTTGTACATAGGAGCAGTATTATAGTAGTTATATTCTTGTACATAGGAGTAGTATTATAGTAGTTATATTCTTGTACATAGGAGGCAGTATTATAGTAGTTATATTCTTGTACATAGGAGGTAGTATTATAGTAGTTATATTCTTGTACATAGGAGTAGTATTATAGTAGTTATATTCTTGTACATAGGAGCAGTATTATAGTAGTTATATTCTTGTACATAGGAGCAGTATTATAGTAGTTATATTCTTGTACATAGGGGTAGTATTATAGTAGTTATACTCTTGTACATAGGGGCAGTATTATAGTAGTTATATTCTTGTACATAGGAGCAGTATTATAGTGGTTATATTCTTGTACATAGGAGCAGTATTATAGTAGTTATATTCTTGTACATAGGGGCAGTATTATAATAGTTATATTCTTGTACATAGGAGGTAGTATTAAGTATTATTGTAATTCTATTCTTGTACATAGGAACAGTATTATAGTAGTTATATTCTTGTACATAGGGGGCAGTATTATAGTAGTTATATTCTTGTACATAGGAGGTAGTATTATAGTAGTTATATTCTTGTACATAGGAGCAGTATTTTCGTAGTTATATTCTTGTACATAGGAGGCAGTATTATAGTAGTTATATTCTTGTACATAGGGGGCAGTATTATAGTAGTTATATTCTTGTACATAGGAGCAGTATTTTCGTAGTTATATTCTTGTACATAGGAGCAGTATTATAGTAGTTATATTCTTGTACATAGGAGCAGTATTTTCGTAGTTATATTCTTGTACATAGGAGCAGTATTATAGTAGTTATATTCTTGTACATAGGAGTAGTATTATAGTAGTTATATTCTTGTACATAGGAGGCATTATTATAGTAGTTATATTCTTGTACATAGGAGGCAGTATTATAGTAGTTATATTCTTGTACATAGGAGCAGTATTATAGTAGTTATATTCTTGTACATAGGAGCAGTATTATAGTAGTTATATTCTTGTACATAGGAGCAGTATTATAGTATTTATATTCTTGTACATAGGAGCAGAATTATAGTAGTTATATTCTTGTACATAGGGGCAGTATTATAGTATTTATATTCTTGTACATAGGAGGTAGTATTATAGAAGTTAATTAATATTCTTGCATTAGACAGTGTTATGTTGGATATTTTCCTTTATAATAACTCCTTGAGTAATTAGTTCCTTATATGACATTATTACAGGGTCCTGGATATGTTTTTATTCATTTATGTTATTACTTGCAGTACATTATTTTAACATGTCCTACCAGTGGAAAATACATGTATACATCCCAGCAGATTTCTGTAGTCCAATGAACAGTACATTTTTAATAGGAGCCTGGAAGGAGAGAGGCACAGGGGAATAAGAATCCTCAGTTGTATTGTGCTGAGAGTTAGGTTTGTCTTCCAGAAAACTCAAGCACATTGGGAAATACTGTAAATTGATGTTTCGGAATGTAAACATTTTCAGTATTTTTTGGTGGAAAATTGAATGACTAGGAAATGATGGTGTTTGTGTTCAGTGAAGACTCTTAAAGTGTACCTGTCATTTTACTTTACTCTTCAGGCTAAGATGCCGTGTGTATAAATAAGGAATAACGAAATTTGTGATCATTTTATAATATTACATTCTGCAGTTCTTTTTAGCAGTTTTCTTCTCTATATGATCCATCTGTAGTTTGCATTTCTCTCTGAGCTTTGATCTGCCACAATACTATGTTTCTTGAAGAACATCTGACGCTAGATGGTTCCTGAACATCTAAGGCTTTGCATTTGCTACAGTGTCTGCATTGAGCCAAAAGATGTCCTAAGCCAGGGATGGACTTTTCACTGTAGCAATCATAGTGACTGCTACAGGGTCTGGGGCATAAAGGAGCTTGTGCCACCCCTGCATAGTACATTATTGTTTCTATGTCCCTGATTCAAGGGAATTAAGGTAGGGGACTCTTATTATGTGTGGGGGCACAAGGGGGTTACACATTTGGGGTATCCACTGAAGGGACATTATACTGTGTGGGACACAAGAAGGAATTATTTTATATAGGGGCTCCAGTGTGAGGGCATTACAGTGTGGGGGAGATGGCACTGAGGGGGCATTATGTTGTGTGTGGAAACATATTGGGGGCATTATTTCGTTTGAGGATTCACTGTGGGTGCAAGGTGAAACCTAGGGAACATTATACTGTGTGGGTGCCAAAAGGGAGCATTATATTATTTGGGTGCAGTAATAGGGAATGGAATATATTATATGATATAGTGCATGGAAGCCCTATAGGGGGCAATACACTGCGTGAGATATTATGGGGTACACTATATTGTGTGGAGGGCACTATAGGGGCAATATATAGTGTGAGGGGACAAAGGAGGACATAAAAGGAATGGGTTGGATTGGCCAGAGTCATAGGGGGCTTGTACATGGAGTGGTTTGTCCTTGGTACTGTCCTCTGATAGTTGAGCACTACTAACCATTACACCCCCATAGTATTACCACTCTTCCACCAAACTTTACAGCAGGCACAATACAGTCAGACAGGTAATGTTGTCCTGGCATCCTCCAAACCCAGACTGGTCCATCAGGCTGCCATTGGATTTGTGATTATCGGGGGATTGAGGGGACCCAGTGAAAAGTTTTTTATTCCCAATCTTTCAAGTCATACCCCTGTCCTTAGCTTTATAACTAGTTTGTTCCTTTAATGAAAAATATAATATGGCATCAGTATCGGGAGGCAATTGGTCGCATCCGTCTATGGTGTTATGGAGGAAACTTCTAACTCGCGTCTTCCCTCGCAGATCTCTCGAAATGTATAGATTTAATTCCAGTCTAATCTCTTGTGAAACTGAAGTTTTAGTTTGTTTTATTCAGACGCCATTTGAGCTGTGCATTAAACATTTACATCTACATTTAGTGTGTGGGCTTTATAATCCATAACCTCACATTTGCAATGAAACCATTAAAGGTAGTGAGATATTTCCCAAACTTTGTCATCTAAAACTCTTTACGATTATCCAGGTAGTTTATAAAAGTTACGTTATTTGGTTTGGCTCCTTTTAAATATTAGAAGACGGATTATATACTTAAGTGGCAATTATTCACGGAGCGTCTCGGTGACCGCTCAGGCGTAATTGATACGATGCATTGTTCTCATATGGAAAAAGTTTTCTGCTTGATTCAAATGATGTATTCACACCTTAATGCTTTTTTTGGGAGTTGTTCTTTCCCTTAATAGTTTATATGTATCATATTGTCAAATAAATTTAGTGAAATGTGCAATGGTTCTATAAAGGATTATTTTTTTACCATTGTATGCTAAGGATCAGGCATAAGTGTAAAGGAAGGATCAAGTGTAAGTATAAAGTAAGAGTCCATCTTCAGTCATCTCCACCATTGGTAAATTGGATCTATATGGTCCTTTTACATGGGTCTTCTTCAGGTACACTATCTGGAGATAAATATTGTCTTTAATCACTGAATTCCAGTATTTCATTTGGTCCCATTGCCCCGGTATATAAATCTAGCCCCTCGCTCTGCAGTCACATTTACAGCAATGGCCAGTTCTCCGGAGCTCACTGAATCCCAGGCTGGTCCTGTAATAGGACTTACCACTGCACCGAGTCACTTCCTGAAATTTCTTCCCTTCTATATTTAACCATCAACCATGAGGGGTATTATTGAAACCTGGAAGGAACCTCAGCAAGCCACAAATTGCAGGCAGGTCAGGTAAAGTTGGATAGTGGGGGCATCCTCAGGGACATAGAGCAGAAACACTCTGCTGCAAAGTCCAAACCTCTTCTGGCGTTAATTGGCATGAAAACTGCCTGCCTCAAGCTCCATGGCTTGGGTTTCCATGGTTGAGCAGTTCTTGCAGGCCTAGAGTTGGATGGAGTGGTATAAAGCACAATGCACACTGGCCTCTGGCGCAGTGGAGATTTGTTTTGTGGGATGTCCAGTAACTCTTTTCTATCTGGCAGCCTGATGGACCAGTCTGGGTTTGGAGGATGCCAGGACAACATTACCTGTCTGACTGTATTGTGCCTGCTGTAAAGTTTGGTGGAAGAGTGGTAATACTATGGGGGTGTAATGGTTAGTATGTACCAAAAGTGGCCTAAGGAAAGACAAACAATGAACTGGCAACAATATCATGGGAGGACCACAAAGTCCAATGATATACATGGAGAGTTAAGGCTAGCCTGTCTGATGCCACAGAAGAGCAACCGTAAAGCAGATTGCAGGAAAAGTTCCTGCTGGCTATGATAAAAAGGTGCGTACATTGCTGCATAGGCTATAGTGTACAGTCAAAGGCAGCTAGTTTTATTCTTATGGCTGATTGATGCATGTATTGGAGTTTTCTGAATGATACAGTCCTGGAACCCGAGGTCGTTTTTTTCAATTGGACAATATTTTAGTATCTGGATTTTTTGACCATGAAGCTCAGTGGATTCTTATTGATTCTTATTGATGTTTTTTTATTTAATAGGCCATTACCTGCTGGAGTAACACCAGGAGGTAACAGGCCCTATTTATTTACTGATCCCCGCTCCTGCTCACGGCCGCCTGCGTTTCCCATTCTGTGGAAGCGGAGGCGGCTGTGAGCAGGAGCAGGGATCGTTAAGTAAGGCCATGGGCCGCGAACCCCACAAAAATTGCTATCATTATACTCTGGGGTCTTTTCAGACCCCAGAATATAATGATCGGTGGCCCAGGGGAGGTGAGGGAACATAAAAAACACTGTTACTTACCTCTCCGGCAGTCTTCAGGCCTCCTTGCTGGCATCCCAGGTGTCACCGTGGCCCAGGCCGACGTCATTATATGTCACAGCGCATGCGTGGCTCACGTGACATCTGGTCCAACATTGAAGAATGCGGGGAGTGCGCTGGAGCCAGGGAGAAGTAAGAAACATTGTTTTTTATCTTTGTATCCTCCCCTGGGTCTCCGATCATTATACTCTGGGGGCATAATAGTGTGTGCAGGTGCCACTATGGGGCATAATAATGTGTGCAGGGGCCACTATGGGGCATAATAGTGTGTGCAGGGGCCACTATGGGGCATAATAGTGTGTGCAGGGTCCACTATGGGGCATAATACTGTGTGCAGGGGCCACTATGGGCATAATAGTGTGTGCAGGGGCCACTATGGGGCATAATAGTGTCTGCAGGGGCCACTATGGGGCATAATAGTGTCTGCAGGGGCCACTATGGGGCATAATATTGTGTGTAGGGGCCACTATGGGGTATAAAAGTGTGTGCAAGAATACAGTTTGTGCGGGGGGGGGCATGTCAAATTTTTGCCTTGGGGCCCAGTCATTCCTAGTTACGCCACTGGATACACCTGTAACTCTTGCCTTAACCATAGGTCCAATAGATTCTTTGGAAGTACAGTAGAGACAGAGTAACCTTCCTGCACAGTCTTAGCTGGCCCCATCATTACACGGCCGATGGAAGTGCAAATTTCAGTTTCATTGAGCTGTCGTAATCTGTTCCCGGAACTCGGCATTAATTAACAACATGCATCGCTGTTTTCTAACTTCTAGCAATAATGGCAAAGAGACTTCACTCCGTAGAGCCTCAAGATTAGTTTCCAAAAGCGTGGGAATTCTGGCGGCCTTCACGTGATCACATGTCGATCTCTCAGTATGACTTATTCACTAATTAATCCTCCTGTGTTTAACAAGTCTGCATTTACGCTCTGTTTTGGCCCCAGGCCAATCATCAATCCAGCCCACACCCCGCATCCTCATTTCATTGTATTATGGAACTAATGCACTTTATTCCCTCGGCTCCAGCTGAATTAACTCCACAGCCTAAAATACAGGTTGTTTTTTGTCTGTTGACATTTTACCAGCTGCAACCCAGAATTTGCCAACCCTTAAAATCTCTGTTCCCTCCATTTATTGGCAGATCTTTCTCTTTACTGACACATGATCTGCGTGATTTGAGAAGGATAATTGAAAGTAGCGTCAGCTAGCGTGCCGAATGTCGAGAACCTCATACAGTATGTGCATTGTATATTCTGATGCAATGGAGAATAACGCAGCTACAATTTTTTTTTCAAAAAAGTTGCATAGTCTTTTGTATGTTGCAGCTTGAACTGTAGAGAAAACCTTCCAGCCTTGACTTATATTCTTTGCCACATTGACTGACATAGCGGATGTTACATAAATTCAAATAGTACATTTGCCCATAGCTAGGGAAAAAAAAAAAAAATCAAAAAGTTTTATATAATTATAGGAAATTTTTGTAAACCCATAAAGATATATATTTTTTTTTACATATTGCCCTTGTGAGCTCACATCCATGCAGTGACATCACATACTCATGTGACTGTTCACCCAATGCCCATAAACTTATCAAGTTACAGCATAGTGATGAAGGGGATCATATATGATCTTACATTTGCGCATTGGAGAGGTTCCTGGATCTACACTGGAAGAGTATTACTGACGCTAGGTCCACACTAGCATTCGGCTTTACGTTCTTCGGGCTGCTTGGGGACCTGAATAACAGAAAGCTGACCTGCTTAAAAAGACTATGATGGGGTCCACCGGGTTTCCGCCCAAAAAAGCGGAGAGAGAACTTTTCTCTCAGCATTTTTTGAGCGGTTTCTGGGACGGAAACCCCGAATGTATATCGAGCGCTAGTGTGAACCTAGCCTGAGTGTTACTAAATACTTTTTTATTTTATGGTATTTTAAGAACAAAAAAACTATAAAAAATATCCTTTACAAGCTGTTCTTACAGCTAAGAACTTTTTATATGAAGATGTTTGAAGCACAAAAATCTGCAAAAATATCCTCGAATTTATAAACTTGCAACTTTTTGCAATTTTACAAATTTGCTATTCTTGCAGCTAAGTACTTTTTTATATGAAGATGTATGAGGCACAAAAATATCCTTGAATTTATGAACTCGCAACTTTTTGTAATCTTACTCATTTGCAAACTGTTCTCGGAGCTACTGCAGAGAAAATGCAGAATTCCACTGGCGCCATTTGGAAGTATGACTGTTCACATAATATATTCCTCTGCCAGAGAGAGTGTCTGAAGTAATGAGTCCTCCGGGGTACATGGAATATATAAAAAAAAAAAAAATATATTGCTAAATATCATAATAATCTTATACTGGTTCCAGATTCAATATGGCACAGCAACAGAATTTCCTTAGAACTTGACCACATGATCCAATTGATACAATGTTTAAAACTTTACATACGGTCAGTCGATAATGAAATGTGATATTTTTATATTTTCTAGATTTTATGTAAGTGGATTATTTATTACCAGGTATAAAGACAACTTGGAATTCTCAGTTAGCCTTAAAGCATCGCAATTTGTTATTCTGTCATGATCTCTACAGAGGAAGGTTGGCGGTTTGCTATTTTCATATATTATTCCTTCTCGGCTTGGGCTTTGATTTAAAATGCAGGTGTAAAACCTTTTTCTATATCGAGATTGAAGGCTGATCTGGAGAGGGCTCTGTTCGGAGCAGGTGTGCGCACATCCACTGGCACCAGAGATTTCAAACTCTCACTCAGTAAAGCTTTGCCAGGAGAAAAGCAAAAATGCATTGAGAATGAGGCTCGCTGTGTACTGCATCCTGACAACCTGTTGAAAGGCGAGCACACCGCCGCATATAGCCTTTCATGTTCTCCATTTAATGCTGAAATAAGAATGAACCCGTATGGAGCAACAAACATTTCCTTGTTAAGAATTGACGCCTTTGGGGGGACTTTAGACGCGATATGACTAGGATTTTGCAAGCAATTCATGGCTGTGAAGATACTTTTTCTAAATGAATTTTTTGCTCATAAACTTAGAAAAAAAGGTACAGAGGTAGCAAAGTTTAAATTGACACCGTAACATGATATCTTTTCACAGAACACAACAAAAGCCATTGAAAAAGTTGAGTTAAAGTTCTGTTTCGCAGTGTATTTAAAGTAGCCCTCCAGGAAAAAAATGTTTTGCAAATGAGCCTATGTATAGTATTCTGTTACCGACGAGCTTAGTAATAGCTTCATTGTGAAGTTATGTGATCTCTTCTGGAGCAAAGACCTCTTCTCTGCATTTCTGATGCACACAGTGTTTCCTAGCCTACATTAACTTAACCTCTATATCTCATGGAAAACACTGTGTGCATTGGAGGAGCAGAGAAGGGGTCAGTGCACCAGAGGGGAAAACATAACTTAACAAGAAAATTGTTAGTAAATTTACTCCCATTTGGAGCAGTGATCTATTTTCTGATCCCCTGCTGCACACAATAGTGCCTAGCCAGCATTAATTTCTCTTCCAGGTCACACAGGAAACACTGTGTGCATCAGAGGAGCAGACTGGAGAGCAGTGCTCCAGAGGGGGAGAACATAACTTAACAAGAAAGTTGTTAGTAAATTTATGTTCTCCCTTTTGGAGCAGTGATCTCTTTTCTGATCCCCTGCTGCACACAGTGGTGCCTAGACAGCATTAATTTCTCTTCCAGGTCACACAGGAAACACTGTGTGCATCAGAGGAGCAGACTGGAGAGCAGTGCTCCAGAGGGGAGAACATAACTTCATAATGAAGCTATTACAGCCTCTATATAGTGAGGAGGAAGTTTGAATCTTCATTAGGGATATATTAATAATTAATATTTTTTAAAGCAAAAAATACAAACTTTTTTTTTCATTTGCTTTTGGAAAATGATATCATTTCCTAGACCCGGCTGTTAAATATATTATATAATCTTTGAAGAAAGAAAAATCCTCCAGGCAAAGGGTTCTACACCAGCTATTTTTGACTTTTGGCATACTGCTGAGAATCCCATGTGCGGACCATCTGATAGGAATATTGCTCCCAGGTTACCCACTGGTCAAGTAGCATTTACTCTTTGCATAATTTTCTGATCATTTACAGATCTATTCACAGGGCTGTATCTCAAGGGGTACAGAGGTAACACTTCCATTTGGTCCCAGGTGTCAGAGAGAACCCAAAGGCCCCTTGGCCATATAGGAAGACATCGGTATTAAGAAATCACACGCTAGGTGGTGGCCCTATTAGAAATTTTGCCTTGTGGCACAGAAGCTTCAATTCCCTTTTGAAGTCACATTGGAAGATCTCCAAGCCCGTAGAAAATCCAACTCTGTAGTTGACCAGACGTAGTAGAAACATGGCTGCTTTTTTCCAAATGCTCTTGATGGCTTGAGGACAGATGTGTATGGACTGCAAAGCCACACATGGCTTCAAGATAGAAGAAGGGAGCCATATTTTTCTTATTCTTGGCAACCTCATTATTATCTTTTTGGAAACGTTACATCTTCTAAGGCTGTGTTTTTCATTTTAGCCATGATTATGTTTTTTTTTTTTTAAGTCGATGAATCGATCTCTGAGCTTAGCAAGGAAAACATATTAAAAACCTAATAGAGAAGAAGTGCTTAATCCCGTTGTTTGCGTCTCTGAATTAATTTCCTTGCTGGATATTGAAATTCCTAAGAATCGTCAATTGAACAAGCATCAGACAGAATGTACAGACTGGAGAGAACTCGCCGCCTTCTATGAAGTATCTTTTTTCCTTATTTTTTGTTCTGACCTTTCATCAGTTTTACCTATTGATCTCGCTGTGACATGTTTCCTTGTATTCGTCTTCCTATATGACGTGCATCACAACATATGTTGTCAGGGTTCTCCCGAATGTTATAGGTATAATTACGCTATATTGCATACTGAATTTAACATGTCAAGCACAATAAGCGGCTCCGTCACTAGGAGAAACCTTATCTCTTTTTCTCACTAGAGAGAAGTGACAGTAGGACATGAAGTTCCCCGGGAGTACATATAGCGAAATATTTTTGCATGAATAAAATGCTTGAGTTATACAGGAAGAGAATCTTAACACCCGCTGGGATGTGTTGCAACAACTAAACCTTTGATATTAACAGTTTTCTTGGGTAATTGTAATTAATATCCATGTCAGTCAATATTTATCTTGTTCTCGTATTTAAAGGCGTAGTCTGTCATTAAAAAAAAATGATGCCTTTTTCCATAGACAGCACCACTCTTGTCCACAGGATGTGTCTGGTATTGCAACCCAGTTTTATTTACATGACTGGAATGGAGCTATGACCTTTCTTTTACAGCCAATGTTTCTAAGTTTCAATGTTTCAATATTTGCTAAGTCTTAGTGAACTGTAAGAGCAAGGCAAAGTTGTTTGTTATATTCTGGGGCCTCTTCAGCTCAACTTGCAGGTATATTAATGGACTCTAAATAGAAAAGAATTCTGGCAAACATTCATCCAATGTATACGGCCACCTTAATGCGTCCCAGGGTAGATAAACCATTAGAGGTTCCTGGTAGCAGCTTACTTTTTTACATTTACAATATGCATCCTTCATTAGGTGCCACGCCACTGAATCTGGTGCAGTTGGAATTTGTTCTCTAACACTCTCCATTCCTAAGCAATCAGTGCTATTAGCTTCAGCACCAGTATACTATTTAGGCTCTGTACTGTCAAGTGGGTGTTTCCTGGTTCTCTTCTCCAGCCTAGGACCACCCACCTGATAGTATCCTAATTAGCATAATGCGACCTGAAAATAATGGCACCAATTACTCAGGAACGTTGAGGGCTGTAGAAAAAATTCCAACTGTGCCAGAATCAGTGGTGCAGAGCCTAGAGAGAGTTAGAGTTGGTGAAGGCTGTGAAAGGTCCCCTTTTAAAGGGGATGTCCAATTAAAGACAACTTCTTCCAGAATGGAGCTCAAGGACGATCATAGGATTTCCTTGTGTCCTAGGAAACCATGGCCAGTTAGGCTTTTCCATTCATTGGCCCCTGCATGGGAAGTGTAGTATTACATGGGGGCCATTCAAACGAATGGTCAAAGATCTAAAGGCTTGAGTCTACAGAGAAACTCTCTGTCCTAGCTTGTATAGGGTGCAGGGACTCCCTTCTAGGTCATATCTATGAACTAGTAGGTCATAGGAACAGGCGTCATCTTCACGAGCCAACTCCTTTGAGTCTGTAAGGTACTTTACAATATATTTAACTCCATTGAAGGCAAACTCTCCAACGTTCTGGACAAAGAGTCCCCTGACGTTGACTCTTTCTACTCCTTTAATATCCATTCCATGATATTTTCTTCAGTTTGCACGCTGGATAAGAGGAGATGGTGAGCCAGTCATTAGAATGAGGTAAGAATAAATTTCGTTAACACCTATCACAAAGTGTCGCCGCTGATATTGTTATTCTAAATGGATTCTGTGTAAAATATAACACATCCGCCTGGAGCTGGCCGCGAAAGCAAAATCTGCTTAACATATTACTCTTTACATAAATAGTGCTAAAATATGGATATGTTCTTAGCCCAATTGGGGCGACAGCTAGTAAGTGTTTATGGCCAAGTTGTACTGATGTCCTGGCCGTAAAACATTTGCGCTTGTCGATTTGAGTCTCTTTAGAAGATTTCGGTAGAGGAACTAGTCATTGGTCTTATAGTGCCTTATACTTAACATGCCCATGGGAGATCTATGGCCCAACATTTTAGATAGATATGTTTTTGGATTCTGTTTCTAAGATTATCTCCATCCAATATGTATATTTGTACTGTAGGGCATGGAAGAGGGGAATATCAGGGGTGTAGCTAAAGGGGAAGCGGAGGTAGCCTAAACGCCTCTGTACAACATAAGATGACACCAGTGTTATACATAGCACATGGTAAGTCCTTGTTACATATTTTGCATTGGGACCCCGAACTTTCAAGTTACACCTCTGAGGATTATAGATGTTTCTTTTTGTTTTATCACTGCTTTTTCCCAACATTTTGTAAATCCCGAAAGTCACTAGGATCAAGACATTGATCTTTCCTTAAGATAGGTCATCAATATGGGATTGTGGAGTTTGATGCCCGGGACCATCCCGAATCAGCTGTTTGGATGAACACAGTGCCGCTCATGATATAGTGGTTGGACTTGGTATTGCAGCTCAGCCTTATTCCCTTGAATGAGACACAATGGTGCTCGCCTGAGCACTGCTGCCACTTTAAATGAGTGGTCAGTGGGGGTGCTGATCTGATATTGATGACCTATCCTAAGGGTAGGTCATAAAGTCCCAATCACTCCTGTAAAATTGCTATGATACTATAAATCCCCTATTTTTCTTGCTACCTGGACATTTGTGTCCTTATATTTTGCCATACAAAACTACCATTGCCTTATTTTAGTCAGTCCCTGGTATCGCCTATGGGAATATATTGTAGGTAATCATTTCTGAAAGCCATAATTGATGTCTTATCATCCAATTGAACGGCGCCACAATGTAACCTGCTGCAAAGAGAATGTGCCTATTACTATATCCAGTGTATATTTAAGCGGGTTTATGTATACAAATCAATAGAGATAATATCCCCGTTATGTCACCGAGAGAAGCCGTTATGTGTGGATAAAATTATCCTGCATTGAAATCAATACACAACAACTTTTACTTGCGCATAACAAGGTCATAGGCAGCCATCCATCCGCTCGGCTTTTCTCCTAGTGACAAAAATTGCAGCAATATAGTGTAGAACATAATACTTGATTGACCACCCATAGCCGAGCGTCGCGTTGCATTGTGAGACGTGAAAACATTGCTTGGATCTCGGGAGATTTTATCCTATGTTATGGATGGTCAGCTATTTCATTATCCTGAATACAGCGCTGCTCTACAAGGTGGAATAAAATGCAATGTAATAGCTGTCAATGTGGAAGGTGACAAATCACGCCGAACTTGTTTAGGATTTCCCGAGTCCTGTTTGAAAATTTTACAAAGAAGAAAGCAATTTGTTTGACAATCCTTTTTTTTTTTTTTTTTTTTTTCTTTCCTGTATGGCAAATAGAGATCATTTACTTGGAAAATTGAGGTGGTCTCTGCTTAGGACAAACCCTACTTGTCCTTGACAATAATTTGATCACAAAGCGTCCCCCTGCTGGGACCAGCATTGATAAGCTGCAATCCATAGGGAAACCAAGTGTTCAGTTTCCCAGCAGCGCCACCACAGTGGAAGTGAAGCATTACACAATGTCCACAGTCAGTGGACGGTCTGTGTAATACAGGACAGAACTGGTCCTACAGAGAGAGATGCGCTTTGTAGACAATCTCCACTTTGTGGCCAACAGATGAGGATCCTGAATAGATGACTCCCCCAGTAGAGTATATGAAAATGTTTTTTCTAATGTAGACATCCCCTTTAATTGCTTGAGTGACCAATACCCAAGGCACTGGAAAGTACTGTTGGCTCAGATGGACCCATCACAACTACAGACGATCCTTTGGTGATCCCTGGCTCTGCCATGATAATGGGTTCCAATGGACAGTCCCATTTGAACTACTAGGGTCTGTTTCTTCACATATACAAACACCTTTATGGACAAGTTGTGTATTTATTTAGAACATACAAAATAATTTATTTCATGGCCAGTAAACGTTGTTCCAGGCGAACTTAAAATTTCAATATGTTCATGGGGTAGGGAAAAAAACAAAAAAACAAGTGATACTCATTTGTTCCCAGTCGTGCATTTCTGCATAAGGTCCCATGTTTCATCTAGTGGCGGCATTGACCAGGCCAGAAGTGATGTGGCTAAGGTGATCGCTGTGGCCAATCACTGGTCTCAGCAGTCACATGATAGGTACTAGTGAAATCACTTTTATTACATCATCGGTACCCACTATGTGACCACTGCAGCCAGTGGTCAATTGAGCTACTTTACTTCTGGCCCGTCTAGTGCCAGCAATGGGATGAAACAAGGGAGGCCATTCTAGAATGGAGGATTGAGGGAAGGTGAGTATCATTCCTGTTTTTATATTGTACCCCTTGCCCCCTTCCCTCAGGTATTCCAGCTTATCTGGAAAAATTCTTTAAATCCATAAAGCCACTTTAAGGTTTTCATGGGAGAGTTGTAAGGTACCAGTTGGCAACTGTATCACATCAGAAGTTAAAAACCCATTAAATCCCATTAACTAGATGTATTTTCCAGACTTGACAATGGTACATAAGTTGGAACATTGGTATTTCCTCGGGGCAGTTCACACTTACTGAACATTTCCTCCACTCTAAAGAGATGATCATGGTTGGATCAATGAGTTGCCTCCAGCTGAAGAAAAGGGACGTGTATAATGGACAACCAGAACGCCCTCTGTAATTTTTATACTCCTCTTATTATTATGACCTTTACATATTATGGACAACCTTACACTGCAACGTCTCTAGAATTTAAGACGTTAACGCACTTTTCTAATTGATCTTGTAGGATTGAGCGTTTGTGTTGAGGCATGAATCTAGGATGAGGACGGTCTGCTTTCTCTCCTGCCTCTGTTTACATCACATTAAGTGCGGTCCTCGGGACCATCCATCCAGCCGTATTAGGAAGGAAATAGACACAAATCCATTGGAATTAGGTCCTGTACAGAGCGGCAATTTATTCCACTTGCTTTAAACCACTAATTAAAGACAATGTGATTTGCAGCTGTAGGAGACATTACAAGTCCAGGAAGCTGTCAATAGCTTCTGTGCCCTATAAAGACTCTAAACCAGAGCACATCGGAGCCATGTGTCCATGCATAACTTTACATATCTTGTAATATAGATTGCTTGGTGGCAAACCCTGGGATGTCTGCACTTTATGGTTGAAATGCTGCAATGCTTTAATAAGACATTCTTTTTAGAGCATATTTTACTAAATAATTCTGTAATTTTTTTTGGTTGTATAGTGATTTGATACCTGAGCACCACCCTGTACGAATTGGTGTTCGCATGTGACAATACTAGTGGGCATCACAACCATCAGACGTGTCCCATCTGTACATTTTGGCATCATTTCCATTTCCTTTTCCTTCACGATCTGGGCCCAGACCGCCATGTAGACTTGTACACA
Source organism: Leptodactylus fallax (assembly GCA_947044405.1). Lineage (NCBI taxonomy): Eukaryota > Metazoa > Chordata > Amphibia > Anura > Leptodactylidae > Leptodactylus > Leptodactylus fallax. The sequence goes on along the minus strand of CAMRHE010000275.1, from coordinate 2,741,561 downwards.
ACATGTCTATTCCCATCATTTACAACCCTATCTGTAACCCCCACACACACACACACACACACGTAGTTGTGCCCCCTTTTGTGCCAATTTCCCCAATAAAATCCCTCCTTGACTATATGATGCTGTCTACGGATGGGAAAACCAATTTGTAATTAATTGAGTGTGTTACAAAATTTACAAAAATTTTGGGTTCAACCAAACCCAAATTTTTAGGGATTTGCCAACCACGAACCATTACAATAAATGGTGGCTCATGGGAGGTAATAATGAACAGTAATGATCCCCTTCTCTCTCCTCTCCTGGGCTCCCTTGTGGCCTCTCTTGTTCTTTCCTGGGTGTCTTCTGGCCTCCTCTGTGATGTCAGTGATCCCTGGGCACCACTGAGGCCTGTGATTGGCCTGTAGGTCCTTCTATATTTCCTAAATTTTCTTGATACATTGCAAACCACAAAGCAAGTTCTAGAATCATCTGCTGTGATACTCTTAGGCCAAGAGGGTTGTGGATCCTGAGCCTAGGTTCATGTGGTCAGTGCCCTATGGAGATATGAAGGGAACCTTCTTAATATATCACTTGGCTTCTTAATTTGCTCTCATTACGTGATGCAGATCCTCATTGATCTGGCCGCACAGGAAGTTCTTGCTTAGGCCTCACCTAGCGTTGATTTGTAGCATGCATTAACTAGCAATAGCCAATTATTGACTATTCAATCTGGCTTTGTACGCATTAGGAATCCATAAGGCGTCCCAGCCGCGCCAGTAATAGGAGTCATGTCAAGAGATCCTAATGGGGTGTATCAGCTCCATGCTACTTTGCAGTAAGTGTTGCTCAGCTTTGCCATCTGTATTCATTCTGTCTTCTGTTTTTTTAGAGACTAATTCATCTGTTATACAGCAGGGAGGAGAAAGCTGACGTCTTTCTTGCTTTGTTTCCCCTCTCCTTTGCTTTTATGAATTGCCAGTGACAGATCTATATATATATATATATATATATATATATATATATATATATATATACAGTCATATGAAAAAGTTTGGGCACCCCTATTAATCTTAATCATTTTTAGTTCTAAATATTTGGGTGTTTGCAACAGCCATTTCAATTTGATATATCTAATAACTGATGGACACAGTAATATTTCAGGATTGAAATGAGGTTTATTGTACTAACAGAAAATGTGCAATATGCATTAAACCAAAATTTGACCGGTGCAAAAATTTGGGTACCCTTATCATTTTATTGATTTGAATACTCCTAACTACTTTTTAGTGACTTACTGAAGCACAAAATTGGTTTTGTAACCTCACTGAGCTTTGAACTTCATAGCCAGGTGTTTCCAATCATGAGAAAAGGTATTTAAGGTGGCCAATTGCAAGTTGTTCTCCTATTTGAATCTCCTCTGAAGAGTGGCATCATGGGCTCCTCAAAACAACTCTCAAATGATCTGAAAACAAAGATTGTTCAACATAGTTGTTCAGGGGAAGGATACAAAAAGTTGTCTCAGAGATTTAACCTGTCAGTTTCCACTGTGAGGAACATAGTAAGGAAATGGAAGACCACAGGGACAGTTCTTGTTAAGCCCAGAAGTGGCAGGCCAAGAAAAATATCAGAAAGGCAGAGAAGAAGAATGGTGAGAACAGTCAAGGACAATCCACAGACCACCTCCAAAGAGCTGCAGCATCATCTTGCTGCAGATGGTGTCACTGTGCATCGGTCAACAATACAGCACACTTTGCACAAGGAGAAGCTGTATGGGAGAGTGATGCGAAAGAAGCCGTTTCTGAAAGCACGCCACAAACAGAGTCGCCTGAGGTATGCAAAAGCACATTTGGACAAGCCAGCTTCATTTTGGAAGAAGGTCCTGTGGACTCATGAAACAAAGATTGAGTTGTTTGGTCATACAAAAAGGCGTTATGCATGGCGTCCAAAAAACACAGCATTCCAAGAAAAACACTTGCTACCCACTGTAAAATTTGGTGGAGGTTCCATCATGCTTTGGGGCTGTGTGGCCAATGCCGGCACCGGGAATCTTGTTAAAGTTGAGGGTTGCATGGATTCAACTCAGTATCAGCAGATTCTTGAGAATAATGTACAAGAATCAGTGACGAATTTGAAGTTACGCCTGGGATGGATATTTCTGCAAGACAATGATCCAAAACACAGCTCCAAATCTACTCAGGCATTCATGCAGAGGAACAATTACAATGTTCTGGAATGGCCATCCCAGTCCCCAGACCTGAATATCATTGAACATCTGTGGGATAATTTGAAGCGGGCTGTCCATGCTCGGCGACCATCAAACTTAACTGAACTGGAATTGTTTTGTAAAGAGGAATGGTCAAAAATACCTTCATCCAGGATCCAGGAACTGATTAAAAGCTACAGGAAGCGACTAGAGGCTGTTATTTTTGCAAAAGTAGGATCTACTAAATATTAATGTCACTTTTCTGTTGAGGTGCCCATACTTTTGCACCGGTCAAATTTTGGTTTAATGCATATTGCACATTTTCTGTTAGTACAATAAACCTCATTTCAATCCTGAAATATTACTGTGTCCATCAGTTATTAGATATATCAAATTGAAATGGCTGTTGCAAACACCCAAATATTTAGAACTAAAAATGATTAAGATTAATAGGGGTGCCCAAACTTTTTCATATGACTGTATATATATATGTTGCTTTCTAATGTTTTAGTAAAGACACTGGGCTTTAAGGAAAGGAGCCCTGATAGAAACCATTGAAGTGGTCATATATAAAACATAAAATACCATAAAAGCCGACTGTTCCGCTTTCACTGCCTGCTGTGTGTGCAAACGGTCTACTTAATCTCACCCGGCGCTTGCCTAAGACATGTATGTTTGTAAAAAAAATAGGAAAACTTAATCTAGAAAAGCATAAAAAATATGCCAAACACTTTGCAATATCGTAGTCCAGGGAGGCTTCGGCATCACACAGACCTTCAGAAGAAATATCACAGAAGTAGAAGGATCCTTCACCATCACTAGCTGTGTCAGGGTACAGCTTTGTAGTTCTTGGCGTCCACTGTAGATGGGGAACGGAATTTTCTGCCTAAGAAACCAATGTGAAGTGATGTAAACTGACTGTAAACCTGGGGAGGGAGATGGAATAGATGCTACCAAGAACTGAACATATACAGTTGTGATTCTTTAATATTCTTAAAGGAAAGCTTTTATCACCTCCCCATCTCTAACACTGATCCCGGCACATCTCCACTGATTCCAGCACAGTTGGATTTTTTTTTCTCTAGCCAACACTGTTCCTGAGATGATATTGCAGATATTTTTAGTATCCAATACAGTTCTGGGTTGGGGAGGTGGTGAAAGGTCCCCTTTAAGGAAAATGCCTCTATTGCTATTACTTGTTTATGTGTGGCTAATACTCATCTCTTACACGGGGGGTATGTCAATTTCAATTCTCCAACTCATGGGGTCCATGGGTGTCATTTGAAGCTCTTTGGCCCTGATGTGAAAACTGTGCAAGGCCCCCATATCCATCTCATGGCTACAGCTATCATCATGTGGTTAGAGATGTTATTCGCGATCACCGAAACTAGGTCAACAACCTAGTTTCAATAGTCAAGTGTAACCTCAAAGACCACATGATTAAACCAGCCAATGACGCCTACAAGACAATGCTCACTGTCTGGTTTACATCGGTTACTCCTTGTAGGTCAGTGACCGAATTTCAATGACTAAAGGTAATGCTGCGCTTTTGTGGAATTCTTCTGACACCAATCCCAATGTCTTTGTGAAATTCAGACCAAATTCAGTTTGGAGATCCCAGAGTATAATAATACCAGTTTCGGGAATCCACGAATATTCAACAAATCAGTCATTGAAAATAGGTTTATGAGAGGTAGTTGGCCTTTTTGGCAATGTGGTATGATACCATGGGGGAAATTGATCAATCCCTCTATGCCAGAAAATTGGCTGTATATTGTGGCACACATTTGGCGCAAGGTCCTTTTTGTGCCCCAAGCCCCGCCTCACTCCCCACATTGTGAGAATGTGGACGGGATGTGCTGGGGACACCTTGGCCCAACAGATTCATTATAACACATGTTAATTTTCCATTCTGGTACAGATGTCCAGCTGACTTAAGAAGAGGCTGCTGCCATTCCGGCAATTAGGCCATTTATTAAGAGTGTCATACGATACGCCAGTCTTAATAAATCTGCTCACATGTGCCCAAAAGTTCAACAAACAACTTTTCAGAGTGATCAGGGCACTTATGATTTGGTGTGAATCAAATCTGACGAATGATTCAAGCAAATCTGATGTGAAAAGAGTTTCGGGAGACTCTCTCTAGTTGTAAATGATATATAGATAAGGTCCAAAGTGTTTCAATTCCCAGACACTTTCAAGTTATCCGCTTTCAAGTTATGTGCTTGATTCAGGGGTGTAGCTATACAGGAGGTTGTAGGGGTAGCAGCCGCTACTGGGCCCTGGACACTGAGGGGGTCCCTCTGCCACATAAAATATATATTTAAAATGGCAAGTAAGGGCAAGTTGAATATTAACCTGAGGGTTTGCAACAATTCTATCCAGTGTAGACAATCTTCTGTGAGCTAAATGGATCAAGATTAAGCCTGTCTCCTGTCTTCACATTTGCTACGTTGTATAGTACAGGTATCAGTCTGGAATCCGGGCTCACAGAGGATTGTCTAGACTGGATACTCATCTGTAAGGAGTTTTAGGTCTGTGCAGCAAGCAGAGATCTTCTTCACCTTCTGGACTATTTCTTTATATGGAAGATGAATATCTGCATTTAGGTCAAAGAGGAGAGAATGTTCCTTCAGATGGAAGGCGCTTAGTAGGTTCCCCCGATACCACCTCTCTAAATAGTCACTGACTTGCTTCCAGGATTATATCTCATCAGGTGCAAAATATAAACTAATCTGTGAACCAATGAAGTAAAAGGAGATTTACCTAGGAGTAGAACTGACTGCACAATCAATTAATTTCACATTTCGCTCTCATCCTTGATCAGAAATCTGTAATGGATTGTGACGTCCATCGCTTCATACTTCATAACGCAAGCGGCAGGAGATCCATCCAAGTCCGACCGCCCTCCCAGGCTCACATGCAATTTGTTAATATCTACCGTATTTGGTTTCTCTTCTTGTGCCAGAACCGCTTTCCAGAAAAGTCGGTGAATCCTGCGGTTCATGTTGTATTAGAGATCATCTCCCGGAGGTGACAGATTAGTGAGAGGCGTCCACCTCCAAGGAATAAGAGCCGAAATAATCCGCAGGACATGAGCTGTACCCACATCTCTACCTGTGCCCTGACACTGTGTACTGTCTTCTGCTCAGTGAGGACGACTTAGGCCTAGGACACACCAAGAGTTGTTGTGGCGCTTCTGTTTGATTTTAACTATTAAATGGCATCAGCAGTCAACAAGATTCCCTGTAAATTAGTTTGCTGCAAAAAGTTTCCATGTAGTTTAGGACTCTTTTTGATAATATATCATTGTGTACCATTAAAGCTGTTTGTAGTCTATCTATCTATCTATCTATCTATCTATCTATCTATCTCATATCTATCTATCTATCTATCTATCTATCTATCTATCTATCTATCCATCTATCTATCTATCTCTATCCTCTATCTATCTATCTCATATCTATCTATCTATCTATCTATCTATCTATCTATCCATTTATCTATCTATCTATCTATCTCATATCTATCTATCTATCTATCTATCTATCTATCTATCCATCTATCTATCCATAAATCTATCTATGTCATACCTATCTATCCATCTATGTTATATTTATCTATCTTGAGAAGGAGCCGCCTCCCTTGGATTGCACCCACTCTGTCTTTTGCTGTGCTGCATTGAATTTTTTGTATCTATCTATCTATCTATCTATCTATCTATCTATCTGTCTATCTCATATCTATCTGTCTATACATCCTATCTATATTCTATCTATCCTATCCATATATCTGTCTATCTCATATCTATCTATCTATCTATCTCATATCTATCTATCTATCTATCTATCTATCTATTTATCTCATATCTATCTATCCATCTCATATCTAGCTATCATACAGTGTTTCATATTATATTCATATCATCTATCTCTATATATAATATCTTGAAGTAGCAATAATTTATTTTAATCTTTAATATATTTACTATAACAATGTTCCTCTGCTTGTACATGTAGTGTCACCAAACACTCAGCACTTTATCTCTGACATGTCAATGATATTCAGTGTGAAGACGTTCCTGCTGCTCAATGCCGCCATGTACATTGCTCGGCACGGCCTGACTTCTCCATGTTGAGGAGCTTGTGCCATATCTACAGAACTTCTATACAAAACAAATCAATGTTAACGATTTTATCCTGATGGTATCTCTTCTTATTACAGTCCGTGGCGTTCTAACTTGTCAGTGATTTGTGTCGCTCTTCTCTGGAGATTATCAGTGCGGTCACATGGACGCCTCTGGTCACCAGTCTGAATTATGAGGTGAAATTGTGAGGTCTTTGCCAAGTCAAGTGGTTTTTCATTCCGTGAAGTTATTAAAATGTTACAAATCGCACTTATTTAATTGAAATCTTGTAAGACAATGTAACGTGTAACATTTAATGAGGAGACCTTGTCAGGCTTCATGACCGCCATGTGGTTAACTGAGGAATCTATGACCATCGCCGTTGTAGTCTCCTCCTTACTGACAGCACATGTTCCTGGCCGAGGTTCACCCTCCTTCTCCACTAAGATTAAAGGGATTGGGTGGGATTAGAAAATATGGCAGCGCCACCTTTGTCCATGGCTTGTGGCTGATATTGCAGCTCCAGTGAAATGAATGGGGATCAACATAAATCGGACTTGCCATGTCTTTTAATAAAACTTGAGATCCTTAGGAGTCTATGTCTACTGAATGAGCATGTCCCACCATTCCCTTTTATATTGTCCTTGCTATATCCAAGGAATAGGTGGGAGTCTCCCATCTGCAGAAAGGGGGTCTTATAGTGGCAGTGACTAGTGGCAGGGGAGGGCGTACTTGTTTGCTGAAGAGTTACAGATGATCGTAGTATATCTGCGCTTGAGTGTCCATAGCACAGTCCACCATCCTGACCCAACCATGGGTCTACAGACCTTACACTTAAAGGGATTCTATCGTTATAAAAACGATTTTTAACTATTTTGCAGGTCTGCGCCGCCATTTTAGAATTTTGGCTTCTTTCTTGATTATGCAAATTGTGGTCAGAAAGCAAAGGGGGCGTTCCCCCTGTGCTTAAAGCATAGGCTCCAGCGCCACTTCTCTCTTCTCGCGCTGATGCATCTCCACAATGTGAGCACCCGCCGAGCGCGTGTTCGGGATCCAAATCCCACACATGCTCAGTCAGCTCTGCCACTTCGCGTTGGACAGAGCAGACTGCGAATGTTCAGGGCACGACTGTGCAAAAAAACTCTGAGTGAAGCCAAGATGGCTTCACTTAGAGTTGGAGGGAGGTACCGAGCTACTGAGCATGCTCAGTATGCTCTGTACTCCTTAGAACTACAGCAAAATTGCCGACTGAACAATGTCAACTGAGCTCTGTCCAATGCGAAGTGACAGAGCTGACTGAGCATGTGCAGGATTTGGATCCCGATGACGCGCTCGGCGGGGGCTGACATTGCGGAGAGGCGTCAGCATGAGAAGAGAGAGACGGCGCTGGAGCCTGTGCTTTCTGAGCACAATTTGCATAATCAAGAAAAAAGCCAAAATTTAAAAATGGCGGCGCGGGCCTGCAAAATAAAGATTAGAGAAGAATAGCCTTTCTAAAGGCTATTCCTACATGCTTTTAGTTAAAAATCATTTTTTTAATGATAGAATCCTTTTAACTATGATGCTCTAAGTCAGATAATACATTCTAATGTGACATCCTTAGGCTGTGTTCACATCTGTGTCGGAAGTCTCTGTTTGGAGACTCTGTTGCAGTGTGAGTCGAAAAATCGCTAGATAAAAAAGTTCTGCAAGTCCAACCTTTTATGGCCGGCAATTTCAGTTTAAAAGAATGGACAGCTGACGGATCCCATTATAGTCATCTGACGGACCAGAACAATGGACAGATGAGCACAGATGTGAACATTGCATAAGATATGATTACAATTAAGTCTTCTCCTCCTCTTTCCCCACCTCCTCCTCATCTACTTCTCCTTCCTCTTCCATCTCTTCGCCTGCTTTCCCCTCTTCCTCTACTTCTTCGTCTTCTTCCTTCTCCTCCCCAACTTCCCCCTCTTCCTTCACTCCTCCCCACCCCGCCCACTTGGCTAATATACTCTAATTTACATCAACACTAAAAGGGTTTATATCTTTGGAATGGCCAAACGGATTTGCCTAAACAGAACACCAAAATGCTGCGGGGGACAGCGCCGATCAGGTAATGGATGTCATTGGACTTTTCACACCTAGTTCTCTTCAAAATGTATCAGTCTGGAGAATGTGTATTGCACCATTGTTGCAAAACTATGCGTGTACCCAGTAGGTGGCGCTACCTTGGCTCTGGTGTCCACAACACCTCCTTTGACTGCTGCTGTCCCACCCATGGGATCCAAACACATAGAATCTACTTTTAACTGCTCCATTTTAGTATCAGGCCTTGACAGACCCCTGTAATATTATTAATCCACAATGCTCTTCCTGCCGGCTCTGCCCCTGGGGTTATCTCCATATTCCTCCATATTTTGCAGAGCTGCGGCTTCGTTTTGTTCTTTTACTCTTTACTCGCCGCTGTCACTGAGATAATTAATGAAGCGACTTACAGTTTAAGAACAATTCGGGCCCCGCCTGACTCAAGCAGTTTTTTTTTTTTTTTGCGGATGTAAGTAGTTTTCAGGCGCAGATTTCTGGTTCTCTGATTGGGGCTGCACAGATGGTCACAGGGAATATTTTCCATTCATTTCCCGAAACTGAGCGAAGATGCAGAACAGATTGCACAGGCTGCTTTGTTTCAGAAGGAAATGTGTTGGGCTGACTATATGTATATATATGTTTTGTGAATACACTGGTATAGCGGTGCACCCACACACCACGCTCTCCAAGAATGGCAGATTTTACACATGCAGAGCTAGTATACCCCCTGCTATTTACTACAATCTGCTTACAGCTCTGAAGCCTCAGCTACAAGTGGACATATACATATCAGATATTTATCTGCAGATCATTGGCAGATCCAGCATATTTTAGTAGTATCCACTCTTATTTAGCGAGCACCCCCAAAAGTCTGCAGATAAATATCCGCTTTAGTTCTGTGCATACAGTTGATAGTTTTGTTACAGTGTATCCAGTCTTGGCAATCTTCTATGAGATGATACAGCACAGATCTCCGTTTTGTCCTGGTTTCTAGGTGATAGTTCTTATATACTGTATGATGATACACTGTAACAAACCCAGCAGCTCTACAATGAGTTTTCAGTCTCTGAAAGTTCTCATTCATGTGCAAGCTGCATAAAAGTCAGTGGGGCACTAGCTGATAACAGCTATCACAGCTGATAGGCTCGTTACAGTGTATCCAGTCTAGGAAACCAACTGTGAGATAAATACACCAGCAGCAGCAGCAGCAGCACAGATCTTTCTCCTGTCCTGATCTCCACGTGATTGGTCATATATATATAATGATACAGTGTAACAAATCCATCAGCTGTGTGATGAGTTTTCAGACCTGAATGTAAGCAGATGATGAATATTAAAAAGATGGAGAGTGCTTCACTATGCAATGATTTTAAGGATTACCCCATTGTATCAGTCACTGCTGCACCCCTGGTGATCCTCAAATCTACACATTTCTACAGGGGAAATATAATATTACATGGCTCTTATTCACATGAATGGGTGACTATGTGACAGTCATATCAAAGCCATCCAAAGGGTCCCATCTGCCAACATATAGAGGGTGATCATAAGCAATAACCCCACCCATCTGCCCTAATATTGCAAACGGAAAGGGATGTGATAAAATGCTATATGGCCCATTTAATACCTAAATGCAACATATCCCCTTTACCTTCATTTCCCATGCCTGGACATATACCCCCTCTGTATGTTCTGTCTTTTGCCCCTTGGTTCCTGCTCACTTAGTGCCATAAATACCTTAGGAAATAGTTTGGATGTGACCAAAACCTGAAGGAAGATGGATGAGCCTTATTGTAATGCTCTGCTCTTGTCAGGAGGAAAACTGATGGATTAACAGCCGTATTTTCCCACATATTCCAATGGGAATAAGAATACAGTAAACAGAATGTGAAGTCTGAGTTTCATTGTCGGTTCCTTACAGATGTAGCAGAGCTGAATGTGTGATGCTTTACTTATTGTTTATCTACAGTCCTATGGAAAAACCTGACACAATGGAACATTGTCCCAAATAAATGCTCAGTTACTGTACATCTGTACACCCAGTGATGGCACAGAGCAAAGAATAAACCTGTCTCACAATGCCATTTAGTCTGCAATAAGATGCATAAACAGTATGTAGTAAAATAGTTTTAAGCGATCATTTACATATCTTATGGCCCACTATGTATAAAGAATATATCTACCATAATACTGCTCTATGTAAAATAATATAGCTACTATAATACTGCCTCCCACGTGCAAGAATATAACTACTATAATACTATCTGCTATATACAAGAATATAACTACTATAATACTGCCCTCTATGTAAAAGAATATAACTACTATAATACTGCTCCTATGTACAAGAATATAACTACTATAATACTGCTCCTATGTACAAGAATATAACTACTATAATACTACTCCAATGTACAAGAATATAACTACTATAATACTGCTCCTATGTACAAGAATATAACTACTATAATACTGCCTCCTATGTACAAGAATATAACTACTATAATACTGCCTCCTATGTACAAGAATATAATTACTATAATACTCCTATGTACAAGAATATAACTACTATAATACTGCTCCTATGTACAAGAATATAACTATTATAATACTGCCCCTATGTACAGGAATATAACTACTATAATACTGCTTCTATGTACAAAAATATAACTACTATAATACTGCTCCTATGTACAAGAATATAACTACTATAATACTGCCCCTATGTACAGGAATATAACTACTATAATACTGCTTCTATGTACAAGAATATAACTACTATAATACTGCCTCCTATGTACAAGAACGTAACTACTATAATACTACTCTAATGTACAAGAATATAACTACTATAATACTGCCCTCTATGTAAAAGAATATAACTAATATGATACTACTCCAATGTACAAGAATAAAACTACTATAATACTACCTCCTATGTACAAGAATATAACTACTATAATACTGCCCCCTATGTACAAGAATATAACTACTATAATACTGCCCCCTATGTACAAGAATATAACTACTATAATACTACCTCCTATGTACAAGAATATAACTACTATAATACTACCTCCTATGTACAAGAATATAACTACTATAATACTGCCTCCTTTGTACAAGAATATAATTACTATAATACTGCTCCTATGTACAAGAATATAACTACTATAATACTGCTCCTATGTACAAGAACATAACTACTATAATACTGCCCCCTATGTACAAGAATATAACTACTATAATACTGCTCCTATGTACAAGAATATAACTACTATAATACTGCTCCTATGTACAAGAATATAACTACTATAATGCTGCTCCTATGTACAAGAATATAACTACTATAATACTACTCCTATGTACAAGAATATGACTACTATAATACTGCCCCCTATGTACAAGAATATAACTACTATAATACTGCTCCTATGTACAAGAATATAACTACTATAATACTACTCCAATATACAAGAATATAACTAATATAATACTGCTCCTATGTACAAGAATATAATTACTATAATACTACTCCTATGTACAAGAATATAACTACTATAATACTGCTCCTATGTACAAGAATATAACTACTATAATACTGCTCCTATGTACAAGAATAGAACTACTATAATACTACTCCAATGTACAAGAATATAACTACTATAATACTGTTCCTATGTACAAGAATATAACTACTATAATACTGCTCCTATGTACAAGAATATAACTACTATAATACCTCCTCCTATGTGCAAGAATATAACTACTATAATACTACCTCCTATGTGCAAGAATATAACTACTATAATACTACCTCCTATGTACAAGAATATAGCTACTATAATACTGCCCCCTATGTACAAGAATATAACTACTATAATACTCCTATGTACAAGAATATAACTACTATAATACTGCTCCTATGTACAAGAATAGATCTACTATAATACTGCTCCTATGTACAAGAATATAACTACTATAATACTGCTCCTATGTACAAGAATATAACTACTATAATACTGCCCCTATGTACAAGAATATAACTACTATAATACTGCTCCTATGTACAAGAATATAACTACTATAATACCTCCTCCTATGTACAAGAATATAACTACTATAATACTGTTCCTATGTACAAGAATATAACTACTATAATACTGCCCCCTATGTACAAGAATATAACTACTATAATACTCCTATGTACAAGAATATAACTACTATAATACTGCTCCTATGTACAAGAATATAACTACTATAATACTGCTCCTATGTACAAGAATATAACTACTATAGTATTGTCTTCTATGTTGTGCACTCTAAGGTAGGTTTACATGAAACTCAGAAATCTGTACAAAACACACAATATCATGGCATCCTCATAAATTGCTGTAGATGACAAACTCCTTAGCTATAGTTTGCACAAGACTGCAGAACATGCTACATACTTGACCTAACATGCTATAGAGTGTATTATGCAGACAGGCATGTGAAAGTGGACAATTCCTTTAAGAAATACCTACCTTTGAACACCTCTAAGGGGTTAACTCTATGTTTGCTTTTGCCATGCATACATAAACATAATGCGGTGTAATTATATAGTGTTTGGTTCCCCAGGAGGAGGCTCTAATGAGTGTAAACAATGTAGAGAACAAGTGCTGAGAACACGGGGACATCAGTGACTGGCGACCGTCCCTTCATTGACGCCACGAGACGCTTGCGCCCCTAGCTCTGATTGGCGTCTTTTGATTTAATTAAGAATAAAGCAGACAATGTGAGCGAGAATTCACTGTGGATTTTACTTTTATTTTTTTTCCCCATCGTTTGACAAGCAGATTGCAACAAACAAGGCATTTGGAATGTGTAATGGTCCCCGAAGCCTCATCAATATGCAATGTATATTTCCCCTGGAACTTCCAGCACAGACATTTTGCATGCAATTAAAACCAGTAAGCCTCATTGTATAGCTCTCAGCTCTTTTCTCATGTCTACGTGAAGATGTGTGAAAGGTGCGACATGTTTCAGGCCTGACATTTCATGCAGTGTTAATGCTTCACAGTATAGACTCTAACCTTTCGGTTCTTGGGGATCTTGTCGCACAGTGTTCAGACTGTGGGAGGGTTCGGGGCAGCATCACCTTTGTAGCCCTCACAGTAAAGGAACATCTTGCGATGTGAGAAAGGCTAAACTCATTTCACTCAATGCAGGATGTACTTCAAGATGGCAATTTATTAAATGAAGGTGTGATGGCGAAAAGGTGAAGCAAGTGTCTCAAGAAACGGGGCTCTGTCTTGACTTGAAACATCTCCATATGACCCCTGTGCTTGTTTAAGAATCAGATACTGGTCCTTGGGAAAATATCTTTGTTATTTATAGTGAAAACGCATTTTGAGACCTTTCACCAAATCAGATTTAGTCTGGAAACTCATCACCTTGAAGAAATTGAAAAGATACATATTGTTTCTGAAGACTTGGCTCTTTCACAACTAAATTGGCCCTTCCATCAGGTCACATCATGATCTGGGGAAGGAACTGAATTATTGGCATGAAGTGCGTTGACACCTTGAATGAAAGAATATTCTTCTCAAGGACCAAGTTCATTTTCTTTCCAAGAGCTGTGTTGATTCAGGTCTAATCTGGCCCTTTCATAAGATCTGGTCATGGTTTGATGGATGGGCCATAATTCTCCTGAGATGTATTACAGTTTGGTATTGTAAGATGTGATGGTAAAAAGGTGAAGACTAGCAATAACCCTAAGAAACCGGCACCGCCTGGACTGTACTAGTAAACATCTCCTGATGACCCATATTCTGGTTTAGGAACCAGGTATTGGCCCTTGGAAATATATCCTGGGTATTTCTTCTGTCACCAGAACCTAGCACTGCAAGATTGGTTAGTGTCACCAGACCCAGCATATCACCCCAGCCCCGCAGATAGATAGGTTAGTGTCACCAGAACCAGCATATCACCCCAGCCCTGCAGATAGATAGGTTAGTGTCACCAGACCCAGCATATCACCCCAGCCCCGCAGATAGATAGGTTAGTGTAACCAGATCCAGCATATCACCCCAGCCCTGCAGATAGATAGGTTAGTGTCACCAGACCCAGCATATCACCCCAGCCCCGCAGATAGATAGGTTAGTGTCACCAGAACCAGCATATCACCCCAGCACTGCAGATAGATAGGTTAGTGTCACCAGACCCAGCATATCACCCCAGCCCCGCAGATAGATAGGTTAGTGTCACCAGAACCAGCATATCACCCCAGCACTGCAGATAGATAGGTTAGTGTAACCAGATCCAGCATATCACCCCAGCCCTGCAGATAGATAGGTTAGGGTCACCTGAACAAACCATATTTTCCCCTTGTGAATCGATGCCTCCAATATATCACCACTTTTTTGAATATGAAAATTAACTCTTTAGAGCACTTAACTCTTTGTAGAAAAGGAAACGCACTTATTGCTCCAAAGAACTCAGTTGCATACTGACGAAAAACAGTGATATCTTGGCAACAGGTGCACCGATTCACAAGGAGAAAACACAGTTGGATTCTGGTGACCCTAACCTACCTGTCTGCGGGGCTGGGGTGATATGCTGGTTCTGGTGACACTAACCTATCTATCTGCAGGGCTGGGGTGATATGCTGGTTCTGATGACACTAACCTATCTATCTGCAGGACTGGGGTAATATGCTTGTTCTGGTGACACTAACCTATCTATCTGCAGGGCTGGGGTGATATGCTGGTTCTGGTGACACTAACCTATCTATCTGCAGGGCTGGGGTGATATGCTGGTTCTGATGACACTAACCTATCTATCTGCAGGACTGGGGTAATATGCTTGTTCTGGTGACACTAACCTATCTATCTGCAGGGCTGGGGTGATATGCTGGTTCTGGTGACACTAACCTATCTATCTGCAGGGCTGGGGTGATATGCTGGTTCTAGAGACACTAACCTATCTATCTGCAGGGCTGAGGTGATATGCTGGTTCTGGTGACACTAACCTATCTATCTGCAGTGCTGGGGTGATATGCTGGTTCTAGAGACACTAACCTATCTATCTGCAGGGCTGGGGTGATATGCTGGGTTCTGGTGACAAGTCTTTTTAAAGATGGACACATTTGTATCCTGGATTAGGGTCTATCTGGTGGTAGCCACTGATGTCATGTCCATGGATGGTTATTTTTCAGTTTTTTCAATGGTACAATTAACACTTTAAATTGAAGAGCAAAGCTAGAAAATTTTAGTAAAATAATCCTGGCTCCATTGTAAAGTTTATTCATACCTGCCCTACTTAGCCGGAACTTTCTATATGTTATAGTTGTTCCTTATTGCAGTGTTCTATATTTTTGTGATTTACTGTAGTTTTTGGCCAATTTACTACAATGTATCATACTTGAGTTAAATTCCCAGTGGTCTGTGCTCTGTTTCATTCAATATGGAGCACATCTGGTAATATTTGTGCCATTTTTCACAGTTGAAAATTAACAATGTCCCAAAAAGTTTTCGATAATCCTTTACAATGGGGACATTAAATGGATTTTTTTTAACAAAATCACAGGACGTAAGGTATTTCTTGACGTACCACCAGAAATCCTGCTTATACAAAGAAATATTTAGTTGTGTGCCTCATATTTTGGGGATACTACGAATGTGTTTAACATCTGGTTTCTAGAATTCCCTTTACTTATTTATGAATCATTGAAATATCCAAGGGGATATAAAGGTGTTGTACCTCCATCTTTTATACATGTCAGAAGGTAGTATTGATAGGATCTTTGCGCTGGGTCCACTACTTGAAAATTTAAGCAAAGGGGACCCATTGGGTTTTCAATGTCGTGAGACAGCAAGAGCTGACCCTTCGATGAATTGTTGTACCAGGAAGAAATGTAATCCATCAGGCAGAGGTCAGGGCAAGAAGATATGGTCAATTAACAAGCCTGGTCAATGTCAAAAGTAGCAGGAACAATATGCGTCTTAGTGGAGTGCTAGAACCATATGGACCTTAGAGCTGGTGGTAGCGGTTGTCTTATCATACCAAACCCTTTCCAAATGTCCTGTAGAACATATCAACACTATAGAAGTATACCCATCATACACGGGTGTCCATTCACCTCAATGGCTGGTGAGCAATACTACCAATCCACAGTAGCTACCAAATTTTACCCCTTGTGATCCAGTCTGATCAAGGAGGCTTTCAAAAAGAGGTCAGCTTGAAATGATGTGAAAAAAAAAACTCCCCAAAACCTCAAAAATAGTAAGTAGAACTGGAGGAAAGTGGAGGCAGACGTCTCCTCTCCAGTGGTCTAAGAATGAAGACCTATTGACAGATAGAGGCTGAATCCTTCTGGCCGTGGGACGTCCCCTTTAACCTCGCCTGCTCGAAGTGATTTTTGCTGAACATGACTTTCTATAATATGATTTTTTTTTTTTTCAAGGAAAATGAAATACTAATGGAATTAAAGAAAAGCGCACAAGTTCTGCCTTATTAGCTGATAAAGGTTATTGCATAAATTATTCCATCATGGACATGAAAAGTTTTTGTAAAAAGAAGAAGAAAAAAAGGAAAAAAAAAATCTCTATCTGTGTGGGGTGGACTGCAAACTAAATATAATTAGTCAAGCATTGACCACAGTGATAAATCATAAGGTGCTACAGTATATGGGAATGTGGGCAGAGAAACCGACAACGCGGGTTAAGTTAACTTGTTGAGAAATTGATTTTTTTTTTTAACGGTTTAAGTTCCAGAGGAAGGCCTGAGATTTCTTCTGGGGTAATCCAGGCTTTGGTATATATTCACACCCACCCTGCTTGATTTGATGCTCTATATGGGACTGCAGCCCTTTATTGTAATGTCCTATAACTCAGTGATTTATATTTGGCCGACTTTACATAATTCCCAGACGACTCCGCTCCATTTCTTTCAATATGAAGCATGTCTGGTAATATTTGAGACATTTTACACCACTGGAAGTTGACAACATTTAGAGATGTCCTCTATAATGTTTAAGGCGTGCCTTTTGCAAAATTGTTTTTTTTTATGCTGAATGTTTCAAAAACATTCAGCGGAAACTTTGTAGAAACTTTTCGTACAAGTTGTAAATGTCATACTTGTAGTTTTCGTCAGTCTCTCTGAATGCTGGGGGCGTCCATCTGCCCATGTTTAATGTTCGTCTACATTGTGGAATATATTTTATTTCCCTCCTGCAGGAAAGTGTTTTGAGGCTTTTTGAAGAAATATATGGCTTTTCAAGTCACAAATAACTACTCAGTTTTATGATTTAAGGATCCATGCCGGGCAAAGATTGATGTTTGCCAAAAATGAGAGATTTTATTTTCTTCCTTTGACAACCCAAGTTTAATGGTGTTTGACTTTGCATACATATGAATCCCAAAGCAGCCGTAATGATGATAATCCCGCCAGAGAGGCCATGGGGTTTTACTGGAGTTAGAGCTGCTGTTCCCCAATGGAACGTACTTGTATAATCAGCAAGTGAAGGAAATTTGTGATTCATGTTCCCAGATAAGACAGAAACATTTCCAGATGGGATACAATTATGCTTCTTCACTGGGCCAAAGACAACAAAGACGCCAGAGCTGCCAGTCCAAGTGCCAAATCTCTATTTATTTTCTAATTCTGGATTTAGAAACTGGATGTCAATGTAACAAGTGTAAGAAAACAAGTTTTCTTGAGTCAGTAAGGTGTAACCAGGGGTCATCGTAGTTTTTTTTGCTTTTGTTGTCCCACTCCAATTAGAAATTTATGATGGGTGGAAGGGCCAGTACATGAGGTGCACAGCCGGCTCCCATTTGATACTTTGGTTACATCTTCTTAGCCACTGCTAATCTAACTCTCAAGGCAATATGGCAAATACTCTTCGTAATCCTCATAGTGGCAGCCATTTAATAACATCCCAAATGCTAGTCTCATTAATAGCTCTCATAGATCTGGCCACACAGTAATGCCCAAAACACAAGCCTCACTAAAGACCCAAGTGCCTGTAGTGTTAGCTCTCTAGAAATGTCCCTAATGCCATAGTATTTCTCGTAAACCTTTCTGCAGCACAGATATTGATCATTATGCCAACCTTTGTGCATTGAACAAGTAATTTCACCCTTATGATTGCCTCATAGTGCCATCCCTATTTTATTGATGCCCCTAGTGACAGCCTCACAGTAGTCCTCGTGGTCCCGGACTTCTAGTGCACACAGTGGATACCTCCTCTTTTCATTTGTGTACTAGTCTGATCCTGGTGACTGTTGCTGTCCTCTAAGCGGTCACTAGTGTGAGCTTTCATACTAGTACCCACAGTGCCTAATGTTGGGAGTCATATAGGAATGCAGATGTCCATATACCTGGCAGCTTCCTTCTCCACTGGAACGTACTTGTGCACAATCTGAAATTAGTTGGGGGGAAGATCAGAAACAATGTCAGGAAATATTATTTCAGTGAAAGAGTGGTTGGGGCTTGGAACAAACTTCAAGCAGATGTGGTTGGGAAATCTCCAGTAAGTGAATGTAACCTACCTGGGATAAACACCTGTCTATGTTATGATCACATCCGATCAGCTTCCTCTTCCTGAGGTGTTCTCGGCCACATACAATGCCTTCACACAGTGTAAGATCTAGAATCTGTTCTGTTATGTAGCAGTGAGGACACCAGATATAGCTGCAATCTTTGCATCCCTACAGACGGGCCGCTTCAACCATAGGGCAAATGGTGCACTTGCACCGCGACCTATGGTAGGAAAGTCCAGTATTTAAAGTTCTGTCTCACTTTTCCTTTTAGTGGGTCTGGGCCACCCTGGTATGCCCCAACTACAATTCCTCTGCATCCTCTTTGTGAGTTGAACACTATTCATTCCCTATTCCTGTTTTCGATGTCTTGGGAGCAGTAGGCAGGATGTGGTGACGTCACCTGTTATTTCCTGAAGTCTCCGGAAGCAGAGACAGAAGGGAATGGGGAAAGGTGAGGTTTTTTTTTCCCTTTGTTTGAACCTCTGTACTGTGGGCATCCAGGAGTGGAACATAAAACTGTAGGGGCAACCAGGAGCGGGACATTATACTATATTACTGGGTAAGGACAGGTTAATGTAAGAACCACTGGGGGAACAGATTAATGTGTGATGGGCCATTATAATACATGGAGCCGCTGCAAGGACATTTGACTGTGTGATGGGCCACTGAGGGACATTATATTGTATGGGGCCACTAAGGAGACATAATACTTTGTGAGGGCCACCAAGAGGCATTATACAATGTGTGGCATGAGTATGGGGCACTGAAGGGCATTAAAATTTATGTGGGTGGGTTATGTCTAAGTGATGGTGATTGGGGGCCCACTTATGAAACCTTTGCACTGGGTCCACCAATGTGTTAAAACAGCAAAGTTTAAATTGAAACTTATCACATTAACTACATTTTGGCAGAGACTTTTACCTTGTCAGTGATATTTGTTGCGCCAAGGTATCAGCTTCAAGTTAAACTTTGCTACACGTGTAGGTGAGTGGCAGATATATGTGCTAGTACACACCTAGTGCACATGATGTATATAAGTATATAATGATATTCCTGACCAAGCTTCAGAAAATTAGTGGTGTAAATTAACACATCCTAACAAGAATAATAAATATAGTCTGCACTAACTAAGAATCTGTTAAGAAGTAATTCCTGCCTTCAGATTCAGACAAGACTGAGAAAACATGTAGTACAGTATCTATATACGGATCCTGAGTGTGACTGCGTTTAGATACAATTACCCCCAACATGTAGAAAATAACACAAGTGTGAATGTATCAGCTGCCAACCTGCCAAAAAAAACAGTGTTGGGGCTAATGGTAGGATTGTAATGTAAGTGGGTTACCGACCTTAAATGTGCCAATATTAGAACTATGCACAGATGTAGCAGAGCTGGCTTTATTTAGTTCTTCGGCTGTATAGGACAAGAATAATGGACAATCCATGGAAAACCAATACACGTATTATTATTATCAGGAGCTTTGCTACATTTATATCAGCAGTGTGAAAATATTACAAAACAAAGCTCAATCCACATGTGTCTTAAGTAGCACTGTTATAAATGTGAACCTTAGGTGGTCCTTGTGGATTGTATGTAATACATGTTGCGGGGGAGCAGCAAGATGAACATGGCCAGGTCGCCCCTTGTTAATAGACAATGCTATGCTAGGGAGGGAAAGCTCTTACAAATATCCAGTCTTTTCTTGTATTAAGAAACTTCAGTTTAGGGGAACGATGAAGCATTAGACTTTGGGGACTAAGCATCAGGATATGGGGCTTTGCCTTGGTGCCCAGGTTGCTACATGAAATATCACCCATAAAAATTACACACAAAGTGATGGTGAATGTTCCTCCCACTGTGCTCCTCTGACTTTGCTCCTCCTCTGAGGAGCCTTGCATCTCCACTCCTCTTCCTACAACTAAACCTCTCCATAGCGCCCTCCTACCAAACCCCATTGTACATAGAACCTGATTGGTTGTGGATTATCCGACCTTAACAAAATAACACTAAAGGATAAAGAACCTTCAGAGAGAAGAGAAGATCCCTCATCCCTGAAGTTTGTCTGAACCAGACTATAGGGCCCTCTGGTGATCAGAGAAACCTCAGGAATTGCATCTGTATGAAACCAGCCTTATATTGTCAGTACTGTCCTGGAAACGTTGCAGGATTTTTGGATTGATGGATGCTAGACATGATTATTGATATATTGGGTGGTAGAATAAAGTAGTTTTGCAGTATAAGTCTTGGACACAATGTTACAAAGTTGTTCTATATTTTAGCCTTAAATTTCGGTGGAAATTACACCGTGTGCAGCCAATCACCCTAGACGAAAATTCCACTCGTTTTCACAGTATGCACTATCAGGGAAAATCATATATCATTATGGGCAATGCCGCAGTGACATGGCTGCCTTGGTTTGACTACGTCCTTCCGTGTTTCTGCAAAATTCCAATAATCAAGACCTGTAACCACATCCCGGAGTAAATTCTCTGCCGTCGTGAACTCCTGTCTGTACAAACTTATAAAATCCTCCATGGATGAACAGGATATTGGGCCGCAGATAACACTTGGCTTTTGATTTTTTTTTTTTCCCTTCCATCTACAGCTGAGATCTTCAGACTTCTCTAGAGGGAGAGTTATCTATGTTTTAGCGGCATATAATGTGTTTGTTTTATAGTGCACTGAAATAAACTTCTCCGAGTTACTGTGAATCACCGCACATAATCCAGGAGCTTTTCTCACCCTATGAAAAATGAATGCGAGGAAAAAAAAATCAAAAAATAAAAATCGGAATAAATTCTTAAATTAAACCAAATATTTTTTAAACAGAAGATGGAAATATAAAATATTTACATATACAATTATAGCAGCTTTCAGCTGGAATCTGATAACTTACAGTCAAGTTAATGTTTGCTGCAACTATTTAACTTTTTTATGTCAAGTTAAAGGGGTTTTCTAGGATTTACATATTGATGGCCTATCATCAACATTTGATTGTGGGGGGAGGGTCAACACCTGGGACTCCCACCGATCAGCTGGTTGAAGAGATTGCAGTGCTCACCTATGACAACAATTGATCACATGGTACAGCAGCAACTCAGTATCATTTGAGTAAAGTCCCTTAAATATGTGCGGTGCTGTGTTTGGTATTCAGTGAAGAGGTCACAGCACTCACCCAAACACTGTGGCCTCTTTACCCAGCTGATCTGTGGGGTCTCAGGTATCAGACCCCCACTGATCATATATTGATGACCTATCCTAAGGTATAAAATGTGCTACTTCTGTATATTATTTTCTTCTTTCTTTGAAGCTTTATTTTGGGAAAATTATTATACACATGTTGACAAAATTGTTGGTCCCCTCGTTTAATGAAAGAAAAACCCACAATGGTCACAGAAATAACTTGAATCTGACAAAAGTAATAATATATAAAAATTCTATGAAAATGAACAAATGACAGTCAGACATTGCTTTCCAACCAGGCTGCAACAGAATTTTTTACAAAAAGAAACCTCATGAAACAGGCCTGGACAGAAATGACGGTTCCCTTAACTTAATATTTAGTTGCACAACCTTTTGAGGCAATCCCTGCAATCAGACGATTCCTGTAACTGTCAATGAGACTTCTGCACCTCTCAGCAGGGATTTTGGCCACTCCTCATGAGCAAACTGCTCCAGTTGTCTCGGGTGTGAAGGGCGCCTTTTCCAGACGGCATGTTTCAGCTCCTTCCAAAGATGCTCAATAGGATTTAGGTCAGGGCTCATAGAAGGCCACTTCAGAATAGTCCAATGTTTTCCTCTTAGCCATTCTTGGGGGTTTTTAGCTGTGTTTTGGGTCATTATCCTGTTGCAAGACCCATGACCTGCGACTGAGACCAAGCTTTCTGACACTGGGCAGCACATTTCTCTCTAGAATCCCTTGATAATCTTGAGATTTCATTGTACCCTGCACAGATTCAAGACACCCTGTGCCAGATGCAGCAAAGCAGCCCCAGAACATAACAGAGCCTCCTCCATGTTTCACAGTAGGGACAGTGTTCTTTTCAAGATAGGCTTCATTTTTCCGTCTGTGAACATAGAGCTGATGTGCCTTGCCAAAAATTTCGATTTTTGTCTCATCTGTCCATAGGACATTCTCCCAGAAGCTTTGTGGCTTGTCAAAATGTAGTTTGGCAAATTTCAGTTTTGTCAGATTCAAGTTATTTCTGTAACCATTGTGGGTTTTTCTTTCATTAAACGAGGGGCACCAACAGTTTTGTTCACGTCTGTATTTTCCTATCTTCCCCTGTGTCAGAGCCATAGGTAAAAAGCATAAAGGTGAGGTGTCAACCTTTCTCTTCCAGGACGCTATAGCTAGGATGCAAGCGAAAATCAGGGCAAATTTGTCCCCTGCCCTGTTTTTAAGGCTCTGTTCACATTTCATTTTTTGTTTCTCTTCAACATTAGAGAATCTTTTTGAATAAAGGCTGCAATGTATCGGTAAGCTACTGTATGGGCATGGGGTATGTTGTGCATTGACTTCCATTGTAAAGAAGAGTATACAGTCTGATCTACTTTTTTACTGTTCTATTCCATATAGCAAAATGCTGCAGATCATGAAAAAATATATATATATGTCAATACTTACAAGACCAGCATTTGCCAAAAGAACTTTTTAGGCATCCCCTGTGTGCACAAGGCCCTACATAAATGTTCTGCATATGCACCATATAACAAATGTGAACAGGTCCTAAAAAGCACAGTATCAGCCTGTTCAGTCCAGACTGTTCAGCTCATAGAGGGTTCTATATTCTATACAAATGTAACAGATCTTCAGCTGTGAAAGAGTTAGGTTTGATTCAAGGGTGTTATCTACTTTGGACAATATCTTTGTGTCACAGCGGTCCACCCCAGCCATTAGCTGTACTCTGTGGGGAAAACTGACAGTGTTTCATTTCCCTGTAGCACCTCCACAGGGCAGCTGTGGTATTACACTGTTTCTTTTGAAATGCTTGCTTTGGGGTGTGATGCATTGACATGTCTGGTCCTCCAGAACATGGGACAGTCTTAGTAGCAGCTCTGACTAATAGATGAGGGTCCTGTAATGGGGACACTTTATTAGCATAGAATTCTTTATTTATAAGATTTGGTCCATAAATTAGATGTGTATAATTAACCCCTTTGGCCCCAAGTTGAGTCCTTTTTGTTCTCTGGTGATTAGGGTGACACAAGATTTCAGGGGGACCCTTGGTTTCCCTGATACAGATTGCAGAGTTTGACGCCAGTTTTCCTAATCAATAAAGTTCATTGCAAACTTAAAACCAGACAGACGTTTCCGAGCGGCGGCCGACAAGATGAATGGATTTCTTCTTTCCTAATAATCTTGAAGTATTACATTTAACGTGTCTGAGTTGTCACATTTGGTGCATAAGTAAATGATGACACGCATTTCATTCCGACAGAGCTTTGTAGGAAGGGTCGCCATCTTTACCGTAAGCAAGAGTACCATTTGTTCTGGGGGTCACTGATGAAGAGCAGGGGAGAGTGACATTTTTGCAAGGCTGTGAATTATCTTGTGTCACTTTCTGACATGTCGCTCGCTGACATAAGGTAATGAAATGGGGAGGTATCCGTAACTTTAATCACATTAGTGTATCTATTCATATACGTCTCATGAATGAAGAAATCTCCTCATCTGGCAAAAAGAAGTGTTCACTGCGATTATCACTGCATTACATTACATTACTTATCCTGTACTGATCCTGAGTTACATCCTGTATTATACTCCAGAGCTGCACTCACTATTCTGCTGGTGCAGTCACTGTGTACATACATTACATTACTTATCCTGTACTGATCCTGAGTTACATCCTGTATTATACCCCAGAGCTGCACTCACTATTCTGCTGGTACAGTCACTGTGTACATACATTACATTACTTATCCTGTACTGATCCTGAGTTACATCCTGTATTATACTCCAGAGCTGCACTCACTATTCTGCTGGTGTAGTCACTGTGTACATACATTACATTACTTATCCTGTACTGATCCTGAGTTACATCCTGTATTATACTCCAGAGCTGCACTCACTATTCTGCTGGTACAGTCACTGTGTACATACATTACATTGCTTATCCTGTATTATACTCCAGAGCTGCACTCACTATTCTGCTGGTGCAGTCACTGTGTACATACATTACATTACTTATCCTGTACTGATCCTGAGTTACATCCTGTATTATACTCCAGAGCTGCACTCACTATTCTGCTGGTGCAGTCACTGTGTACATACATTACATTACTTATCCTGTACTGATCCTGAGTTACATCCTGTATTATACTCCAGAGCTGCACTCACTATTCTGCTGGTGTAGTCACTGTGTACATACATTACATTACTTATCCTGTACTGATCCTGAGTTACATCCTGTATTATACTCCAGAGCTGCACTCACTATTCTGCTGGTACAGTCACTGTGTACATACATTACATTGCTTATCCTGTATTATACTCCAGAGCTGCACTCACTATTCTGCTGGTGCAGTTACTGTGTACGTACATTACATTACTTATCCTGTACTGATCCTGAGTTACATTCTAAGTGAAAAATATACATTTCTATCCCTCTCACTTATTTATCTGGGTAACTTCTCCTGAGAAAGCTTAGATGTCACATTAGTTGTCACCCTGCTCTCACTGCATCAGATACATCTAGGATACAGCTGAATAGAGTTTTAACAACTTAACAGTAGAAGATAACTCCGGTCTGTCTCTACCTCGTGCGGGGAACACGCCTTTACACTAGCGATTCTCTGCACAGCAGTAATGCGGCTGGTCTTCCTCTAGAATTTCTTTTTTTTTTTCCTTTACACAAAAACTTTGGAAAAAAAAGAATTGAAAGCCGTAAATGCCCCACCCGCTGGTTAGAAAAGAAAATCAGCGCTGACTAGACATAGGGCTGCTCTTTCTAAATGTTTAAAAACCTTGAATTCTACTTGAAGGTCTTTTTGCAGTCGACAGAAAAGCCGGTGCTGGGAGACGACACCTCTGTGGCTTGTAAAATATTCAGAGATGTGTATGAGCGGAACGTTGATTGTTGCTAATCAGCGGGGAGGTTGTTTTGTCGGAGATGTTGATCTGACGAGTTGGAATCATCCTCGGGAGAACCGATTTTTTAACAACCCGATAGAGTCAACCATATGCGGAGAAGCCGAGTTTGCAAACATGGCAATCACTGTCCTCTTAAATGATGAAAAATTTCCAGTTTGGCCAGCGCGGGCGAGAGCAAGATCCAGTCTGCTGACAAAAACAATCTGAGTGAACTCTGGAAATACAGGGAAATAATGAGCAGAAAAAGAAATAAATCACAGCTTATGTTGTACAATTGTTCAGGGCGACACGGCTAACCTCATCAATGTCTCTTACATTTTATAAGGCAGTAGCTTATTTAAAGGACTAGAACGGGCTGAGAGGAGAACAGCGAAACTGTATGAAGGGGGGAAAAAAAAATTATCACCAAGAATAACTATATATGTGATCTCCCCTCACTTTCACAAACTGTGGGGCCTCATAGCAAAATGATCTGCGAGTTCAGAATGTGAACAGCTTATAAGTACTTTTGCTTGTTTAAAGGGAGCCTGTCAGCAGGAAAATCAGTATCAAACTAATGACAGTACCTTGTAGGGCGGGTTCTAGACTTTCCAAAGATATCTTTCTTATTCTGCATTGCAGCTCCATTTTTGTGAATATCATGACTTTATACTTATTCAAATCAGCTGAAAAGGCCTTTAGGGGAGTTTCTTCTCCATGCACAGATATGTAAACAGTGATGTCACAGTAAAGGGATAATACAAACAATGATTAACAGTACAAAGATAATAAACACAGTGATGTCACTACTGAGATAGTACATACAGTGATGTCACAGTACAGAGATAATATACACACAGTGATGTCACAGTACAGAGATAATATACACACAGTGATGTCACAGTACAGAGATAATATACACACAGTGATGTCACAGTGCAGAGATAATACACACATTGATGTCACAGTACAGAGATGGAAGAGTGAAGAAATCAGGCGATACCTTTTAGAGGCTAACTGAGTATATTTATAAGTAAGCTTTCAGGAGTACTCGCTCCCTTCATCAGACATGGTGTGATGAAGGGAGCGAGTACTCCTGAAAGCTTACTTATAAATATACTCAGTTAGCCTCTTAAATGTATCGCCTGATTTCTTCACTCTTCCACTACTTTCAATGGCTAACACGGTACAACATTATACTACAGTACAGAGATAATATACACACAGTGATGTCACAGTACAGAGATAATACACACAGTGATGTCACAGAACAGGGATAATACACACAGTGATGTCACAGTACAGGGATAATACACACAGTGATGTCACAGTACAGAGATAATACAGTGATGTCACAGTACAGGGATAATACACACAGCGATGTCACAGTACAGAGATAATACACACAGCGATGTCACAGTACAGAGATAATACACACAGTGATGTCACAGTACAGAGATAATACACACAGCAATATCACAGTACAGAGATAATACACACAGTGATGTCACAGTACAGGGATAATACACAGTGATGTCACAGTACAGGGATAATACACACAGTGATGTCACAGTACAGGGATAATACACACAGTGATAGGGTGGTTACATCTGTCACTGTTAAAAGGGCTTTCCATGATTTACATATTAATAACCTATCATTAGAATCAGTGGTCACTATGTGATTGGCAGGGATCTGACATCCGGGTCCCCCAAAGACCACCTTGTTAAAGTGGTTATAGCTTTCGGGTGAGTGCTGCTGCCTCTTCACTGAATACCAAAAACAGCACAGTACATGGTATAGTGGTAATGCTTGGTGCTGCAGCACAGACCCATTTACTTGAAAACTCCGATCACTTATTGATGACCTGTCCTAAGGACAGATTATCATTACATAAGACCTGAGGAGCCCCTTTAATCTTGGTGCATCCTGGGTGCAGCAGTGTTCTAGTATTCCCTTCTCTTCTCATGGACTCATGGACTGCTGGGCTCCTGCAGGTGTCTGGCCTTGTAAGCCGCGCGGTTGTCTTGTAATAAAAGTAGTAATGTATTTTTATAAGTCTAAGGTATTTTATCTAATTCTCGTGTCATATTACCTAACAGAAGTGAGATTTAGCAGTAAATAGCGAGCGTGCTGAGCCTGTCATGTATATTTTAATGAATAATGTCTTCCTTCGCCCTGTACTAATGAGAATGCGCTGTCTTCTCCTGCTAGGACGCGCTCTGCACCATGTTTTATGAAGTTATTGAACTTTTAAGAGCAGCTATGGGGTATATTCATTAAGAGTTACTGCAATGCATCACTGTGAGCTCACATAGGAGGCTTGTGGAGGAACAGAATCCTAATTAGAGATATAATTCATAATTAGTCTGAGAATCCTCCGATACATTGTATTGTCTTTAAAGAGCCACATCTGGGAAAATTCATGGCCCAAAAATTTCTCTCCGTGATGCTTTATAGGTGGGAACTAGGCCAGCAGTTAGGGTTTTTAATAAGGGAGGAGGAATGACAATTGCTCTAAACCAAATTCTGCAGATGTTGTCGCTTCTTATGCCGCGCCTCTTTTTTTTGAATATTTTTTTTATCTTGATTTTCATGATAAAATTGACCAATTCTGGACTAGAGACGACCAAATTGATTCATAAGAAATTTCCCAAAAGTTTCAAATTCCGGTGAATTGAAAATTTTTAGGATTTGATCTGCACAAAACCAGGCTGAAAGGAAATTGTTAAAATAATAAAATAATGAATACTCCTAGGCTCCTGTAGCTTCCTGATCCTCTTCACTGGTCTTCGGAAACTTCTGACCCTCCATTGATGACAGATTTGAACACTCACGTGACTACAGGTCACATAGGGGGTGATGTACAGTACATCATGGCTAGAGTGCCGAAGTTCCAAAGAGCGAAGAGGAAGCTACAGAGACTGGGCCTAGGAAAGCTTAGGTTGTTTTAATGTTATTTTTTTTTTTTTTAGCCTCTTCCCTAGTTTTGATATGTTTTGGGGTCTGTTGATACCTTGGATTGTAATAAATTACTTTTCAGGGCAATTGGGGCACATTCAATTCCGACCGAGTTTATTTGGTTCAAGTCAAATCTGCCAACCGATTCGAGCAAATATGACCAAAAATGAATGTTTGAAAATTGACTCAACTCTAATCAGAACACACATCAGTTGTGCCTTGAAATCTGTCATTTCAAGTTTTGGCAAAAAAATGCAAAATGATAAAAAATAGAAAAATTGTTGATTTGGTAGACTGGACCACCGGAGGCCAAATTACATCCATTTGGTATGGATATGATATTGTACAGCCAAGAGCAAAGGTATTACCATTTATTTTTCTTTGGTTAGGGGTTAAACATGATGAACTTATCAATGCAATGTTGACCTAGAGCAGTGGTCTCCTCCAACCAGTGTCTTTGCAGTTTCAGCAACATCAAAACTCCCAGTATGCTGTGACATTTCTGTCTAGGAGTTGTAGTTTGAAGATTACTGATCTAGAGGAACAGTTCCCAAGAGAGATGTCCAATTATTTGGTACACTAGATTTGCCAAGCCCTGTGAGTCCTGACACCTTTCTATCATAGGACCAGATGGGCTAGCCTTCACTCCCCACAGACTTCAGTAACTCTTATGTGCCCATGACCCTGTCACCAATCATGGCTTGTCCCTGCATGGAGAACTTTTGGTAGCCTCTAACCACCGCATACTGGGAGCACCACAAAAGATAGGCCATTTTGGAGATGCTTGACCCAGTTGCCACCATCACAATTTGACCCTCATCAGACTCACTCCAATCCTTACGCTTGCCCATATTTCCGGTTTCCAATGCAGTAATTTTAATAAATAATTGTTTATTGTTGCCTAGTATATCGCAAACACAAAATACGCCCTTGTCCTGAGATAGTCAGGTAATCACTTAACTTGCCAGTGGTTTTAATGTTATGACTGATCGGTGTACGTTGTATCTAGTTGATAGGATGTTGCACAATGTTTAACTTTATAAACACCTATTGCCCCTATCGATATTCCCATCTTAGGTTCTGCTCTCCTCGACAACTCTTGAGGTTGTGTATAGGATGACTTCATCCCTGTGCTCTCTCTTCAACCTCTCAATGTACAGAGCGGAGGATCCACGATAGATCTTGGTGCCTCTTCTCCCAGTAATCGCTTTTGTTACTTGTACTGTCACCATGTTGAGCGTTCCTCCACTGCTGCTGATACTCTGCTAGGGCGAGATGTGAAGAAAGCCCAATCTCCTGTACCTGGCAGCCGTCCACACGAGGAAACAGCTTCTCAGCACTCGGCTCATGTGTTATAATACAATGAGACATGTTTCATCTTTCAGATATGCTGCTGCGCCTAACACATGGAAGTTGTTGTAACCTGCATGATCGCTGATGTTCTCCATAGCCGGCTGTGTCTATGATGCTGTAAAACTTTGTACTGTGAAAGAGACATTGCTAGGATGGATAGAGCTGTTAATTCTAGTCTAGTAAAGGGGCATACAGTGTGCTAGTAAAGTGCCTAAATATCCCTATTTAGCTTGATAGCAGGCACTGTATATAGGCCAGCTAGCCAACTTTCCAATTCTAGGTCTGGGAACTGTATAGTGGTCTGAAGCAATGTTGGTAGTAGCCATATGTGAGGACTTGTCTGTTTAGGGTGCATGCTCAGATTCAGCCAAAACCCTGCCTGCTTGAGATTGCACAGTATAATTGTGTGGTCATTGCAGTTTCTATGGAGAGTGGATGCACAAGATCGGTCATCTCTATGCAATAATAGAGGGGGCCTGGAGGTCCAGAGGTCAGACCCCACCTGTTATATGACTATTATAACCAGTCTCTTTGATGACCATAAAACAGAAAACTATTCTCATGGGGTCTTAGAAAAGAGATGGAGATGGACCTTGAAATGGGAAACCATTTGAATGCTACATTTGGCGACTTGCATTGCAAATCTATATGACCATACATACAATAAGGTTATCAGATGTAAAATGAAATGCAGATAGATAATACAAGTCATACTCCGCTTCCCTCACCTTTGCTGATCTCCATCATTGCATGGCCTTCACCAGGCTTTCCGTCATCTTGGGTGATGTTAGTGGGGACCTCAACATCATGGCACCTTCACGCAAGCAGCATGTTGTTGACGCACCCCGTGGTCCCTCTGAAGCCCATTCACAGGTCTCAGTGGTCCCCTGGAGTTACCGACTGCACCCAGGATGCTCAGGAAAGATAATCAAACGCTGCACTGGCGTGTCGGAGAGGTGATGGAAGGGGAGTATGACTGTTATTTTCCCACAACTTCCCTGGTCCTCTACTTATTATATCTGGGGTCTGAAGAGATTCGGAGTATAACAAAGGGACTTCTGGTTGTAACCGAACAAAAATGGGTGAAAAACCTTGTGAATATTTACAAACCAAGTCTCGCAAGGATTGCTCATCTCTAGTGATCCCACATGTCTGTGGCATCAAAATATATTGTACATGGTTGCACCAAGTCTGCCTGCAGCTAACAGTGGGAAGTGCCCCTTGAAGAAGTCCAGGATAAGGATCGCCCCTTTAAAACATAGCATAACTTTTACTTGATCAGCTGCAGACCAGGCTATCTCTTATAAATGCAACAAAGCATCTTGATCTCGAAGACATTTAGGGGTTACGTTTTATTCTCTTTAATTCCCTCTGATACAATATTTGCACATGGAGACCAGCTGCACCCGTGTATAAATATAATGTATGCAGGATGGAAATGCTCCTCTAATATTCTAAATGTACATTGAAATCCTTGTGTCGTATAATATGAACGTCTAACCAGATGGCGCTGGATGACAACTTGAAAATCACACTCTGTTCCTTACAACCCGACCGTACACTAGATACATAATATGACATTGGCAGAACAAATGGTGAAGAAAATACTCTGACCTTCAACTTACTCAAAAACAGAGGTACAGAAAAAGATGTCAATGTAACGTGTCAAAGTCTGTCATGAGATGGGTCACAAATGGAGCTGCGGGTGTTTGGCAAGCGATTTCGTCAACGTCTGTCAAGGTCATAACTGTTTATTCTAGAAAAGTTTCATTACTGATGGCTTAAGAAGTGTATAGTATTGTTGTGAAGTATATGACAGTATTATTGGGGCACTGTATGGCATTATCATTTAGTCTCTGTTACTTTCGTGGATAGGCAGTATTGTTGGAGCACTGCATAGCAATTCTCCAGTAATATGCCTGACAAAGGACAAGTTCTATCCAAAATGTGTTGCCTGGCTGGACCATATAATTCTATAATTCTATTGTATGGCATTGTTATGTAGGCTCTGTTATTTCAGTGCGAGTTAGTATTGTTGGGGCTGTGCCTGTGTTATGGTTTAGATACAAGGCCTCACGAGAAAGCAATAGCAGGAGTTTGGCTGATAACTGAGAACAGCTATCTAAAACTAGCACACTTGTGCTAGCCAAGACAGACCTCCAGATGCCTTCACCAGAGCCCGCCGCGAGGCGGGTTGGACTTGCGCTCATCTGGGAATCTGAATTGTCACCAAATAGAAGGATGTACCAATGATAAACCCACTGCTGCAGAAACCAAAACATAATCCACTATAATTTACACAGCAGAATGGATACTCAAGTAGTCGTACAGGCATGGGTCAGAATCAGCAGAGAATGTCAGAGGTTAAGTCAGGAGACAGAAATGAAATCCAAAAAAAACAGGTCAATAGTCAAAATCCAAGCGGGCATGTCACAGGCAGAATCAGCAGGCAAATAGGGTATCCAGGGAACAAGCCAAAGGTCAATAAACAAACACACACACAATATGGAGAGCCAAACTAGGAAGTCCAACCAAATTGGTTGGCGTCTATATCAGGAGGGCGGGGTCTTATATAGGCCTCCTCAGCTAATAAAAGGTGCAGCAGACGGATTGAGAATCCTGACAGCATGGCATCAATGGATAGGCAGTGGATGTTGGGTCACTGTATGGAATTTTTATTTAGGCTTTGTTACTTCAGTGGATGGCAGCATTCTCGGGCACTGTATGGTATTGTAATTTAGGTTTCATTACTTCAGTGGATGGGCAGTGTATGGTCGTATCTTTGCAGCACTGTGTGGCATTGTGATTTAGGCTTTGATACTTTAGTACTTGGCGACATTTTTGGAGCACTTTACTCCTATAGATCATTGATTCATCTTTTTTGGTAAATGCTTTCTTATTAAAAACCTTTTAGAAAAAAAAAAATAGAGATAAGAAAAATAAGAAAAAAATTCATCAAAAAACTAAAACAATTGGCCATTTTCCATAATATATATGTAAAACGTCTTCTGCTTATAATGAAAAGTACCCAGTTCTTTATTCTCCTAAATTTTACTCACTTTAGACATATTTGACAGAAATGTGAATAAAAGCTTTAGTGAACCAAAAAAAAGGGAAAAATAAAACATCTGTTAGTTCGCGGCTTGAAAATTAATACACTTCTCTGCTTTAATCAGGATTTGAGGATCCCATGACGGAGTGTCCGGCTTGCCATTGTTATTAAAGATACATGTTCTTTCAGTTCTGTACAATGCAGACTTTGATGTCTCGCTCACACAGATAATACTACTCCATGTTGTTTTTCCTTTCTCCCTTCTGCCCTCCAGGGCATCTTCTTGTGGTTTGCTTTTAATTAGATGTGTACTTGAAGAAGTGTGAATGTGGGATCGGATCTGCGCCTAAAAAGACGTTAACGTTATGAAAAAGAGATTAAAAAAGGGACAGGAAATAGAACACAGATTCCGCCAAGTATTTAGAATCGCTGGCTCGAAAGGTCAGGCTCCGGGAAATTGTTCATGGACCTTTATTGAACGTTTCTCGGCTTAACTAAAAGAAATCACTAAAACTACAGAAATTCAGGTCCTTATTTCTTAAGAAAACAGAATATTATGCTTATGTCTTACAAAAGAAGAATTTTTACTTTTTCCTTTATGATTTTTTTTTTTTTTACATATAATCAAAACACAGACAACCCGATTTGTACAAGTGCATCTGAGATGGGTTAGGAAGATTGAAAGCGATGGTTGGGTTTCAAAAAGTTTGTCTCAAAATTATGATAGGCTTTCTCCACCTAGTAAATGGCGCATTCGTCTCCCAAGGATAGTCGGTCTTTAGTTGCCCATTAAAGACACATGGATGAGGGTCAGTGTTGAACGTTGAAAGGGTATTCCTATCCCATCTTGTAAAATGATGGCCTATTGCAAGGATAAGCCATCACGTTATGATCGGTTGAGGTGTGACCACTAGTGCCCCCACTGATCCACTGGTGCAACTGCATTCCTTTAAGTAATTAGAGCTATAAGCCATATCTAGGGCAGACTGAGCAGATGGGGTACTATAAGTACAGGGGAAAACACACCATATGTTCAGTTGCATAGGTGCCCAGCAAGCAACAGACCCAACAAGTGGATCACTAGACCTGTGATAGATTTACTGGCAAGCCATGAGGAAAGTCATTCTCCTCAAACTAATAGTTGATAAGATAAGGACCTACACTATACTTTACACAAGGGACCTGTGTTGTCCATGTGACCAAGAGTCAAATATCCAACATAATTCAACCCTCTGCCATTAGTGGACCCACATCTGGAGATTTGATGGAAAAGATAACTTTCAGCTACAGCTAGTCCTACAGATAAGACAAATGTCACCTGAACCCACCAATTTCAGGATAAAGAACATATCCAAACCTTTCATTCTCAGGAGATAAACCACCACAGGTGTCTGGCAATGACTTACCCCCCTCTCTCTGAATTCGGAAGACAAGTAGACTTAGGTGAACCGAGCACGCATGCATATGGGAGAATCGGGAGAGATAGCAGTTGGCCATATGAGTATTTGGGTGACAGCTATCTGAATTTTATGGACAGTTTAAGATTATGGCTCTGTTGCTGATACCATCACATTTTATGAAAAAAAAAAAAATGCTTGCAGCAATATTTTATCCAGTATAATGGACACAATGATGCAATCCATTGAACCCTATTATAAGTTAACGGTGTCTATCAGGTATCCATCATGTGACATATCTATCATGACTTGTTATAAAATGAACCCACAATGCATGAAGATGTAGAGCCTAAGACTGTGGTTATTATGGCCCAAACGGATCTTTGCTTGCTGCCTCCTCTTTTGCTAATTCAACACTTGGCAATCCAACAGACCATCATAGTCCATCATTAGCCTATATCTGGTCAATCCCATATTCACACTGCAGTCTATAAAGCAATTATTTTATGAAAATATCTCTGAAAATCTCCGGTTTTGGCTGCAGTCTCCTCCTTTACGTCAAAAACAGAACACAGATGTTGTTCGGTGGCATAAACAGCAGCAGAGACCTAGCACGGCAGAGATTTACAGGACCCCGTGGCACTTCCATAAATACATATTTTACATAAATAATTGTGATTACTGTAGTTTACCATCAAATTATTTGTTCCTGTTACTAACAAGCCTGAAGACTTTCCATTCCTCTGAGTGCTCCAGTTAGCTCGGTGTGTATGGAGAATGCTAATTTTCCACTGCAGCCTCTTCATAATGATTAGGATCGGTATCTTATGCATGTAGAGCAGCAACAAGTCAGTAGGTAATAGTCGTCAATTCATGGTACTGATGCAGAGGCGCTAATGCAGTGACTCAGAGCTGATACCGGGGAAGGTCAGTGAGAGTGCAATGAAGACAATGCAGAACTCTTTTATTTCTTTTTTTCTTTTTGCAAAAATTTCACCAGGACCGAATCAGTAAGAGGGTCATAGACCTGGCCATAACTCTGCCCATCCTAGAGACAAGCAGTTTGTCCCATTCATCTATGATTATCGCCACATTTAGGTAAGACATATTAAGGATGTCTTAAATATCTTATCATTGGGGTCTGACAGCAAAATTTGGCCATCTGCC
Organism: Leptodactylus fallax; assembly: GCA_947044405.1. NCBI lineage: Eukaryota > Metazoa > Chordata > Amphibia > Anura > Leptodactylidae > Leptodactylus > Leptodactylus fallax. The sequence goes on along the minus strand of CAMRHE010000275.1, from coordinate 2,705,657 downwards.
GCTATGGTTATCAGATTCTTAGGAGTAAAAAGGGTCTTTATCGGAGTGCAACATGTACAGGGTTGGACACAATTGATTTAATGGATTTTAAGGGAGTTGTTAATATAAATGAACAGTTTAATAAACAGGAAAAATACCCAGGGAAACAATAGTGAACTTTGTCTTCATCCGCCTGGACTGTGCAAGGGGAGCCCCCTCTCCCTCATCTGGTATGTATGAATGTCAATGACAACACAGTCCTCGGCTGACAACTGGGTATGGTGCACAACTGTGCTTCCCTACACTGTCTCTGCTCATCAGTTCCAAAGATGAATGCCCTCTCCTGCACAGTTGTCCTCCGTTGGCCACCGCTACCTTGGCCACTGTTTTGGACCACTTCCAAGACAAGATCCCAGTCCACTTACCCCGTCTCTCAGAACTTGAACTTGGTCTGTCCCTGTTCTGACTTCCCAGCCAGAGAGCACGTCCTTACTGTCTGTCATCTGTTTGACCTAACTGTGTTCCTCCCTAGTGATAACATTGGTCCATCTTTCCTGGGCCGTAATGTATGCCTGATTGTTGAAATCCATGAGACCACTGCCCTCTAGTGGACTGGGGGTGAGCCCTCTGTGCTACAGATGGACCTTCAGAGATCAGATATTTATGGATTTTCCACTAAATATTACCAAATATGTCTACAAAACATTTCAAGCAACTTATGGACAAGAATATCCCATATGGGTCAATGTAAAAATTCAAACATGCTACTTATTGCCTAAAGCCCTTTGAAGACATGTCTTGTTGGGCCCTATTTATATCTCCTTTTTAGCTCCTGTATTCCCCAGTGTACAGTATATGTCTGATGGAAGCCTTCAACGTATGTCATTGCTTAAGGATACAGTCGTCCAATGACTCCAATTGCTTAAAGTAAAGTATACAGCATGGTATACATACATTCCAGTCCTGAATATCCTAAAAGGATACTCTTAGCATATGCTGAGTGCATGGGGCCTATGGATTTCTTGGTGTATACTGTATGTGAAATGTGCCACAGAACATAGTGTGAACTCACCTCCTCTAGCTCAAGTAGCATGTTGGGCACCAGTCCATCAGAACCAGCCATATCCTCATTGACTAGTACTGCCTGACGGTCTCATCGGGCAGCCTACGCTTGCCAGTCTTGGCTGAATCACATAATTTGTGACATCCTGGTATTGGTCTATAGGGAGCTACCTTCCAAAATGTATTATTTGCATATTCTTTCCCCAGCATTCTTAGCAGAGCATGTATGGTCTGTAACAATCTGCATTACATGGTTGTCCCTTCTGACCCATGGACAATCATGGTCATGTCAAGTCTGCAAGAGGGCAACCATTCCTTCCAGTGACACCTTATCCTGGTTCATAGATTGTGTCTATGCAAATGAACAGGACTTGGCCATTTGGGCAATCCCTTTAAGACATTTATTAATGCAAACTGAGAAATCAGATTTATAAGAAAATAAAACAGCGCCTGTGAGGTGTGATAAAAAAAATTGTCATCTTGTTTTGTGCTGTAAATATTTATTTTGGAATATTTAGCAATTTTTTTTTTTTTATTTTCTTGCCAAAATTACCATTTTCATTTAGACTACAGCCAGGGTTTTACTTTAAAGAAAAAAAAAAAATAGATCCTGTCCAGAAAAAGAAAGTTGAGGTTTGCTTAAAGCAAGAGAACCCATGCGTGGAATAATTCAACAAAACAACACTCGTCTGTGGCGAGGAATCAGAGCACTTCTTGAAAGCTGGACGGATTGTCAGAAATGTCTCTTTTGGTGCTTTGAGCCGAGTGTGAAGGATTCTGCACCTTGAAAGCACCCCCCTTCCTTTTTTGCAGTTTATTTAGCCTGTTGACTGAAGGATCAGTCCGGTTTGGTGGTTATTTTCAGGCTGCGGGGATACGGCATTCCCTGAAGTTTTCAGTCAACCGAGAAGAAAGCGTGCTTTTTTGGTGGATACTTTTTGCTCATGATTTTCAAGTCCTGTTTGCCTTTAGCTAAGGTTCATAGGTAGGGTGTTTGAAGGTTCATAAGAAATGAGAACCTTCATATACTGGAGATTGAAGACTCGTATTACTAGAAGTTTTTTATTAAATAATTCATTATATTTTATAATATTTTTGTTAATAGATTTTATACTAATAATAATTGTGCTGGGTAATTAGATAATTATATTGATAGTTTTTATTCCTTTTACCAGTTTATTAATTCTGTACCAATAATTTTCACTCTATACCTCCAGTGAAGATTGTTGTACCCATTTCTACACCAAGATCTAATGGTCAGACAGTTGCTTTTCCTTCTAGTTTTCAATGGTGTCCACTATCGGCAGTCAGGAGACTAGGCAGAAGACCCGTGACATGTTTCCATGGTACCCAGGTCTAGTGACGCCACTTAGAATAATTATTATTCTAATGGACTTGTAAAGATTTGCTGGTAACTTCTGTACTGATGTAGCAGAGTTTAACTTGAATCGGATAACTTGCTGCAGTGCAATGACTCACAATAAACCATTGAAAAGCCATTTTAAAGATTCAAGTTAAAGTTTGCTGCAGTGGTTCATTTAACTTGCTACATGTCATGCTATTTTTGGCTATATCTGGATAGCAGTTGTGTGTAAATAGGCAAAGTATTCGGCCCCCTTGAACTTTTCAACCTTTTGCCACATTTCAGGCTTCAAACATAAGGATATAAAATTTTAATTTTTTGGTGAAGAATCAACAACAAGTGGGACACAATTGTAAAGTGGAATGAAACTTATTGGTTATTTTAAACTTTTGTAAAAAATAAAAAACTGAAAAGTGGGGCGTGCCAAATTATTCGGCCCCCTTAAGTTAATACTTTGTAGCGCCACCTTTTGCTGCGATTACAGCTGCAAGTCGCTTGGGGTATGTCTCTATCAGTTTTGCACATCGAGAGACTGAAATTCTTGCCCATTCTTCCTTGGAAAACAGCTGGAGCTCAGTGAGGTTGGATGGAGAGCGTTTGTGAACAGCAGTTTTCAGCTCTTTCCACAGATTCTCGATTGGATTCAGGTCTGGACTTTGACTTGGCCATTCTAACACCTGGATACGTTTATTTGTGAACCATTCCATTGTAGATTTTGCTTTATGTTTGGGATCATTGTCTTGTTGGAAGATAAATCTCCATCCCAGTCTCAGGTCTTTTGCAGACTCCAACAGATTTTCTTCCAGAATGGTCCTGTATTTGGCTCCATCCATCTTCGCTGAATCATTCCTCCTTGGTTGGGACCACCCATATGACAGTATAGAGTCTAAATAGTCTATCAGGCACCAAAACTAACTTCACCGAATGGTGGGAGCTAGAGAGAAAATTCCATTTGCCTCTAAGTACAATTAAAAAAGCTCAGATTCACTGACAACAAGCAGAAAATGGTGTTCGATTAAGGGAGGGATTTATGAAGACTGACTTTTTCTTCTCCCACAGGCACCAGAATTACTTAACAATTCTCGGAGGTTTCGTATGAGAGGAATGATTTATAGTAAATCTGATGGAATGGGCGTCTCCACCTGCCCCATCTAAATTCCTGCCTTGCTCTACCCATTCTCTTAAAAAGTGGTGAGAGATGCGCAGGAGATGAGATTCACCATCCTGTGCCCAAAAAGTTGTTTAGGTGGAGTTTTGGTCACTATATTTGGTCTCAGTCTAGTTAGTAAATCTGTTTATTGACATGAGAATGAATAAAACTTTTGAATATTGTTAGTAGAGATGGGAGAACCTCTCTTCAGACCCCAGAGTATAACAATCGGAGGCCCACAGGAGGTGCAATAAAATAATATACGCTTATACTCACCTTCCCCCACCTCTCCAGGGCTCCCTCGCAGTATCTGGTGCTCCATTGCTGTCATTATGGAATAGGGAACCCAGGTGAGATGAAGGAAAGTATCAGTATTTTACCGCTCCACCCCTGGGTCTCTGCTTAGTATACTCCAGAGAATAAGAGCGATTCAACAGTGGCAAACTTCAAAAATCTTGAGTTCGGCTGAACCTGAGATTTTTGGAAAATTCGTAACATGGCTTGTTATGAACTGGTTCGCTCACCTCCAATTCTTAGTATTTTAAAAATGTATACTTTCTCTAATGACTTTTTTATTAATGTTTGCCCCCCAACAAATAATATTTGGTATGGTTGCCTTAAAGGGTAACTTAGTATGGGTCAGCCTCCATATTGCAGGGTACATATAAGGAATCCCTCTATAGCGCCAACCTAGGCCCCACCCCCCGGACTTACTAGGGTTACAGTCGCCTTGTATCAGTAGTAATTGTGATATTATACAAGTTGCAATTCCCTTGGATTACATTGGCAGCTACAACCCATAACGTCACTTGGTACAGACATTGATCCACTTTATATTAAGAGATGTGATTGCTATATCGGAAGATTGAATAAAGGGAAGCGTCCTTGTAATCGTCGCTGGGATCATATCCGCTACAGGGCATGATGATGTTAACATTGTTTATAGGCAGAGCAGCGGCAACAGGAGGGAAAGATGCATTTGGAGGAACCTAAGTTTATTACTTCAATAAACTCTCATTACCCTTAATATGTAAAGTGAGCGTCTAATTATAGCCTAGAAATACAGCGTAGCCAGACACCCACAAGATATTTAGGAGCTAGGTCGGGATTTCAGCTCCAGTTACAATGTACAAAACAATAAATCAACTTCTGAAAGACGATCGTTTGCATCTAAAATACGGAACTCAGCGCAGATTAAACCACCCATCGATTCTAGCGGGAAATTTGTGGTTTTCATTTGACTTTCTCTGTTAAAATTCCAACAGGGTAGCAGAGCTTAGAGGAAAGGTGTGGCATGAAAACTAATGCAGCTAGGGGATTAAAGTGAGCTTGGTGCACTGGCTAAAGTGATCAGGAGGCTCTTACTGCAGTATAATGCCACTCAAGGTGTTATATACTGCAAAGGTGGGTGCTATAGACCCACTAAGAGGACCGACCAACTCAAGATGGCTCCTCAAGGGCAAACAAAAGGGGAACTGATCTATGTGTTATGCCATCCTGTGTGGTAACAACTTGGGTGGGATAAATGGGCACTGGCTTAACTATAGAGATTGCAGTCATTGCAACTGCAATGGGGCACACAGGTCCCCCTCACCGCACTAGGGCTGGAAGAACTTCTTCGATCTCCTTTCTGATTTCCTTTGTTGGCCGACAGTCTGTGCATTGTAACTATATTCCCCGTGCTCTATGGAGTGAGAAGATTTATAATGCACAGCCTTCAACTGTCAGAAAGGAGACAGTTAACCCTTTCATGGCAAAACTAGCAGTTGCTTAGCAGGCTATAGTAAAGGAGGGATTATAACTGGGAATCTTGTGTGTACAGACATGTTGTGATCAAGTCTTCATGGCAGTCGGGACCTAGATAGGGAAGGAAATGAAAATGTAAATGCTGTAAAATTGTACGGTGGGGAGTGTGCGACTGATGGTTGTAAGAAGATAGTCAAGGTTTTTTTCAGAATTAGAAAAACATGGCTGCTTTCTTCCAGAAAGAGCACCACCTCTGTGCAGAGGCCGTGTGTGGTACTGCAGTCCAGTCCTATTCATTTCAATGGAGCTCAGTTGCAATAAAAGACAACCCAATAATTCTGGAAGCAAATATAGATATCAGAGGTGGTGGTGGGGGTAAATAAGCAAGTCCTGCTGTTCTGGGTGGTTAGGGCAGTGGTGGTACTGACTGGCACCAGAAAAAGGCCACATTTTTGCTACAGATTTCCTGTCCTATTGGTAGACCAATTCTTTTTTCCTTAGAGTTGCAAAACATCAGGATTTTTGACACTGTATTAAAATTCAAAATGCAAAAAAAATATTAGCAGTTTTGAAGGCAGTTCACACGATTCAGCCACCGAGCGCAGACCAAGCTTAAGCCGGAGTAATAGATGCTAGACAAGATGTCATCTTTCGTTACCTCGGCGCAGAATTAATGTGCATAATAAATAGACCAAACTGAAAGTCGAGCCAATGCAGCATGAATGACTAATAACGCACGGGCCAAAATACTCGACACTCTTTGATCTTGACATCAGTGGCTTAATTACACGAGACATATGTAAGAGAACGACTATGCTGCAGCTATTAGTCGGAGACCATATGGTAAGAGCAATATGGCATGTCTGATTATACCTTATCAACTTAGTCACAAAAATGGCTCGAGTCCTTCTTTTCTGTCATTGCACCGAGGAGCAGACTTCTCTATCCTCCGCGTGAAATGATATCTCTTACTCTGAGTCATTTTCCTCCCCATGAAATGATATCTTTTACTGTCTGTTCTGCTGTCAAACAGAACACGTTCTTCTGGCGGAGGTTAAAATAAACCGTACTTAGACAATCCAATGACAAAAACCTAGACAGGATCAGAGGCATGCCCTTTGTAATATTTTACTTCTGAAAACTATACCTCCACACCCATGGGAATGTTCTAGATTGTACCCCACAATCTAGAACATTCTCATTTTCCCAGAGTTCATTGCATGTAAGACTCCCTACACCTGCTGGATCTCCTCAAGGAGAGCCAAAACTTCCCAAGAGTAGCATCAAGGCCATCCGGCATCCAACACTCTGTCCAGTACTAACTATTAACCCTGAAACAGCTGCCCGCAGATGAGTTTCTGGTTTGGCTGTTAACCCTAGTCATGTTACAAGGCTCCTTAATGGGTTGGACACTGACTTACAGGGTAGCTATCTATAGAGTTACTAGAGAGATAGTTTTCTTCTTTTTTGGGGGAGAGTTTTTTGCATACTGGCTCCTTCCCTAGTAGACAGATCTACAAGAGAAGAGTTGGGTCTTTTAATAAAGGCATACCTTCCTTACAGATCCCTGCTGTTCCCATTCTGCCCAAGTCCCCCAACAGCCTCTGCATCATGGCCTCCAGCATTGATGCGCCAACAAATACATGTGATTGCTGCAGCCAAAACTGGCCACAATCATGAACCCGGTAGTGTTGACAAGTCACCCGTACATCCAGTCATTGACTGCAGTGGCCTCATGGTGTCCAATGTAAAAGTAAAAAATAAGCAAAAATGCTTTAAAACGATTGTGAAGAGATATGGCAGAGATATCAGATTTTATATCCGCTGATCTGTGGGGGGCAGGGATTAAGCAGATTGGGTTTAGCTCTTCCCCACAGATCCCTCATGATACAGACCATTTAACTCTTTCTTTTCCTGATTGCTCAGTTGAGATGGAACATTGCCCAGAATTATCTCGTATAGCTGCATTAGGCTGGAACGCAGCCAAATTGTGGTGTGCGCAGGAACTTAACAAGCCTGGAACATACAGGAGGCTTTCAACATAAATTGTGAATTTTTCTGTTTCTTTATCGTCAATACAAATTTTCTTGGAGATCGGTTAAACTGTCGGTCTACCCCACGCTACTCTGTATTCTGGACATATGGAGAGGTGCTTCAGTGTCCTAATTGATTTCAACATGTATCTGGTTGTTCCAGATGGTGGTGTGGGTGGAAGCCAATGCCAAAAAGCATTGTTGGGTGCCAACTTTCCAATGAAAGTATCCCTGTCATATAATATGTGGCTGTGTTCGGCCAACAGGTTGCTGATATTGATCCTCCGAGATTTTACTGCTTATGAGGGTGGACCTACTTTTCTCTTATACCTGTTCTTGGGGGAAAGAAGTGATTGGGCATGTTGACTTTTAACATGATTGATCCTTTGTTCCAGCATTTTATCCCCCTTCTCCCTACAATGAGTAACATGAACGCTTGGCCAGTGGGTTCTATTGGTGTTTATGACAAAATAAATTAGGATGCCAATGTATTAGTGCTGTAAGTTTCTGGAAAGTCTTTGGTGGGGACAGAAAGGGGTCATAGAGGATCCCAGACAGTTGCCCCCTTTGCCTTCCCTATAATTTGAGTCTATGAAAGTTTGTCCCATTTTGTCCATTGCTGACTGTACTTCTTTGCAAAGAACAATACGCATGTTATTTCACAAAAAAGAGGCTAACATTGTCTTAAAGGGGTTTTCTGGCCCCCAAGTGTTAATTGGTGGGGATCCAACCTATGGAACCTGTACTGATCAGCTGATCCCATGCCAAAAACTACTGCCCTGGATGGAGTCAGAAGTAGCTCTGCTTGCATTCAAGTGATAGGCACAGAGCTAAAGTCCTGTCCACTCTATAGTGGTGATGTCAGGATACTACAACTCTGTGCTATTAATTTAATAGGACCAAAGTTGGCAGTACCTTCCGGTACCAGTAGGCAGTCCGATCGGATGATCGGTGCGGGGTCTGGAGGTGAAACAACACTGATCAGATGCTGAAGACCTATCCTTTGGATAGAAAGTCACCTGGGGGCCGAAAGATCTAAAAATAAATGCTACAAATAAACAGGACATATTCTGACCCCAGTCTGTAGGATATTCTGCATGCTCTTGAAACGTCTTGTGGCATCTTCAAGAAGCTAATCAGCAGGGGTTCCCACTGTTGGACCCCTGCGGATCTTCAGTTGATGATCTGTCCTAAGGATAGGCCATCATTTATTGAGCCTGGAAACTTTTTTAATGGATCACTGTAAATATAATTTACCTGCCTGATCTCTAATCTGATGTCATATTCATTTATTAAGCGGCATGTAGGGAACAGCCATTTCTACTAGTATATAATGTATCTGGCTTCTTTGCCCCTGCAGTTTGGCTTCAGAGACCCCAGGCATTTAGTGCAAGTTTTGTTTTGTAAATACAGTGAGTCAGACACATGTGAGGCAGAGCTGCTGGGGGGAGAGATGTGAGCAGAGCTGCTGAGACAGACATGTTATGTCTGGGGGAGTCTAAGAGCCACTTGTTCCTCTTTACTTCACAGTATATAGTTAGGTATGTGTTACCCCCTATATACTCACAGGACCTAGCTAGTAACCGTAGTTAGGGATCCATATATATATATATATATATATATATAGTTCAGGGCAGTGATAGGTTAGGCTTCCGAAGGCCAACTAGCTAGTTAGAGGCCCGGTGGCACTAGTAGTTTAGCTGGCAGGTTAAGGACTCAGTGTTAGGGTAGTCAGGCCTGCATCTACTGCCGTCACCGTCGCCCTGTTTGCTGCCTGTGAAGAATCTCACCATCATCATCATCTCCTGATCGGCTGTCTGTCATCTCCTGGAAGAATCCGAGGATCCACAGTCATCCACAGGGGCCCCTGCATCTCTTCTGTTGCCTGGAGGTATTGTGCACTGGACTCTTGCTATATATCTATATATATACCCGGGTATATAACCTAAGACGGTTGAGGACTTGCTGGTTGTTGTAGTATTGCTGTGTTCTGAGTATATTGTATGTATGTATTATTACCCTGTTGATTCTTATAAAGCTACTGTTATAACCTTATGTGGTATCTGTGTGTATTCTTCAGACTGTGAGATTAGTACAGTGATCCTTGTTAAGGCTACTAACTGTACTTCATGGGTAAGTCCCAGGAAGAGATCCTCCCCGTAATACAGAGGCTCTATCCTGGGTGGAGGCACTGATATATTTCATATATGTTCCCACTCTTCCCTTCAGCGAAGGCTTCAGGTCCCATTATACACACAGGTCAGCGCCAGAGTCTGTTGCGGGAGGGATAATACTCATACCCCCCCCAAATAGGGCTACATTTGGAGGCACTGCTGAGATTTAGAAGTGGGAATAGTCATTGATATGGAGACGCGATATAGCTCAGAGGGGAACCTCCCACTAGCTACTACATGGGATTACCGACCTCCTGTTCCTCCCCTGGTTCAGGTAAAGGAAGAACCCCGCTCAGCCAGTTACCCCCCCAGTATGGCCGTCGCTAGCAGTTCCTCTAGTGACAGTGCTATTAGCACTTTAGCCAGGCTGACTGAAATGTTAGCTCAGGGCCTGCAGGCCACTCACTACAAGAAACTAAAAGTATTCTCTGGTAATGTCCCAGTACCACAAGGGGAGGAAAACTTTGAGATATGGAAAGAACATACTCTCCAATGCCTGAAGGAATGGTCTTGCTCTGAAGAAGGCAAGCGGCAGCGTATCAGTGAAAGTTTGCGGTCTCCTGCTGCAGAATTGATCCGCTTGTACAGAGACTCTCATGAAGGAGTGAGTGCATTGGACTATATACAAGTACTGTCTGATCACTTTGAGCCATACTATGACCTTGCCCAGATGGTTGCTGATTACCGAATGGTTCGTCAAAAAGAAGGGGAAAATGTCTCTACTTTTATTAACCGTTTACAGCTACTTCTTTCACGTCTGGTGTACCACGCAGCTATATCTACTTCAGAGGTAGACGCTATGAGAACCAGTCAGTTGGTGAGAGGGTTACAACCTCATCATCCTCTTGCTCAAGTACTCAAGGTCTTACTATCTGATAGAGTCCTTCCATTTCCTGACTTAATGAAGTTAGTGAAGAAACAAGAAGCTGACATTAGTTTTAGTACCCCTAAGAAAGCGAAAAGCATCTCTAAAGAAGATGTTGTTCCTAATTCAAACAAGGACAAACCAGCGGAGCGGTCAGAACTTAGACAGTCCGCCACTCCACCCACTGCCACTCAACGGAGGAAGGATGCTAGAACCTGTTATAAATGTGGTCAGACGGGCCATACTGCCAGACAGTGTACGGAGGACAGTGAGGGATTGGGACACAGTGCTGTCTTCTCTATTCAGAATCAAAGACACCGAAGGAAGGCGGGCCGAGTAAAGACCAGAGGCGCTATCGCGGGCTCCAGGTCCGTTGTCAAAGTCACTGTCAATGGTCATGCCGCTCCTGCCTTGTTTGATACAGGATCTCAAGTGACCCTGATTTATCGCTCGTTCTACCAAAAGTATCTGAGGGATATACCTCTTCAGTCTACGGGACAAATGAAATTGTGGGGGCTTAATTCAGGATCATATCCTGTAGATGGCAGCCTACAAGTAGTTATAGCTGTCCCTGAATTAGAAGATCAGAGTGTCGCTCCCATGAAGATTACGGCTCTTGTCTGTCCTGATACAGGGGATTCTTGTGCAGCTCCTGTGATACTTGGCACTAATTGTCCCGCAGTGCATTATGCTTTTCAGAAGTTTCTTGGAAGAGATTGGAACCCTGCAGCTCAGCCGGTGAATATATCTTCTGATCTTAGAGAACTCTGTGATGCCCTGTCTACTGGCTATCGACATGGAATGGTATATCATATCGGTGAGAGAACCGTGGAAGTTCCTGCCGGCGGGGAGAGAGTTCTGAGAGTAGCCTCCAGCATTGCTCCCGATTTGCTTGAAGGGGGGAGTTATGTCCTTATGGAAACCCCTGAAGAAATGATTAACCAGAATGGCTGGATGGTGATCCCAGAGAGAAAGGACTGGAGAAATAAAGTGGAGTTATCTACCTGTGTGACAGTGAGGAACTGTTCACCGCATCCGATCGTAATTGGACCATACCAGAATGTGGCCCACTGCTACCCTGTGCTTGGAGTAAATCCATACGCTGAAGTGTGCAGGATTCAAATCCGAGATGCAATCCCTAATCTCAATCTTGACTTGAGTGATCCACATTTACCAGAGGCCTGGAATCAGCGACTGACACAGAAGTTGTCTGAATTATCGGAAGTGTTCTCCATGGATGATATGGATGTAGGTTGTGCTAAAAGTGCTCAACACACTTTCCGATTGACCGATTCTACTCCCTTCCGGGAGCGACCACGGAGAGTTGCTCCAAAGGATGTTGATGAGTTAAGACAGACTCTACAGCAAATGAAAGGTCAGGGGATAATTGTGGACAGTAAGAGCCCCTATGCCTCACCTATTGTGGTGGTAAGAAAAAAAATCTGGAGCAATTCGACTATGTGTGGATTACAGAACTCTGAACCGGAGAACCTTACCTGATCAGTATACACTGCCGAGAATTGAAGAAGCTCTGGAAGCTCTGAATGGAAACTGTTGGTTCACAGTGCTGGACCTAAGATCGGGATACTATCAAGTCCCAATGGCACCTGAGGATCAGGAAAAGACAGCCTTCATATGCCCCTTGGGTTTCTTTCAGTTCACTCGTATGCCGCAAGGTACAAAAGGTGCGCCAGCAACGTTCCAAAGGTTGATGGAAAGAGTGTTAGGTGATTTAGTGCCCCGGGAATGCCTTGTATATCTTGACGACATTATTGTGTTTGGAAAGACGCTGGAAGAACATGAAGAACGACTCATGAGAGTACTCCAACGCTTAAAAGAAGAGGGGCTGAAGTTGTCGGCTGACAAATGCAAATTTTGTAGATCTTCGGTCACTTATGTAGGTCATATTGTTTCTGCTGAAGGAGTTGCTACCGATCCTGGTAAGATTGAAGCTGTGGTGAATTGGCCCCGACCGCAAAATATTACGGAGTTGCAATCTTTCTTGGGGTTTTGTGGATTCTATCGACGATTTGTGGAAGGATATTCAAAAATTGCTCGAGCCCTCCTCGACCTGTTGAAGAGTGATGCAGGAGATCCGGGAAAGAAGAAAGGGTCTTCCAAAAGCCTTTTTGGCGATAGGTGGACTGCGGATTGTGAAGAAGCATTTAAGTTGTTGAAGAAGAAATTGACAGAAGCTCCCGTTCTGGCTTATGCTGATGCACAGAAGCCATATGTGCTACATGTAGATGCCAGCTTTGAAGGATTAGGTGGCGTGCTGCACCAAGAATACCCGGCCGGGTTACGGCCCATACCTTTCATAAGTCGAAGTCTTTCTCCCAGCGAGAAAAATTATCCAGTACATAAATTGGAGTTTTTGGCGCTCAAGTGGGCCATTGTTGATAAATTACATGACTATTTATACGGAGCCACATTTGAAGTAAGAACAGACAACAATCCACTGACATACGTTTTGTCAACCGCTAAACTCGATGCTACAGGACATCGCTGGTTGGCGGCTTTATCCAACTACCAATTCACACTCAAGTATAAATCGGGGCCTAAGAACATTGGGGCAGATGCTCTATCAAGACGGCCTGGATTACCTAGTCCAGAAGTAGTGGATGAATGGGAAGAAGTGCCAAGTCCTGGAGTAGGAGCTTTGTGTGCCATGGCTGCTGTAGTTGAAGACCGAGTAGCCTTTTCTGAAACTCGGCTTATTGACTCTATTGGGGGAGGTCCCGAAGCTGTACCAGACATGTTTGCCTACCCTGCCGCTTTAGGATCCTTTGAGAGTTGTTCTATATCTTCAAAGCGAATGATCTGGAGTCAAAAGACTGATCCTTTAATTGGACCTCTTTATCAAGCAGTGAGTTCTCAAGACAGAGAAATGTTAAAGACATCCCTACCCTCTGAATGCAGTCAACTTCTACGAGATTGGGAGAAGTTTGAAATAGACAATGGCCTACTTTATCGTGTGGTGCTGTATCATGATCACCCTGGAAGGCGCCAACTAGTTATTCCAAGCTGCTTTCAGAAGATGATTTTCCGAAGTCTGCATGATTATCATGGTCATTTGGGACCTGAGAAGACTTATGGCCTAATACAAGACCGATTCTACTGGCCCAAAATGAGAGATACCGTGACTCGTCTGTGTAGGTGCTGTCGCAGATGTTTGCAGAGGAAGACTGTCCCGGTTCGAGCGGCCTTCATGGGACACTTGAAGAGTTCAGGCCCCATGGATCTTGTCTGCATAGACTTCCTTTGTATTGACAACGACTCCAGAGGATTTGGAAATGTATTGGTGGTGACTGATCACTTCACACGATATGCTCAAGCCTTTCCGACTAAGGATCAAAAAGCAGTCACTGTTGCAAGAGTGCTTTGGGAAAAGTATTTTATCCATTATGGCTTACCACACCGGTTGCATTCTGATCAAGGCCGGGATTTTGAGAGTAACCTGATCAAAGAGTTACTTCAGTTATTGAACATCCGCAAAAGTCGGACGACGCCTTACCATCCAGAGGGAGATGCCCTTCCTGAAAGATTTAACAGGACTTTACTTGATATGCTTGGTACCTTACGAATTGAGGATAAGCGATCCTGGAGTCGAAAAGTGGAGGCTATGGTTCATGCCTATAATAGTACAAGGCACGAGAGCACAGGATATTCACCATACTTTCTGATGTTTGGAAGAGAGCCTAGGCTACCTATTGACATCTTGTTGGGAGTCTCTACCGATGGTATCAGTCATCGAGATCATTACCGATATGTGGCACGTTTGAAAGAAACGCTTAAGAGTGCTTATGAGCTGGCTGAGGAAAATGCGGCCAAAGTGAATGAAGGAAATAAAAGGAGATTTGATCTTCGAGTAAGATACCGAGAATTGAACCCTGGGGACCATGTTCTGCTACGGAATTTGGGAGCATCTGCAAAACATAAGCTGGCTGATCGATGGCGGAGTGAACTCTTTACAGTGGTAGATCGGTTGCCTGGAATACCAGTCTACAAGATAAAAGGACGGGACGGGAGGATCAGGACTTGGCATAGAAATCATTTGTTGCCTGTACCTCAGATTGATGGTATGGATATCTCCAATGATGGCTCGGCCTGCGATTCTCCACAGTCCTTAGCCAATATTCCACCTGACCTTCCTGAAACTCCTGAGAGTGATTGGACTGTGGCTCCTGAAGTTCCTAGATCACCAGTATCTTCTCCTTCAGGGAGACCTATGAACCCTCAAACTCCAGAATTCGTACCTAGATCTGTGTCTACAGATGAGCAGGGATCTAGCTCTCCTACGCCACCAGCACCATCCCCTCCCATGGCAGACAACCCTAGTTTAGGGCCTGGACATGCTAGTTTACCTCAGAGAGAGGTACGGAGAGGAGAGAGAATTAGACACCCTCCACCTATGCTGACATATGATAGTTTGGGGGACCCCAGAATTACTACTCAGCCTCATTTATACCATGCTTGGGTGGGTGCAGTATCCACTTTGGTCAATATGTTACCAATTTTCGCTCCTGCTGGCATGTATACCTATTAACCTGTTGTGACTCTGTAAATGCAAAAGCAACCATATTGATATTGTCATTGGTAATGTTGACTGTATACTATTACTTTGTATGTCTTTGACGTGACGTAAAGATTTCACCAGAGGGAGAGTGTAGGGAACAGCCATTTCTACTAGTATATAATGTATCTGGCTTCTCTGCCCCTGCAGTTTGGCTTCAGAGACCCCAGGCATTCAGTGCAAGTTTTGTTTTGTAAATACAGTGAGTCAGACACATGTGAGGCAGAGCTGCTGGGGGGAGAGATGTGAGCAGAGCTGCTTAGACAGACATGTTATGTCTGGGGGAGTCTAAGAGCCACTTGTTCATCTTTACTTCACAGTATATAGTTAGGTATGTGTTACCCCCTATATACTCACAGGACCTAGCTAGTAACCGTAGTTAGGGATCAATATATATATAGTTCAGGGCAGTGATAGGTTAGGCTTCCGAAGGCCAACTAGCTAGTTAGAGGCCCGGTGGCACTAGTAGTTTAGCTGGCAGGTTAAGGACTCAGTGTTAGGGTAGTCAGGCCTGCATCTACTGCCGTCACCGTCGCCCTGTTTGCTGCCTGTGAAGAATCTCACCATCATCATCATCATCTCCTGATCGGCTGTCTGTCATCTCCTGGAAGAATCCGAGGATCCACAGTCATCCACAGGGGCCCCTGCATCTCTTCTGTTGCCTGAAGGTATTGTGCACTGGACTCTTGCTATATATCTATATATATATACCCGGGTATATAACCTAAGACGGTTGAGGACTTGCTGGTTGTTGTAGTACTGCTGTGTTCTGAGTATATTGTATGTAATGTATTATTACCCTGTTGATTCTTATAAAGCTACTGTTATAACCTTATGTGGTATCTGTATGTATTCTTCAGACTGTGAGATTAGTACAGTGATCCTTGTTAAGGCTACTAACTGTATTTCATGGGTAAGTCCCAGGAAGAGATCCTCCCTGTAATACAGAGGCTCTATCCTGGGTGGAGGCACTGATATATTTCATATATGTTCCCACTCTTCCCTTCAGCGAAGGCTTCAGGTCCCATTATACACACAGGTCAGCGCCAGAGTCTGTTGCGGGAGGGATAATACTCATACCCCCCCCAAATAGGGCTACAGGCATTATACCAATGTAATCACAGCACAGCGCCATCTGTGGGGTAATTTCCGTGATGTGGAGGATTGAAGTTACAATGTATAAGTGTATTTTTCAGGTCATATCATTGATTATAGTCTTGAGCTTCACCCGGTCTCCTTCATATCTGTAGCCAAGTGGTGCGGAAATGTCAGTGATATTAAGAACATCCTTATTTTAGTAGTCGTAACCTCCAGTAGAACAGATGTTCCTCATTTCAAGGACTTCAGGGCATTAACACTGCACCCGGTTGTAGACGGAGGAAAGTAAAAAAAAAAAAAAAAAATCACATTTATCAAGGAAATATACAACTAAAGGCAGTTTGTACTTGGTGAAATACAGAGAGGCGATTTATCTCAAATGGATGCGTGGAGAAAGGTAAAAATGTCAGTTTCCTTGTACAATATTTATTGTGAGACATATACCATATATATGCACAGTTAACATTTGGTATAACTTATAGAGATATAGTGTATTATGTATGATATGCATACAGGAGCAAGGAAGTCATATGCGTCATGTTAAAGGGTTGTATCATCACTGATAACCCCTTTCACACTGGGTCTGTCTTCAGCATAGAAAGCTGAATTGGATGATGATGTCACAATTAGCCAGGTGTTTCCTTAGATGATTTCTTACATATTACACAGACAGTTCTTAGAAATTTACTCCTAGATGGGATCATCTCTATGACATTAATATGTCCTAATTGATGTTCATTAGACATCCCCTTTAAGATAGCTCAGTTAGTACCTTTCAGCCCTAAATGCTATGGTTTGCAGTATATGTAAGGATTCTCTACGTGAAATGGTGGTTATCATTTTCTGCCTTGGCCTGCCATGGTTGACTATGACTTTCGATACCAAGCACCGGCAGGAGGCCTCATTTTGATGATTGCTACAGGGCTCCCCTCTTTATGTCCCCCACTGCTTTGGAGCTAAGGAGGTTGAAGGTCATACTGACGAGATAAAGGTCACATGCGTGTAGCTATAATTTCCCAATATTTTGTAGTTTTTGACTAGATACAAGATTTTGTCAATATCTGAGGCTGAGTATATCCTTTGTGTCTTTTGGGAAGCAAAGAAGTATGTCTAAGTCCATAAAAGAGGATCATAAAACGTGAACTAAGTAGATTTATCAAGCTTCTGGGATCGGGAATATTCTAAAGATTAGTGTCATAAAAAGGAAGAAAGCTTTAGAAGCTAAGCTGATTAATACGAGCATCGCTCCTCTAATGTTCTTTTATGCGGCTGAGATAAAGTAGATATTATGTAAGGAGGAGATGGACTGAAGACCTCGAAGACGAGACCTTGTTATCCTCAGTATTTACACGTAACGCTTCTGTCTTCTCATCCCCCGGCTGGAGATGAAGCGTTTTGCTCCAGCTTCACGCGTCACTTTTATTAGACTTTGTTATGATTAATTGTTCTTTCTGCTACATTAATTGTGTGAGCCGAGGAGTCATCAGACCTTCTCGAGACTCTACAAGCCTACAAGGCATCTTCACAGAACGTGTGCGTTTCTAAGTTGCCTTCTTCTAATGTCTACCTTTTAATGCACCATGGTTCAGTTATGCCCCGGACTGGTGCAGAGCAAAGCAGCTTGTGGATGGGGGTGCACGTCTTTGTGTAGTAGTTTGACAAACGTTTGATCATTTTTACGATCAAATTTTAATGTGCAACCTGATCTACCTATCTTATCTAGTCTCTGCAGCCTAGACTCAATGAGGGGAATTTATTAAGGCTGGCAGTCTTAATTCATGAAGTATTAAGAGGCACTGTTCTCTTTATAATTTTGGCAAATTTTGCAAGGTCTCATGCGCCAAAATTGAAATTTACACCATTCAGTGACTGGTCTACATTTCAGGAATAGCTTTTTAGGAATTTTTTTTTTTTTTTATAGGATTCTGTCGGGTGAGGCTGTGGCACAAAAAAGGGCACAATTATTTTATTGGGTGGGGGGGGGGGGGACCAACAGGGTATGAGAAGCTTGTGTGCACAGACATATTGTGAACAAGTCTTTATGGTGATCTGGACCCAGATAAGGAAGGAAAGGGAAATGAATATGTTGCCGAATTGTACAGACGAGATGCGACTGTCAGTCGTAAGGAGAAGAGGATGTGTAGTGGGTCCCAAGCCAAGCTTTTGCACAGGGCACGTGAGCCTTTAATTACACCCCTTATGGGAATCATGTGTTTGTGAAAAATTTTCTATATCAGCTTTATTTAACAGCTCAGGTCGTCTCTTTGGGCTTTGTATCAAAAATGTTTTTGAGAAAAAGTTACCTTGTTACCTCATGGCAGCCAGCATTATTTAAGCTGCTTGAGAATACAAAATTGATAATTTTTTTCGTTGGTTTCCTAGAGACGGATTTCATATACAAGTGCTTCAGTGTTTGCTTTGCTGGAAGATACAAAACAGCTGCAAAATAAATTGGAAATCCAATAAACTGCCTTTATTTATCCTCATCTGTTCACTATGTCCTAGTTTACTATGACAGATATAATGGAGACAGCAGTGGGCGTATAGAATAGGTGCCTACTTTACTACTAGCGCTTACCTCGTCCATCAAAGGTTAAGAGACTTTGTCAAAACTTTCCTCTTCTTTACAAAACTCTTACGTAAATTTTTTACTTCCATACGAGTTTCTGGAGAGTGAAAGAGAGAAAAAAAAAATCATTTATGGAGCGAAAGCAGATGGTGTTTCAGATGATTCCACAATTTGCATACCATGTGCTAAAAACATGTTTAAATTGTAGAAATATGTTCATTATGCCAAGAGAGTCTTCAATATTAATAAGAGATGCTTACCTAGAAAATGAGGAGTGTGATACAGAACCGAAATAGACATTACCTTCTCTCACTGCCAAATTGGGGAATAAAGGAGGTGATGTCATATTACAGCACATTGTGGAGGAGCTGGTGGTGATGGAGGGAACACGAGGAGAACGTTTGTTAATGGATGATGTCTATGTGACATGAGAAGAATGAGATTGCTAAATGATCCAATGATCAGAGGTTGAGAGATTGAATTAGAAAGTTTCACCAAATTGTATCCATCGGGTGAACTTTTTGACATCTCCGAGGTTGGTTCATGACCTCTCAAAGATGATAATGGCTCAATATGGATTGTTCAGAAATCCCATGGTTTGGGACAAATGTTTGTGCAATGAATGTTCATTTTGTATAAGGAACATTCGTTGGAACAGTCGTCTGTGCAAACAATCGATGATCGTTTGTTGTAGAGTTCGTCTGAAATCTAATGTGTATGGCCAGCTTAATGCCATCATAAATCTACTAGCGATCCACAGGGAAAGTCACAAGATAAATCTACACCGAATTGCACAAATTTTTAGACTGATTTGCTCTATCGGACTGTCCATCAGAACCTGAAAGAACTAAAGGAAGGTCAATGGTGTAGAAATATACAATGGTGGATTTTGCTACGTATCTGCAGACAATCCACAACTTTTCTTAAAAATTTCCTTGCAAATTTTTATTGTCCCTATTGAAATTAGTGGGAAAAATCTGCAACATATCCGTGGCCAAAATGCAACAGACGTGCTACAGATAGAAAAATCCACATTGCAGGTTAATATCCATAAGGAAAGTTCCAAAGCATATGCATGAGTTTTACACAGTCCTATCTACTTGTTTCTAGTGTATTCACAGCATTTCCAGGCCTTGCAAACACCCTGAGGGCCAAAACAATAAACTATAGGTTGAAAGAATAGATCTGGTGTTATTTGGCTGCATAGGTTTCCAAAATGAGGAAATTACTAGGGTAGACATAACAAGTTATCAGATTCAAGTTAAAGACTGCTACATCTGTAGTTCACATTCCATATTGATCGTATGGAGAGAAGACTCAAAATTAGGAAGAGCTCAGATGTGAAAACCTATTCACTAAATCTCTACAAGGTTCCTAAGCACTTTGCCGCTGATTCCTAGAAGTTCTGTAGTCTTATCCTGCTCAGTGTTCTACATTTCACCTCTTGTGTTTTTCTTGTACTTATTTTGTAGCCATTTAGTGATAAAGATTTTCAATTACAAAGACCCAGTAATATAGACATGTCTGTGCGAAGAACATCAAGGACAGTTCCTAGTCACAGCAAAGGCTATCTATCTATCTATGTATCTATCTACATTATTATCTATATATCTACACTATCTAGAGTATCTATATCTACAGTATCTAACTACAGAAGCTATCTACAGTATCAGATCATATGTATCTAATATCTATCATACATATCTATAATATCTATCACATCTATCTATAATTATCATTATCTACAGTATCTGTCTATCGTGTATATCTATCTACAGTATCTCTACAGTATCTGTCTATATCTATGTACAGTATCTACCTTTCTCTATCTGTAGTACCTATTATCAATAGACCTACAGTATCTCTATCTATCTGTCTCTCTCATAACTATATCAATCTATCTCTATCTCATAACTATATATCTCTATCTATCTATCTATCTATCTATCTATCTATCTATCTCATATCTATCTATCTATCTATCTATCTATCTATATCTCATAACTATATCAATCTATCTCTATCTCATAACTATATATCTCTATCTATCTATCTATCTATCTATCTATCTATCTATCTCTATCTCATAACTATATTTCTCTATCTATCTATCTATCTCATATCTATCTCATATCTATCTATCTATCTATCTATCTATCTATATCTCATAACTATATCTATCTATCAATCTATCTCATAACTATATATCTCTATCTATCTATCTATCTATCTATCTATCTATCTCTATCTCATATCTATCTATCTCTATCTCATATCTATCTATCTATCTATCTATCTATCTATCTATCTATCTATCTATCTATCTAATATCTATCTATCTAGCGCCCTTTTTTTTACCTTTTCTCTTGTCTCTACATGTCCACATATGTGGATCATATGATGAGCAGCTTTAGAGATATGTTCTTGTAAAGTGTTATGTTATCTATCCTGTATGTGCCTTTGTCTTCAGCAACCCTCTGTTATGTTGTGAATTGTAGCCTAACAAGGGTTTTGTTATCATGCTGCAATATTGTATTAAATTGTTTAATGAGAAAATTACAATTTAACCAAATCATAATCTATTTATCTGTCTATCTGCAAAATACAAAAAAAGACAGCACCTCCAAGTAGAACAAATGTGAGCACCGCCATGGCTACAATACAGACAAACACAACAATGCAGCAGCACTCTGTAGAGGGGAGCCAAGACATATGCAAATAATAAGCATGTATAGCTTGAACTGCATTACTGCTATAGTTCAGATGGGATCCCACACTATGCAGACATTCCCCTCTCAGGCCTGGCTTTAGGCCTACAATGTGAACACAGGTCAAGCAGGATCCAGAAACATTCTAGAAATGCAAGTCCAACATAGAGTAAGTCACACACCTCCATTGGTGTAACGCTAAAGACAAAAAAAAATCAGACAGCACCTTCAAAGTGGAGCAAATGCGAGCAGGTGCAGTCTGCTATGGCTGCAATACAAACACAGGGACTCTCCAGGTAACCTTTGTGAATTATCTTAGCTGGTTTATCACTGAGCCCAGCAGTGACAGTCCAATGCCAAATTCAGCACTGCTATGTCCAGAATAGGTTGCAGTCGGACACACATTAGTCTGATAAAAAGATTTCAGATAGAAAAGTTTCTTGTTCTTTGTCTAAATCCCCATATAAATCCACTACATTTTACTTGGAGAACAAGGTGCGCTGTTCAAGTTTGTAGAAAACATCCATATTTTAAGAGGTTTTACTTAACAAGTACTTACACCTTTGCAAAGAGTGCCCGGGAGCAGTACGAGAAGCTTTCCAACATGTGCAACAACATGAACAAGCTCTACAATAACCTGGGAGAGTACTTCACCTTCGATCCCAAAGCAGTCAGTGTGGAAGAATTCTTTGGAGATCTCAGCAGCTTCCGATCGCTCTTTTTGGTGAGTGCAAAGTCTCTTTACTATTCTCCTATTTGTTGTGTGCACAAATTTCAATAGAATTTTCTTAAGAAAGAGATGTTATTGTATTCTTTATCAATGTAGACAGTGACCCTCGTGTATCAAGATGGTGGCATTAAAATGTATTGTAATGTGGCCCAAAAGGGCTTAAAACAGGGGTGTAACTAGAGTTTCCAAAGGTAGCCATCACATATGGACCCTGGTGCCTGAGGAGCCCAAAGATATCAGTGCTATAAATGGCATAAGGTAAGCAGTGGCCATCTTCTTCTTGAAGGGTTCTCATTGAACTTCTGGATGGTGGAGAGGACTCTGTATAAGATGTTTGGTTTACACTTGGCAAAAGCTTAATTTTATAAAGTCTTTGTCTACACTTTCCAAAATTGGCTATTTGAGGAGTCTTTAAGACAGTATTTCCCCAACCAGGAAGCAGTAGACTTAGAAGTAGGGAATCATCGAAAGTGACAAAAAAGTTTCCTGGGTCCCTTTTATGATAAAATGGCTGAGAAGAATTGTTTTACCGAGTACAATATTCATGCCAGTTCACCTCAGTGAGGTCATTTTATGGGCCCCATCTGCCTATTCATTGTCACTTGTGTCACTTTCTTAAAAGATACAGCACTAAGATACCTGTTCCCATCTGCCCCATCATATCCTTCTTTCACAAGATTCGATAGCCGGCAAGTCTTCATGCATCATCCATTCCAATGTTCCTATGTTCAAATATTTATTCAGGCATTTTGTTTTCAGCCGAAACATTTCTTTTGTCTGTATACATATTGATCCAATTGATTTCATGTTCTGCTATTGCATGAAGGAGCGGCAGGTTGTCTGATGACTGAGAGCTGAAGGCTTTTGTTCTTGAAATAGATATAGAACGTTCAGCTGCGGCTCAATGACGGATGCCGCAAAGAGGCGGTAATACGATGGGGAGCCCTGCCATGAAAACACTCGCAAGAAAGGGAATTAAGCAGCGGGGCAAAAGTTTTCAATCCTACAAAATCCAAACAAAGATGATTGGCCATTACTGGGAATTTACAGCTGTCCCAGGTGTAGAAGCAAAGGAAGTATATCGACTTACTGTAACTGCGTGAAACTGATACCATGTAGCTTGAAATTTTACGTTCTGATGAGGATTATGCAGGAAATTTCAGGCGTCCTGTTCAATATAAAGATCAATTACACAATTGGCTGTACTCATAGGAAGAGAATATTGTAGCAAATCTCTATCCCGTCCTTCGAATGCCAAGACAAAGTGCCAGATCCATCATATGACAGATCCCAACAGTATCCAATGATTATTATTGACTTCATTGGAAAATCATTGTGATCTCCATCATCTTGTCTTTAAAATCTGACAGAAATGCTAGAAATAACAGCATTAGTGGAATAAATATAATACCGATAGGGTTCATAGGTGGAGCAAGCAGGGCTCTGGAGTGGGTTAGCCAAATTTTTGACTCTTCTATTTTCCACTCACTTTTTGCCTCTAGGTCTTATTTCATTGGAAATGGTTTATGTATAATACTGTAATAAGTATATATTGTTGTAAAATGGTAACATTTTGAAGCCAGGGTTGGAGTCCGAGAGTTTCTGCCAACTTCACCCAAAACTGACTTCAACTCCACAGCCCTGGTAACAACTTAATTCAGCACCCCAAAAATAGAAAAAGCAGAACTTCACAAGACTTCACAAATGTTTCCAAGGTTTGCCCTAGAGTTTGGTTTCTGACCAAACTTGCTTTGGAGAATTCGTAAATAACCCGGTCCCAAAGCAGAAGTGCTATTATTATATGCCAGAGTCTCTTCAGACCCCAATATAATAATCAGAGGCCCAGGGGAGTTGCCGAAAAACACTTAATTTCCCTCACCTCTCATGCGTTCCCTTGTATCGTCCTCTGCTCTTCCACTGCCATCTTCCAGCCTCCTCGATGACATCAGTTTCAAGGTAAGCATTGCCTCATCTGTGGGCTGCATGTCTGGTAATTGGTGGTCACATTATTTTTGCCTCTGACCTCTAAACTACATCTCTGCGAAGTGCAAATGAATCTGTAAAAATGGCAATTTCACTATTTATATGTTTTAGCTCAAATTAGAAACCAAAACACTATACGAAATTGACATCTGCTCCTGTGGGATTCTGGGTGACTTCAGAAGTGATTACAATGAACTCCTGTATTTCTTTTCCTTCTCTTAAAATCCAAGGAAATCAATGTCAATCGCAAAACTAACTTTTCTTCCTGTGATCAAACCTGTTCTGAGAGAACAAAATAGTGATCAGTCCCCGAGGAGCCAACACATCCTCTCTGCATTCAATCCTCCAGCAAAAGGTTCCTTAATAAGTTACTGCTGCAGTTATATAGAGGGGAAGAGGAAGTTGTATATCACATATATACAGTATATATATATATATATATATATATATATATATATATATATATATTTTACAGTAAATAATGTGAGCTAATAAAAAGAGTAGTAAGAGATCATAATAGCCAAAATATCCAAACAACACAAACGTCATACTTCTACATTTTCCAATACAAATTCTTTAATGCATGAACAGGCAGTATTATAGTAGTTATATTCTTGTACATAGGAGCAGTATTATAGTAGTTATATACTTGTACATAGGAGCAGTATTATAGTAGTTATATTCTTGTACATAGGAGCAGTATTATAGTAGTTATATTCTTGTATATAGGAGTAGTATTATATTAGTTATATTCTTGTACATAGGAGTAGTATTATAGTAGTTATATTCTTGTACATAGGGGGCAGTATTATAGTAGTTATATTCTTGTACATAGGAGTAGTATTATAGTAGTTATATTCTTGTACATAGGAGGTAGTATTATAGTAGTTATATTCTTGTATATAGGAGCAGTATTATAGTAGATATATTCTTGTACATAGGAGTAGTATTATAGTAGTTATATTCTTGTACATAGGAGCAGTAATATAGTAGTTATATTCTTGTACATAGGAGCAGTTTTATAGTAGTTATATTCTTGTACATAGGGGGCAGTATTATAGTAGTTATATTCTTGTACATAGGAGCAGTACTATAGTAGTTATATTCTTGTACATAGGAGGTAGTATTATAGTAGTTATATTCTTGTACATAGGAGGTAGTATTATAGTAGTTATATTCTTGTACATAGGAGCAGTATTATAGTAGTTATATTCTTGTACATAGGAGCAGTATTATAGTAGTTATATTCTTGTACATAGGAGCAGTATTATAGTAGTTATATTCTTGTACATAGGAGGCAGTATTATAGTAGTTATATACTTGTACATAGGGACAGTATTATAGTAGTTATATTCTTGTACATAGGAGGTAGTATTATAGTAGTTATATTCTTGTACATAGGGGCAGAATTATAGTACTTATATTCTTGTACATAGGAGCAGTATTATAGTAGTTATATTCTTGTACATAGGATCAGTATTATAGTAGTTATATTCTTGTACATAGGAGCAGTATTATAGTAGTTATATTCTTGTACATAGGGGGCAGTATTATAGTAGTTATATTCTTGTACATAGGAGCAGTATTATAGTAGTTATATTCTTGTGCATAGGAACAGTATTATAGTAGTTATATTCTTGTACATAGGAGTAGTATTATAGTAGTTATATTCTTGTACATAGGAGCAGTATTATAGTATTTATATTCATGTACATAGGAGCAGTATTATAGTAGTTATATTCTTGTACATAGGAGGCAGTATTATAGTATTTATATTCATGTACATAGGAGGCAGTATTACAGTAATTATATTACTGGACATGAAGCAGTGTTATAGTTATTTATAGTATTTATATTATTGTTCATAGGGGGCAGTATTTCAGGCATTATATTTTTGTCCATGGATGGGAAGCACTATATTATTTATAGTATACAGAAAATATAAAATCTATTTTTCTCCTTTAGATATGACAGGAGCGATATTCAGAATGCAAAAAAAAATAGCTCAACAAATTCTCTTATCACATTTCTGAGTTATGGCCTTATGTTTACTGAGCCGTATCTGCTAATACTATTGTGACTGGCGTTGCTGTGTTGTTAAAGGCACAGGATTTTAGCACCCTACATGTCTGTAAATATTGCAGGTAGTTCTGAACTGAATCTCACAGTTTTCTGCTTCTTATAAACAGGAGTCAACCTGTGTGAAAAAAAACAAAAAAAAACAACCAAAGTCTCCTGTCCTGCTGGTAATGGGCTAAATACATCTATGATGGTAATATGCAGATTACTAATTAGCATAATATAATTAAAGATTTATATGAACCCAGTGGTGTAACTAGGAATGGCTGGCCCCCAAGGCGAACATTTGACATGCCCCCCCCCCAAAACCGGTTACGGGTCCCCAAACAGTAAAATATGCTCAACAGTGGCCCCAGATAGTATTATATGCTCAACAGTGGCCCCCACACAGCATTATATGCTCCACAGTGGCCCCCACACAGCATTATATGCTCCACAGTGGCCCCCACACAGCATTATATGCTCCACAGTGGCCCCCACACAGCATTATATGCTCCACAGTGGCCCCCATACAGCATTATATGCTCTACATTGCTCCCCCCACACACAGTATAATATGCTACCCACAGTGGCCCCACACAGTATAATATGCTCCACACAGTGGTCCCCACCCTGTATTATATGCTCCCCGTAGTGGTCCCCACCCAGTATTATATGTCCCCCACAGTGGGCCCCACCCAGTATTATATGCTCCCTACAGTGGACCTCACACAGTATTACATGCTCCCCACAGTGGCCCCCACACAGTATTATATGCCCCCCACAGTGGCCCCCACACAGTATTATATGCCCCCCACAGTGGCCCCCACCCAGTATTATATGCTCTACAGTGGCCCCCACCCACTAGTATATGCTCTACAGTGGCCCCCACCCACTAGTATATGCTCTACAGTGGCCCCCATCCAGTAGTATATGCCCACAGTGGCCCCCACCCAGTAGTATATGCTCTACAGTGGCCCCACTCAGTAGTATATGCTCTACAGTGGCCCCCACACAGTATTATAAGTTCCCAACAGCCCCCCTCCGCTTCGGTGCTATTATTATACTTTGGGGTTCCTCAGACCCCAGAGTATAATAATCGGAGGCCCAGGGAAGGTGATTAAAAATAAAAAAACATTCATACTCACCTTGCCTTACCTTTCCTTGGCATCCTCGCTGCATCCTGCCATCTTCAGCGTCTTCAGACCCTCTTCCGACGTCGCTGCTGAGGCCTGTCATTGGGCCTCAGCGGTCACGTGGGGGCACCCTGCCGGGTCCGGTCGCACCCCCTGCGACTGCGATCGTTACGCCACTGGTTTGTCAGGTTCGCGGTAGCGGCTGCCACAGGGCTCCGGGCCCCCTAATGTCCCGGTCCCTGTGGCAGCCGCTACCGCAGCTACCCCAATATTTACGCCCCTGTATGAACCCATAAAGTGTAGTAAGTTCTTACAGAGGTGACTGTTCTACTATAAATAATTGGTCCTGTATTTTTGGTAATGTCCAGTAAGTGTCTCTCCATTAGTTATAAAACTACAGCTCCATGCATGCCCTGACAACCACATCTTGTCAGAGCTTTGTAAGAATTGTTAAAAGGTGTTTTCATTTTAGGCATATGCCTATTACCTTCATTATGGAAGCAAGAACAGCACTTAGATGTTTTTGCATTTGCATGTAATCCGTATGTGTAGTTTTTATATCATTCCTGCTGTCTAATTGGTTGGGACATTAATGCATCTAATTCTCTCAGCCAATATTTTTTTATTTTTAATGGAATTCCGATGAAGGCCGCTTGTAAATTGAAGTGATTCAGATAATTGTTTCCACCTCTGAAGACTAAGAGGCTTTTCTCTTTTTCTGAGACATAATTTATGGTTTGGACAATCAATTTTACCGTTCTTTATTGTAGGTTTTTAGATCTCATTGGGTTTTTACAGCATATGAATGATGGGTTTATTCAAACTTTTTGGAAATATTTGTCAGTCTTTCAAACTTTTCTTATGTTCGTCTGTTTGACTTTTTCTGTCTTGTGTGAGCTGTATCATACAGTACTATACACCATACAAATTAGCTAGCTCAATAGTAACTAAATCATAAGCCCATGTGGCCCAAGTGACTCTAGGTTCACACCTGCGTTGGGGTTTCCATTCTTCAGGTCCACTTGGGACCCAAAAAACAGATACCCAACATGCTTAAAAAACGGTTACCCGCGGAAACCCGTGGTCCCCAAAGACTATAATGGGGTCCGCCGGGTTTCCGCCTGAAAAATACAGAGAGAAAGCAGAATGGGGGACGGAATCCCCGAATGGTCACTGAGGTGTTATCCTAGCCTAAGATGCATTTTCTGTTGGAAAACATAGATGTTACTTCACTGGGGTGGGGGATATATTCTTAGAAGAGACAATAGAAAAATACACACTGTTACCAAGTTTTTCTATTACAGCAAATTCTAGAATAGCAAACCCAACAGGGATGCTGTAGCACCCAGAGGATCCTTGAAAATCCACCAGTGGGCAGTGATAGTCTTGTTGGGAAGATGATCGCATGCCTTTATTATCTGTGTCCATAGGAAATTCATTGTCTTTTGGTATGAATTATTTGGTAGGAGTGTCCAGAGTCCAAAAAGGTTGGGAACCACTTCTCCAGAAGAAGGTCTTCTAAACCTCATTCACATAGACTTTAGTCCATGTGACATGTTGTTGTTATAGGTATTTCTGAAGGCCACAGAATCATAAATCATTAGGATGCCTTAAGCTCAAGTCATGGAAGTTGTGGCCTGGAATAGTGTCCATGACACAGATCCTGGCACAGACACAGATGTGTACATGGGGCCTTACTCAATCCATTTCCGCACTTTGAAAGTTGAAAGAAAATAACATTTTTTAGCATATTTTCTGTTTAGATTTGTTGGCTAAAAAATTTGATGATTATTAAATGATGATCATTAAAATAATAATTGACATAATGCCAACATATTCCACAGTGCTTCATGGATTATGTGTGCAAAAAAAAATATATATATATATTGAATGCTAAAGAACAACTTAATGGGGTTGCCAGGATAACAACTTTTTTAATATGAGGTCAGGAAAGGTGAAAAAACAAAACAAAACGACATACTCATTTGTCCCTGGTGTTCTGGTGTCTCCCAGCGTGGGCCGGTCCTGCTGCTCCTGCTGCATGTGACTGCTGAGGCCAATCAGGAAAGGGACACGGGACGTCACAGTGCAATGGGGACTTCTGCCAGAAGAAAGCAACGGGGACAGGTGAGTATGGTTATTTTTTTTTTTTTTTTATCTTTCCCAGCCTCATATTAAAAAAAAAAAAAGTGGTTATCCTGGACAATCCCTTTAAGGAATTGTACTTTTAGCACAAGTTTATAAACTATGAGAAAGTTGAGGTGACACAAAAGGTACAATGTACAATGGTTCAGCCATCCTTTATTAAAAGAAATAATTAAATGGGGTAATATATATGAACCTGCATCATATGTTACCAACTAATGATACACACATACATATATATTTATATATATATATATATATATATATATACACAGACATGATGTCCATAGAGTGTAGCGTTTAGAGTTGGAAACACGTATAAGATTCTGAGGACTAGTGCAGAAGGTGGCAAAACTTAGAGCCAACCAAAAAAAAATTGTTTTAGGACACACTTTAAAACACTTTAATTTTTCCTGATTGTCTGGTAACGCACTCCAGAGAACAGGTTCAGCACAAGAAAAGTCTTGAAGAGTGAAATGGGAGGTTTGGATTATAGAGGATGTAATTCTTAGATCAGAGTGGAAATTACAAGTTGGGTACTAGATGGAGATGAACAAGGAGATATGGGAAGGAGCAGCACTGTGGGGAAACTTTGTGGGTGAAAGTGAGATGTTTAAATTGAGTTCTATACAGGAAGACGGATTGGTGCAGTAGAACAGGGTATGTAGGAGTTTGGTTTCATCTGTTATATAACCATATCAAATTTTTGATACGAAGAAAAATTTCCTTGCCAGGTCACTTCTTCTACCCATGGAAGATAGATGTATTGAACTTGTTTGGCAAGCAACTAACATTGTTCTGCAACAAAGCAAATATAATTTTTAGTTCCTCGAGATAAAGCTAAGTAGAAGCGACTGGAGCCTAAACTGCAGATTGTATTTTTAGCAGCTGTGGAGTTTTCCACCTAAACCCTGGGGGATCCGCCACCCTACATTATAACGCATGGCTGCCCACTGTTCCAGCATGACTCGGAGTATCATCACTGGGTAGGTGTTCGGCAGGATCCCCGCTCTCCTGTCTGGTGCATTAATAATTCAGTTCTGGAGGTGTTCAGCAATGTGCTCATGTTTACTTGTCAAATCCACACAAACACACAAATCGGAAGCATTTAAGCTTCATTTGCTACTTCTTGGGACTCTACTTTTTCTTAGAAAAGAGCTGGAACCTGCCAGCGAATCACCCAGGTGGTGTCAGCTTTCATTGTATCATACGGCAGGCAGGAAAATCTAAGAAGAATATTGGTGATATCCTGTCTAGGAAAGCAAGTTCAAAACGTGTCAAATGTTTTGGTATAAAAAGTTTGTTTTATAAGCAATTTAATGGAAAAACTCACAGGATACTTTAGCAAAAACCATTCTTCAAGGGGTTTGATTAAGATGCCATGTGACTCAATTCATTTAAGATAGTAATGATTAACTCTCTTTAAGGCAGATGACTGTGTCTGTGATCAGTATGCTATCCATATATTTCACGGATAGCACACTGACCCATTCTTTTCTATGGGCCCATACATGTGACCATCAGTTACACGGTCACGTGTACGGGCCGACAGTCCAGGCTGCAAAATATAGAACAGGTCTTATTCCTGTCCTATTTTGCGGCCCTTGCTTCCTTGGCTCCTATTTATTTAATGAAAGGGGCCGTGGAAGCACGGCTTGTGCACGGGCGGCACACGACTGCCATCTGCATGTCCCCCGTGCGCTGCCCGTGCCTTTAATTCACAGCCACGGAAAAGCACACGGTCGTGTGCAACCGGCCTAAGTCATAGAATCCAACTGAAGGGGTTGATGGCCAAGACAGACCTTACCATTCCCTATCCATTACTTGTATGAGCAAACGCCAGGAAAACCCTTAGGCCAGTCGCCCGTCTGTTCTTTGCTAATACTTTGGAGCGGTTAGTTCCATAAAGCTACCCCACTGACTAACCTCCCCAATGGCTGGCTGAAAAAAACACTGCTTCTAAAAGGGTATGTGCACATATGCAACCATTTACTACATAGCTTCTAAAGTAATTTATATAGTCTCAATTAAAGATTTTCTACCATTTAATTTTGTGTGTACAGACAATATGCAGACTGTTATGTCATCATGGTTACAGACTACAAGCAAACCTCTTTGTAGTCTGATCCTTCCATCTTTATGATCTATTCCATTCTATCAAATACCCTTCTATTGTCAGAAGATTACCAGAAAGAAGAGGCAAAGTAACACATATTGGGAGGACCTGACCACACCGGGTATGTTTGTAGCTATGTAAAGGGGCTGCAAAATACACAAAAAGTATGAAATACATAATAAACATTATTGCTTCTCCCTACTTAAGATGCATTGATAAATCTGCTGCAATGTTAGGCACATCCTTTAATAATCAGGGGGAATCTTTGTGTGTAAACAGTTGCCTGACCCATTAAATTTTTAGATATTTTATGGGGGCTTCCTCATTCACAGTTTAATTATGGGATTATTTTTAACCCTTTCATATTTCTTCTGCATATTCATCTATCAGTCAAGGCTAATTGTATAATCCATGGAGAAATACCTTGCGGTGCACATTTCCAAGCAATGCATTAGATAAATGTAATCAGACCGCATGTGCTATTTACTCTTACTGGACATATGATTACATATAAATTAATCTCATTTCAATTTGTTTGAAGACTGTTCAGACTCCTGATGACATTAATGTATTATTGATCGATTAAATGCTAAAAGGAAATGTAAGAGCCTTTCGCCTTGATCAGGGCTGCCCTACACTTTCAAGGAGATGCCAAGTCCTGGCCCTGCTCATATTTTGCGCATTGAAATAGGGGAATTTATTATCTGAGCCAGTCAATAGATCAGTAAGCCATAGTTGGAGCAGTTAGATGATGTTGAATGGTTGCTCAATAGACCGAAACTGCATTTGTCCTGATACAGTGAGAGCACTTTAAGACAACCATCCGAAACTACTGTAAGTAATGAGTGATAGTCTTATAAAGGGTGGTTGTCCAAGAAGAGGGCCAAAATACAGTACATACTGTAGGACCTAATTTTTAAAGAGATGGGGGTCAATATACAAACGACTTTAACTTTGAAACTTTGAAAAAAAAAAAACACATTCATAGGGCATAGCTAGAAGGGTTAATACACTGGACTCAGACTTTCAATGGGTGGTCTTCTCAAACAAGAAGCTCGATATATAGAATTTGGACTTTTAAAGGAGTCTTTTCTCATAGAAGAGGACCAATACACATACAGTGGGACTGGACTTCAAGAGGGTTGGTCTTCTCAAAGATGATGGCCATATACATAGGACTTCTTAACAGAAGAATGTAACATGGTTACAAACTTGGGAGTATGGAAAAAGAAAGCTTATGGATGACCCCATTACAATGTGACAAATATATGAATGGACAGTACAGAGATCTTTCTAATGATCTTTTTACACCTAAGTCTGTAATCATAACATCTTGAGGTTTTTTACCATAGTCCTAGTTGGGCCTTCTTTACAGTAAGAGTGGTGAGACTATGGGACTCATTGCCTAAGGACATTGTAATGGCTGATAAGATGTAGAAGTTAAAGAAGGGATTATACTGAAAGTAAAAATATCACCGGTTCTGGGAACTAGAATTTTTGAGAGAGGATGTTAATCTAGTGATTTAGTCTAATTGTCTAATTGAGTTGGAAAACATTTTTTTCCCTGATATGGGGCAATTGGTGTCCACCTCCTAACTTCCTCTGGATAAACATGGTAGGTTTATAGGTGGGACTTGATGGGCTTGCGTCTTTTTGCAACCTTAACATCTACTCGACTACTAGGAATTGAAAAATTATTTGAGAAATTCAGTCTAAATCAGGGTTCTAATGGATATAATATCCAGTGAGCAGTTTTGCTACAACTTAACCCTTACTCACACGTGTTGATAGTTACATTTCCTATCCAGGGGTCAGAAGTCCACGAAACCCCATACTACCACCTTGGATAGTGTTGTGGACCTACAACATTGCAAAAACATAAAAAAATAAAAAACTAGAACACAAGATTTTTCTTTTTGAGAGCCATAACTATTAATGAGATTTATTTTCCCTGCTACTTGAATGCAATGGGAAGTGTTTTGTGCCTGCACCCCATGCTGGTTATACTGGAATGATTCATTCGTAGCCAGAGGGCTCTCTAAACAAGAGGTCACGGCCTCAGCAGAAATAACCAGTTTAATATACATAAGTGCTCCATGTTCTACTTACGTGAAGGGTTTTTTCTCATTTTATCAATGGTACAAACTAATACACAGCCCGGTGGCTGACAGGCTGACAGCGAAATTTGTCATCTAAAATATACATTGGCTTCGCCTGGTCTGGACTTGGAAATCGGCAGCAGAATTTCAGGGCCATTTAAAGAAGCAATCATAAGGGAAATGTATTGAGGTATATAGAGGGGTCACCCCTGCTCCTGACCATAGCACAATAACATTTTCCCCTGTCAGTCCTTGAAGTCAATTTGACTATTCAATGTCCCATAAGACCACCCACTATGGTGGGGGAAAATGGTGACAACATACGATCCAGCTAAGCGATTTGGAAACTTGTTTGTAGCTTTTTTTGTATCTTGAGTGTTGGAGCATTTGCGTTCATTGCTTTTTTTGTGTGTGTGTCTGATTTATGTATATTATATGACAATAGTGTCAGTGATTATCCCATACAGAGTAGTCATAGTGGATTACATGCCGCATCTCTAATCTAACTGTGTAGCCTCTGGCTATTTACTAAAGAATCTGTGTTCTTCATGAACATCTGTTTTGTTGGAGCTTGGTCAGTAAGAGCTAAAATGCCATCTGTTCCCCATATAAATTAATAACTTGAATATTATTAGTTTAGGTTGGACATGAATCGAGCCCATCAGCAATATTCACCAGCCTTCCTTTACATTCCTCCTTGTAACTTTAAAAGTTCCATACATATATTCAGAAACACAATATGCTAAATTCAGAATAACACATGGGGCTGCACAGCTGTGTAATAGCCTACTTGCAAAGAACCAATTCTCTATGTAGCAGAAACGGATCTGCTTTGTCTGGGTATTGTAAGTCCCTGATTAGAAATGCTAGCTTTTTACTGAGAAGTTTTATGTAAGGCTACATACAGTTGTAGCAAACTTTAACTTGATGTTTAAAGAGTAGAGATGGGCGAATCTCACGAGATTCCTTTCGACAAATATTTTCAATGTTCAGTTTTCTGGTTCGTTTTAGGGCGAACTTGTTCGAACTGTAAGTGCTATTATTATACTCTGGGGTCTCTTCATATCCTATCCACACCTTGTAGAAAAATGCGTGCCGTTTTGAAAAACGTAGAATGTCAATCATACCTACAGAAACGCCAGCATTTTTCCTATAGGTAGAATTGAAAAAGAAAGTCCACAGAAGAAACCTCAGTGGAGTTTGTGAAAAGCGCTACGGGAAAAACCGCAATGTGTTTCCACTGTGGTCTTTTCTGCAACGCTCTTTCTCTGTGGCACGCTACGTGGGGCCTTAGCCTTAGACTGGTAATGTACATTATATGAACATTGGCAGAACCTGATGATTCTGAATGGACTGGCTGACAATGTTATCTATATGGGGATGCTCGGAATTTTTTCTAGTGGCAAATGACTGGTGGAAGAAGGATTTGGTTGAATTTGAACATGTCCAATCCTTTGGTTCTCAGCATAGATAAGTTTCTGCCAGAGGTGTTCTGCAGCAGCTTACTCCTCTCTTTTCATTTAGAACACATGCATTGTCTGCAGATTGATACATTGGGAGGAGCAGATGTATGTAAGTGTATCTAGTTCTATATAAGGCCATACTTAAATGAACAGACAATCAAAATTGGTGGTTTCTCTCTTCATCAGTGTTGGATTGGTCCACCAGAGTACTAGAGGATCCTCTGGTGGGCCCAGGCTCCAACACAATAGTGATCCAGCAGAAGATGTCTACAGTGGAGCAAATTTTGATCCATTTCGTAGGGGTTGTTGGAGACTATACCCCTGATATCATTTTATCTGGTGGGCACAAGCAAGCTCAGTCTGACTCTGCTCTTCACCCCTGATGTAGGCCATTTGGATCAATGCACAAATCCCTTATGTGCTAAGCATACAATCCCTCTGGAGAGGGGAGTCCTGCACAGGCCCCACCTATCCAGTAGCACATGGAAGCAACCAACCAGGACTTGATCCCTTTGCTTTCAGATAATCTCTTTTTGGGTTGGTGGTTGTGGTATAATCCTGTAATATACCATCTAATGGCACATCACCTATGTGGTACGAAAAGAAAGTGACTTTGTATGTAAAAATAAAAGGTACATGAAGGTACTTTAAGATGCTATGGAAGAGTTCTGGATAAGTTAGGGATTGCATAAAGCTGCAATATGGTTGTGTGCATAAGCTCTGATACTGTATAATTGACTTGACTTGAGTTTTCCCTTAACTTCCCCTATGGTGGTCATTAGAGTTGGACACATATCCTTGTTATAGCTGCAGTTGGATTTCTTTTCCACTGCAGGACATATTAATTTGAGCCTTATTTTCTGCAGCACTAAGAAGATGATGACAACGCTTCCCGGTCCTTTGCGCTACATATTATTGACTTTTACTTATAGAATCTTCCATTTAATGCCAGTCCAAGCTGAATCTATTTCTTGTCCTTATTACATTTATCTCGTCTTTCTTTACCCTCTGAAGGTCATTGGACGCCATATCGAGCAGAAGGAAGTCCACACTTAAAATGCAGAGAGACATCGTAATTACTATTTTATAGTAGCCGCTATAAAGGTTTTACAGCAGAAATGGTGGAAAGATGGTCCCAAAAAAATCAAAGCTTCATTAATTACCATTTTACAGTTCTAGGGAGAGCGAGAAAAAAATTGACCCCTTGGATTTCTAGCGAACCATAAACGGATACAGATGAAAAAAAAACTAATTATGTTTGTAAATCTTATAATCGTATACTAAATATAACAGTACTGGGAAATAACACAAGAAATAGAAAATCTGATCATTCTCAGGTCTGCAGAAATGTACTGTATTAGGAGTAAATGCATTAATTTAATGGTGTTATAGATTTAAAGGGGTTGTGCCATGTTTGCAATATGTCATTAAGTATCTTACAAAGTTTTAGAGATCTTCCGTAACCATCTTAATGGTGACAGTGTTTTGTCTTGATCAGTTGCAAATGGATATGATCATGAATGCAGGAATTTTCTAGGATCTTATTCTGGGTGAGTTATCTTCTCATACATGTAGTGTCCTCCTGATAACCAGCCATGATGTCCTTATTGTGGTCGGGTTATCTTCTCATACATGTAGTGTCCTCCTGATAACCAGCCATGATGTCCTTATTGTGGTCGGGTTATCTTCTCATACATGTAGTGTCCTCCTGATAACCAGCCATGATGTCCTTATTGTGGTCGGGTTATCTTCTCATACATGTAGTGTCCTCCTGATAACCAGCCATGATGTCCTTATTGTGGTCGGGTTATCTTCTCATGCATGTAGTGTCCTCCTGATAACCAGCCATGATGTCCTTATTGTGGTCGGGTTATCTTCTCATACATGTAGTGTCCCTCCTGATAACCAGCCATGATGTCCTTATTGCGGTCGGGTCATCTTCTCATACATGTAGTGTCCTCCTGATAACCAGCCATGATGTCCTTATTGTGGTCGGGTTATCTTCTCATACATGTAGTGTCCTCCTGATAACCAGCCATGATGTCCTTATTGTGGTCTGGTTATCTTCTCATACATGTAGTGTCCCTCCTGATAACCCAGCCATGATGTACTTATTACGGTCTGGTTATCTTCTCATACATGTAGTGTCCCCTCCTGATAACCAGCCATGATGTCCTTATTGTGGTCAGGTTATCTTCTCATACATGTAGTGTCCTCATGATAACCAGCCATGATGTCCTTATTGTGGTCAGGTTATCTTCTCATACATGTAGTGTCCCCTCCTGATAACCAGCCATGATGTCCTTATTGCGGTCAGGTTATATTCTCATACATGTAGTGTCCCTCCTGATAACCAGCCATGATGTCCTTATTGTGGTCGGGTTATCTTCTCATACATGTAGTGTCCCTCCTAATAACCAGCCATGATGTCCTTATTGTGGTTGGGTTGTCTTCTCATTCATGTAGCGTTCCTCCTGATAACCTGTTACTTCATATATGGGCACCATTACAGAGGTGTTGGTAAGATTGTTCTTCCCAACATGTCTGGTAACAATGTAGCTATCATTTGGGAAAAAAGGGCAACATAAACAATTCAGCACCACTAGATTTCCAAAGAAGACGTACAGCCCCTGGACATATCTCTGGGTATTTCCAGAAAAACTCCCATAAAACATATATATCGTGGATCATTACAAGGGTATATGATGAAAATGGAATTAAAGATAATCTTAATAGGGCTGCATTTGTGAGTTATCTGCTGCTTTCTGGTCTTCAGATGTGTCATGTGGTCAGTAATAAGCATCTGATGCTTCGTTCACACCTGCGCTTGCTGTCCGTCCGTCGCCAATCCAGTGAAAATCTCGGCGAACTGGATTGGCGTCGGATACAGACCGGTCAGCGGCGCATTGGTGAAAAACCCATTCATTTGAATGGGTTTTTAAAGCAGTGCGCGGGTGTGCACTTACACCCTCTGCGCTGCGAATCCTTTTTTTTTCGTCGGACACGAAGTCCTGCGTATCCGACTTTGTTTCCGACGAAAAAAAAAAGGATTCGCAGCGCAGAGGGTGTAAGCGCACACCACAAGCACTGCTTTAAAAACCCATTCAAATGAATGGGTTTTTAACCAATGCGCCGCTGACCGGTCTGTATCCGACGCCAATCCAGTTCGCCGAGATTTTCACTGGATTGGCGGCGGACGGACTGAAGCGCAGGTGTGAACCCACCCTTATGTGTGGACTACAAGTCAGTTTCTCTATTCACTCCTAAGTA
This sequence comes from Leptodactylus fallax, assembly GCA_947044405.1. NCBI lineage: Eukaryota > Metazoa > Chordata > Amphibia > Anura > Leptodactylidae > Leptodactylus > Leptodactylus fallax. The sequence goes on along the minus strand of CAMRHE010000275.1, from coordinate 2,667,337 downwards.
AACCTCAGTTTGAATCTCATATGAATGGATAATTTATCTTCCTGTCCACACTTAAGATGCTGTTGCAACTAAAGAGTCTTCTTACTGGTCACATGACATAGCTGAGGACCTAAAAGGAGCTGATAACTTTGATAAAGCCAACAAGTAAGATCAGCACACTCACTACAATTTACATCATGTAATACGTACATACATTCATTATTAATGGACCAAAGATGAAACCTTTTTGCAGGGGTGCTTCTTTCAGCTTGGACATGACAAATAATGTTGGTGTTAGTTTGGTTAGAAAGAGGAATAGTCAAACTTTTGACTTACATACAGTACATCATTTAAGAAATGCATTTGTGGATATTCTCAGCATATCAGATGAGTGTCTATACAATAGAGCCTTTACCTATACAATAGAGTACAACTAGCCTGCAATACTGTATAAAAACCATTTTATTGAAGAATCTAAATTATGCATACAGGGCATAATGAGAATGAGTCACACAAATCATAAGGCGGCATAACCTGAGTGATCATAAGCAAGGTGACACATATTTCTCCAAGTATAATAACATGTTTAACCCTGGAGATGGTTGTGTTGTATGACTATGTAGTGTTTGTTTAGTATGATTACTACTCTAGGTGTTGCGTGTACCGTTAGCACTAATGTATCCTACTATTGCCTTGAAAATTGATTTGATGGGTTATATGTGCTATTTACACTGGTAGAAACATGTGTAAGCCTACATGGCATGGCTCCGGTCAGGCTGCCTATGGTCATGATAAGAAGTGGTCTGAATGGACAATTACTTTTAAAGGTACCCATAAACATTTACAATTCTTTCCCAACTCTAGCAATATTCTCAAGGGTTAATGAAAACCTAATGAATGTTTATGTCATCATATACTGCTAGTAGACTACTTGGGATGGAAAACACATCTGCTATAACACTGCACTACTCCCTTAAGAATAAACCTACTAGAATACTGCACTATGTACAGTAATATAACTATTGTAATACTGCTCCTATGTACAAGAATATAACTTCTATAATACTGCTCCTACGTACAAGAATATAACTACTATAATACTGCTCCTATGTACAAGAATATAACTACTATAATACTGCTCCTATGTACAAGAATATAACTACTATAATACTGCTCCTATGTACAAGAATATAACTACTATAATACTGCTCCTATGTACAAGAATATAACTGCTATAATACTGCTCCTATGTACAAGAATATAACTGCTATAATACTGCCCCTATGTACAAGAATATAACTACTATAATACTGCCCCTATGTACAAGAATATAACTACTATAATACTGCTCCTATGTACAAGAATATAACTACTATAATACTGCTCCTATGTACAAGAATATAACTACTATAATACTGCTACTATGTACAAGAATATAACTACTATAATACTGCCTCCTATGTACAAGAATATAACTACTATAATACTGCCCCTATGTACAAGAATATAACTACTATAATACTGCCCCTATGTACAAGAATATAACTACTATAATACTGCCCCTATGTACAGTAATATAACTACTATAATACTATCCCCTATGTACAAGAATATAACTACTATAATACTGCCTCCTATGTACAAGAATATAACTACTATAATACTGCTCCTATGTACAAGAATATAACAACTATAATACTACCCCCTATGTACAAGAATATAACTACTATAATACTGCCCCTATGTACAAGAATATAACTACTATAATACTGCTCCCTATGAACAAGAATATAACTACTATAATACTGCCCCCTATGTACAAGAATATAACTACTATAATACTGCCCCCTATGTACAAGAATATAACTACTATAATATTGCTCCCTATGTACAAGAATATAACTACTATAATACTGCTCCTATGTACAAAAATATAACCACTATAATACTGCTCCTATGTACAAGAATATAACTACTATAATACTGCCTCCTATGTACAAGAATATAACTACTATAATACTACCTCCTATGTACAAGAATATAGCTACTATAATACTGTTCCTATGTACAAGAATATAACTACTATAATACTGCTCCTATGTACAAGAATATAACTACTATAATACTACCTCCTATGTACAAGAACATAACTACTATAATATTGCCCCCTATGTACAAAAATATAACTACTATAATACTGCCCCTATGTACAAGAATATAACTACTATAATACTGCCTCCTATGTACAAGAATATAACTACTATAATACTGCTCCTATGTACAAGAATATAACAACTATAATACTACCCCCTATGTACAAGAATATAACTACTATAATACTGCCCCCTATGTACAAGAATATAACTACTATAATACTGCTACTATGTACAAGAATATAACTACTATAATACTGCCCCCTATGTACAAGAATATAACTACTATAATACTGCCCCCTATGTACAAGAATATAACTACTATAATACTGCTACTATGTACAAGAATATAACTACTATAATATTGCTCCCTATGTACAAGAATATAACTACTATAATACTGCTACTATGTACAAAAATATAACCACTATAATACTGCTCCTATGTACAAGAATATAACTACTATAATACTGCCTCCTATGTACAAGAATATAACTACTATAATACTACCTCCTATGTACAAGAATATAGCTACTATAATACTGTTCCTATGTACAAGAATATAACTACTATAATACTGCTCCTATGTACAAGAATATAACTACTATAATACTACCTCCTATGTACAAGAACATAACTACTATAATATTGCCCCCTATGTACAAAAATATAACTACTATAATACTGCCCCTATGTACAAGAATATAACTACTATAATACTGCTCCTATGTACAAGAATATAACTACTATAATACTACCTCCTATGTACAAGAATATAGCTACTATAATACTGTTCCTATGTACAAGAATATAACTACTATAATACTGCTCCTATGTACAAGAATATAACTACTATAATACTACCTCCTATGTACAAGAACATAACTACTATAATATTGCCCCCTATGTACAAAAATATAACTACTATAATACTGCCCCTACGTACAAGAATATAACTACTATAATACTGCTCCTATGTACAAGAATATAACTACTATAATACTGCTCCTATGTACAAGAATATAACTACTATAATACTGCTCCTATATACAAGAATATAACTACTATAATACTGCCCCTATGTTGAGCTATTGCCTAGGGGTTGTTGGGGGTTGTTTCTAGGAATTACAGTGCTCCCTAGTGCCATTTGTGTCTTCTGTCCAGCATGGCATATCTTATATAGCGCTTTAGACTGAGTGCGTTCAGACTCCACAACACTCTTTGAGCGGATATATGTTCTCTTGTTAGTATGGTGTAATCTTTATTCACCTCTAGAGAGACTCTTATCATTGATGTGTAATGTATTTGATCTATCTTCCGTATATATGCCCACCTGTGCATGTTTTGGATCATCCGATCCTTACACAAACAATAGGGACTTGTTTGGATTATTTGGGGTCTTGGTTGCCTAAACATATATTTCATCTTATTGGGCGGTATTTTGGAGCTCTTTTAATAAATATTTGAATATTATTTATATTTTATGTGTTCATTTGGTCTTCCATGTTCCTTGTCAGTGACATATACAGTATTAATACGGTGGAATAGTCCGTTAGCGATTTCTTATTATATGAAAAACGCAGCTATGATGTAGAAAAGGACCAGCTGAGCTAATGAATATGACAGGCTGCTAGCAACGGCACAACCACTGGGTGGCTGCTCATAGACACATATGGGATAGGTTTCATATCGCTTTGTGCTATTATATGCAAATTTATAGAAAACAATAGAATATATCTATCATGTTGGATAATTGGAATTGCCTACTTATCTGTCCATAGCTTGTCTAAGTACAAGAGCTCTCTGTTATTTTATGACATTTTCTTTATTAGTTATGTAACCTCCAGTATGTTATTTGATTTGCATGAAGTCAGAGTAAGGCGGTCTTAAGTTATGTTTCTGCCGGTGGCTGTGAAGAGGTTAATAGTAGAGATAAAGTTTTCTTCATGGAACTGTCACACGTTGCCCGTCCACCCAGCCGTCTCTACAACACTTCTGTCCCCTCAGTGCACTAATTGGTCTCTTAGCACATGGAGAATCTCGAAATACAATAAGGCACTGCAGGGTAAATAAATAAATGATAACATAAAATACAAGGGCAGAACTCACCTCCAGCACTACCCGGCCACCATCCTACACTGCACATTGCAAAATCTCAAAAGAAGTTCAAATTTCATTAAGTTTCCTTACACTGACCCTAAAATAATACCTAAATATAGGATAAAGTAACTTAGCAACACTAGATCTTTAGTAGGTCTTATAGAAATTGTTCTAAAGGTGTTGTCTGGTATAGAAAATCCATATTGATAGAGTTGCCCCCTGGTCAGGAGACTTGACCTCGGAAGACCCCAGCACATCTATTCATTTCTTACACCATCTATTGATTTTAATAGGATCTTTGTAATACCTCAATTCCCCTGTGGAGGTGCTGCAGGGAAACTGAACACTTCTAGAGTCGACCACAGGTTACAGCTGATTGTTGAGGGTCCCAGCAGCAGGACAACCTCAGATTAGATTACCATTGAAGCACAAGCACATAATGCAGCTGACCAAAGTGGAGAAACCCTTTAGATTGGAGATCTGATACTGCACGAAACAAAAAAAAAAAATCCTTTGCCACTAGTTAGCAATGATCGCCTAGCGTTACAAAATTCCTGAATAGCAGATCAGTCCTGTTAAATAACATAAAGCATCGACTAAGACGCATCTGTCAAAGTAATGGGGGTAATAGATGGTGGCCACCATTATCAGTGGCTCAGTGGTTAGGCCAAGGACAACATCTACAAGGAGTTTGTATGTATTCCCCGTTTTTGTGTGGGTTATCTCTGGTTTCCTCCCACACTCCTAAGACTTACCCATAGGGAATGTAGATTGTGAGCCCTACTTGGGACAATGTTGTCTATAAGTGCTGCAGAATATGATGCTACTATATAAGTAAGCTAAATAAATATTATCTTATACAGACACACGTAAAGGGGTTTTACAGACCCAAAATTGATTTGTGATACCAATGACCTATCCATTGCAAGAAAGCAGCCATATTTTTGTAATCTTTAAGAATCCCATGGGTTGCCCAAGGAAATAAAATTACCCAATTCCATACCAGGTCTCACAGTTCCTGCAACGTCAATGAGACCTCTATTTCTAGTTAAATCAAAGGATAGGGTATCATAGATATCTCAGGAAAAATGTCAAATATAACTTTTATTAATCACAAAGATAAAATTATAAAGAAAGAAATGGGGACGAGACATAGAACAGATAATGAACCATCAGCATGAGGGACATATCTACTTATATAGTGGCTTGGATCAGTTAGATGCACATACAACCATTTCTGCTTTGCTCAGTTCAACGCAAAACAGATGTACAGTACAGACCAAAAGTTTGGACACACCTTCTCATTCCAAGAGTTTTCTGTATTTTCATGACTATAAAAATTGTAGATTCACACTGAAGGCATCAAAACTATGAATTAACACATGTGGAATTATATACTTAACAAAAAAGTGTGAAACAACTGAAAATATGTCTTATATTCTAGGTTCTTCAAAGTAGCCACCTTTTGCTTTGATTACTGCTTTGCACACTCTTGGCATTCTCTTGATGAATAAGCTTCAAGAGGTAGTCACCTGAAATGGTTTTCACTTCACAGGTGTGCCCTGTCAGGTTTAATGAGTGGGATTTCTTGCCTTATAAATGGGGTTGGGACCATCAGTTGTGTTGCTCAGAAGTCAGGTGGATACACAGCTGATAGTCCTACTGAATGGAGTGTTAGAATTTGTATTATCAAGAAAAAAGCAGCTAAGTAAAGAAAAACGAGTGGCCATCATTACTTTAAGAAATGAAGGTCAGTCAGTCCGAAAAATAGGGAAAACTTTGAAAGTGTCCCCAAGTGCAGTGGCCAAAACCATCAAGCGCTACAAAGAAACTGGCTCACATGAGGACCGCCCCAGGAAAGGAAGACCAAGAGTCACCTCTGCTGCGAAGGATAAGTTCATCCGAGTCACCAGCCTGAGAAATCACAGGTTAACAGCAGCTCAGATTAGAGACCAGGTCAATGTCACACAGAGTTCTAGCAGCAGACACATCTCTACAACAACTGTTAAGAGGAGACTGTGTGCAGCAGGCCTTCATGGTAAAATAGCTGCTAGGAAACCACTGCTAAGGACAGGCAACAAGCAGAAGAGACTTGTTTGGGCTAAAGAACACAAGGAATGGACATTAGACCTGTGGAAATCTGTGCTTTGGTCTGATGAGTCCAAATTTGAGATCTTTGGTTCCAACCCCCGTGTCTTTGTGCGACGCAGAAAAGGTGAACGAATGGACTCTACATGCCTGGTTCCCACTGTGACGCATGGAGGAGGAGGTGTGATGGTGTGGGGGTGCTTTGCTGGTGACACTGTTGGAGATTTATTCAAAATTGAAGGAATACTGAACCAGCATGGTTACCACAGCATCTTGCAGCGGCATGCTATTCCATCCGGTTTGCGTTTAGTTGGACCATCATTTATTTTTCAACAGGACAATGACCCCAAACAAACCTCCAGACTGTGTTAGGGCTATTTGACCAAGAAGGAGAGTGATGGGGTGCTACGCCAGATGACCTGGCCTCCACAGTCACCAGACCTGAACCCAATCGAGATGGTTTGGGGTGAGCTGGACCGCAGAGTGAAGGCAAAAGGGCCAACAAGTGCTAAGCATCTCTGGGAACTCCTTCAAGACTGTTGGAGCACCATTTCAGGTGACTACCTCTTGAAGCTCATCAAGAGAATGCCAAGAGTGTGCAAAGCAGTAATCAAAGCAAAAGGTGGCTCCTTTGAAGAACCTAGAATATAAGACATATTTTCAGTTGTTTCACACTTTTTTGTTAAGTATATAATTCCACATGTGTTAATTCATAGTTTTGATGCCTTCAGTGTGAATCTACAATTTTTATAGTCATGAAAATACAGAAAACTCTTGGAATGAGAAGGTGTGTCCAAACTTTTGGTCTGTACTGTATATATTAATATTTGATATTTATCCTTTGATTGAACTATTTATGACCTGATAGTGGTGACCATAGGTTTGACCTCCCTTTAATAAATAAAACGGGTCTTATTGAAGAGGTCTTATTTTAGAGGTCTTATTACCTCTATTTCTAGTCTGTTTTGGACTTCAGGTCATGGGTTAGAGCAGTTCCTTTCCACTTTTGTTGAAACATATATAGAAACATATATGAAGGGTCTGGCTTTCAGACTCAACCATGATGGAGATCGAGACTGACTTGGCTATGGAATTTGGTTGTGCACTCCATTTTCTTAAGAACCCAATTCAGTACACCAGTAACATGACATACATACACAGCTCTTGACAGGCTTCAAATAACAGCACAACCACTGGGTGGCCACACATAGACACACATGGGATGGGTTGCATATCACTTTGTGTTATCATATCACAAAGAAACTTGTCGATCTCAGGACACACATGCTGAATATGTCCAGTCAAAATGGAAAGGTAAGGAAGGATATATCTGTACAAATCTAGAGATGTTTACCTAGCACCTCTATACTATGGCTCCTAGACTGGGGTCCCATAATCAGGGGTTAATGAGGTGAAATTTAGTTTTTAGTTTCAATAAGTATCATGTTATCAGGGCCATTTTAACCATATGGCAAAGAGTGCATTTGCATGGGGCCCTTTTACAGTCAGAGGCCCCTTTCAGTCTCTCTTTTTTTGCGAAAAAGTAGCAAACTGGCAGTTTGTTACTTTTATTGCCACTTGTGGCTAAAATAGCTGTTAGTGGCGTATTTACACCACCATCTCTACTTATCTCAAAGTGGACAGGAGCAGGACATCGGCAGCTCCAAATTCATTATCATTTATACCACTCTTGTGGCTAAGATCTGGTGTAGTTTTTAGCTGAGGCTCATGATAAGGCGTGCACCCCATAGTCTGTTCTATATTATGATAATCCTCTATCATGGGACTCCCAATTATTCTAAATTGATCCTGTGGCTAAATTCAATCTTTGTTACGTTAATGGCGCCTTATTATAAGACCTTTTTAGATGTAGGTCCCTTCCCTTATGTCTCTGTTGGTAGTGGTGGAGCTGGCGCTACGACTATAGGCTGCAGTTAGTATATTAGAGGTTATTATAATGATTATTATCAAGTTAGAGAAGCTTCCACTATGCTTTATAAGAAGCCGACAGGGCAATCATCTCTAAATCCCAGAGCAATCTAGGACAAAAAAAAAAAAAAGACATCAGGCACTGGAGAAATGTGAACCTCGCTCCCAGGTAGAGAATTCACAGTATGTAAAATTCATTACAAAACACTGGAAGAGGCTGTATCGGCTCAGTGACTTCAAAGACACATAAGAAGCTATGTATTCGTTATGGTTCCTGTCTAAGCGCTCATTCCACTCGGAAATCTGCTATTTTTAGGAAAAACCTAGAGACCTGAATTGGTGTAATTTAGAGTTTAGATAGAGACTTTATACACAGAGTGTTCACTGTGCAGAATGGGAAGAGAATTTATCGCAGATATTCCGCCTCACTCGCTAGGGACAAATGTAATGTTCATCTGTGGGGTCCCCGAGGGAATTGGTCTGGAAGTTACTTTTGCAGACATGAATAATGAAAAGTCTGACTGTAAAAAAAAATAAAAATAAAAAGTTGGTAGAAAAGAGGTTCTGAATTTGCCCTTTGCAGCTTGGCGGTATGGCGTTACCATTTGACAGGTGGACAATTGCTTTATTGACTCCTTCACTGCTACATTGTTACAGTGCACTTCTGTTTGTTTGGAGGCACCTTCACTAAAACCTAAGAGAATTCTGTGCAATCTCAGCACATAATATGATCTTGTCGTCAATGTGATGGAGAGTACTGCTGGCAAGTTTAGGTAGGTGTGGAATAACTGCTTTCAGAAATAGAAGGGTTAATAGTTTATTTTTGTCAATTAATAAAATGAAGTGGATGAGCAAAAAAGAAATGTAAATCCCATCAATATTTGGTGTGACTTTTGCCCTTTGCCTTCCATCAGTTCTTCTCGGTACTTGCAGACAGTTTTTGGCAGGACTGGGCAGGGAGGTTGTTCCCGCCGCCATCTTGGAGAACTAAGCACAGATCTTCTGTGGATGTTTCTTACTCCAATCCTTCTGTCTCTTCATGTCATCCCAGACAGACTGGATGATGTTGAGGTGGGGGCCAAATCATCACTTCTAGGACTCCTCCTCCAAAGGGCAAAGGTCACACCAAATATTGATGGGATTTACATTTATCTTTTCTTCGTTTACTTCCTTTTGTTGACTTAGAAAAAGAAACACTTCTATTTCGTAAGCATCCTTACTTTGCAACATTTTTTTTCAACACCTGCCTAAAACTTTTGCATGATACTGCAAATTTATACACTCTTGCTTTTTGTCTAGCTTTAAGAACAGTCTTTGTATCCCAAATTTCTCTTTTTCTTTCAAAGATGATGATTGGCATCGGTACCAAAAATCTATACTTTCCAATAGGCACTACATGACCAAATGTTTGTGCATTCCTGATCACGCTAGCTTATTGTGCGCTGTATACAGATATGTCCGCTCTTATCTGCACTCTCTGTTGGACATATGTATCACAACACAAGTTAAGCAGCTTTCCTAAAAACAACATGGTTTTGTGATATGTTGTCACAATATGATACTGAATGCTATTCCATTTGTATCTATGTGTGACCACTCAGTGAGGAAGGGTAAAAAGTAGCCTTTCAAGGTTTTTCTTAGGATGTTGTGTTAAATTATTTTCTTGAAGGGGTTTTTCCCTTAAAATAACTAGAGATGCGCAAATCAAAGCTGCAGAATTGGAATTCGATCCGAATTTCAGGAAATATTCGATTTGCATCGAATCCAAATTTCCTCACGCTTCGTGGTAATGATTCGCATTTAGTTCAAAATGGCTGCTCTACATGGGCAAGGAACTCTGGGAACGCGGGATCACCCACAATGCCATGCATGCAGCCAATCAGCAGCCAGCCCTGTGATGTCACATCCCTTTAACCCCTTCGTGAGTGCACATGGCATGTTTGACCGCTGCATCTAAGGTGTTAAATCCCCCCAATCGGTTATGGAGCAGGGTGCTAGCTGTAACTGACACCTAACACCTTGCTCCATAACCGATCCGGGGTTTTAACAACTTGGATGCCGCGGTCAAACATGACCATTTTGCCACCCACCCTGTCTCTCTGCAGCCAATAAATAGCTGTTTTGGTACGCGATTTGCCACAATTTAATTTGGATCGAATAGAATCATATCGTGAAATTCGGCAAAGTTGCCGAATCGAATTTTTGAATACTTTGCTCATCTCTAAAAATAACAACCATATTTAAATTTGTAGACAATTAAAAATTAAACATTTTTGCTAATTCAAAATCAAATGCAGAGCTTAAAAGATTTGCGGCATTCATGGTCGTATCCACTGGCAACCAATCAAGACAACAGACTGTCACCACTAAGATAGTCAGAGGAAATCTTTAAAATACTGCAAAATTTTTAATTATTTATATTTGCAAAAATGTTAGACTTTTTATTGTTTACAAATTTTTGCATTGTTATGTTCCCTGAAAAAACTCCTTTAATAAATTATAGTCCTTAACCAATATGACCAGTTATATATGGACACATCTGTATGGCAGCTTTTGAGTCCACGTGAAGCTCCACTGATTCTCCTTAGGCCAGTATAAGTTAGATGATGTCTACTTAAGACTGAATCTCTGTGCACTTTCAGCAGCAAAAAATCTGCCGTGTATCTGTTGGAAAATGCACAGCAGAAAAATAAATGTAATAGTTAGACAGGGTGCACATACTTTTGCCCATGCAGTATAGGTTGAAAGCCAAGGTAAGCTCCCACCACTCTGATACATTAGGATCACTCTATATATACATTAGAACATCTTTGTTGTCTTTGTAAATGTAACCTTCAAAATAATAAGACAGCAGTAAGGACACTTCCGCAGAGTCCGGGGACCGTAGACTTCACAGAAATGCAGATTTTTTTTTTGTTTCGTCCTAACATTTATATAGAACATATACAGATTTCGGAATGACGCGCTTTGTCCATAGAAGCGCCAGCTGATTTATTTGCACCTTGGGAAAAGATTCAGATGTCTTCTGATGTTTCAAAAGACGAAGGTTTCTGAAGACTCCATATAAAACATGACAAGGTCTCGCTTCTTCCTGGTGGTATCAGCGATTACAACTAATGCATATACTGCCATGACCTTCATCTTCCTCACGCTAGTAGATCTAAGACATCTGTGGACCATTACCAATATCTGATGAAATGTGTGAACTGGCCATTGCAATGGAAACATTGAAAATTGAAGTGCTGCTATTCTACTCTCTTCAGATCCGAGTATAATAGTCAGATGCCCAGGGGAGATGCAGAAACATAATAAGTCACCTTCTCTCACCTCTCCACCGCTCCCTTGCAGACCTGATGCTCCCTCAGGGTCCTCTTCGATCATCTTCTGGGCTGCTGGATAATGTTACAGGCCACTGAGGGGCGCTACATGTTGGGTGATTAGACATTTTGATGCTTTGACACAAGATTCATGACGTTGGCTCATCCCATGTGACTGCTGATGCCCAGTTTCAGGTCTCAGTTGTTCCCCAAGGCTGTGACGTCACCAAGGAAACTGTAAGAGGTCAAAGAGGACAGCGAGAGAACCCAGGATAGTTGAGAAAAGGCGGGTATCTGTATATGGGATGCATCAGTTTCTGCATCTCCGCTTATTATAATCTAAGGTCTGACGTATAATAGTGATTCGTGGGAGACGAACCCCAAAAGTTTTGGGTTGAGTAGAATTCACTCCCGTTCACTCTTCTCTAACCAGGATAAGTTCTTCTGTATGGTGGGGAATCAAATCCTATTATATCTGGTGATTTTGGCACATAGGACAAAGCAATTAAAGCTTGAGTCTAACTGGTTGTCATATACACAGCTCTTTATTCACTGCCCTGCTGGGATTTGTAGTTTCCCAGCAGGTGGAGACACTACTGCTGTAAATGGACTGGGTCTCTGGTCAACGATCTTTCCTGATAATGTTATATAGTAGTTGATATTTTGAAAAATTGTAAGTTTTATGGTTTTGCCGAAAATATCTTACCTGGCCATTCAGAGCTTCAATTTTCCTAATATATGCTATTAAATCCTATTAGGATTAATGATGTTGACAGGTCAGACATCACATTCTTGGATGACTTCAGGTAAAGTATCAGGGATCCAAAAATAGCAGATAAGACGACTGAACTCCGTAACCAGGCGCATGTACGGGCAACGCAAAACCTTGTACTTATGTCATGTATATTTATAAATGTCACAACATTCTTTTTCATGTAGGATTAGTGATGAGCCGCGCTCCAGCCATTCACTTCTCAGGCTCAGGATAGAAATTCATGACTGCAAAAATCACACCAGGAGGCAGAAAACTGAAATAGATTCATTAACGTACAATTCCAGTTACAGCTAATCAATGGAGAAGTAAACATCTCTAAATATGTATAGGAAAGACCTTATACATCATGATTATTACTAAAAGCATCTTTATTCTGAATGTCCATCTCATCATGACTCAAGATAGAATATATAGTCTCATTAATCTGTGAGGAACTTTCTATAATACTGCTCTTATGTACAAGAATATAACTACTATAATACTGCCTCCTATGTGCAAGAATATAACTACTATAATACTGCTCCTATGTACAAGGATATAACTACTATAATACTGCTCCTATGTACAAGAATATAACTACTATAATACTGATCCTATGTACAAGAATATAACTACTATAATACCGCCCCTATGTGCAAGAATATAACTACTATAATACCGCCCCTATGTACAAGAATATAACTACTATAATACTGCCTCCTATGTACAAGAATATAACTACTATAATACTGCTCCTATGTACAAGAATATAACTACTATAATACTACTCCTATGTACAAGAATATAACTACTATAATACTGCTCCTATGTACAAGAATATAACTACTATAATACTACCTCCTATGTACAAGAATATAACTACTATAATACTGCTCCTATGTACAAGAATATAACTACTATAATACTGATCCTATGTACAAGAATATAACTACTATAATACTGCTCCTATGTACAAGAATATAACTACTATAATACTGCTCCTATGTACAAGAATATAACTACTATAATACTGCTCCTATGTACAAGAATATAACTACTATAATACTGCCCCCTATGTACAAGAATATAACTACTATAATACTGCTCCTATGTACAAGAATATAACTACTATAATACTGCCCCCTATGTACAAGAATATAACTACTATAATACTGCTCCTATGTACAAGAATATAACTACTACAATACTGCCCCCTATGTACAAGAATATAACTACTATAATACTGCCCCCTATGTACAAGAATATAACTACTATAATACTGCTCCTATGTACAAGAATATAACTACTACAATACTGCTCCTATGTACAAGAATATAACTACTATAATAGTGCCCCCTATGTACAAGAATATAACTACTATAATACTGCTCCTATGTACAAGAATATAACTACTATAACACTACTCCTATGTACAAGAATATAACTACTATAATACTGCTCCTATGTACAAGAATATAACTACTATAATACTACTCCTATGTACAAGAATATAACTACTATAATACTGCTCCTATGTACAAGACTATAACTACTATAATACTACCTCCTATGTACAAGACTATAACTACTATAATACTGCTCCTATGTACAAGAATATAACTACTATAATACTGCTCCTATGTACAAGAATATAACTACTATAATACTGCTCCTATGTACAAGAATATAACTACTATAATACTGCCCCCTATGTACAAGAATATAACTACTATAATACTGCTCCTATGTACAAGAATATAACTACTATAATACTGCCCCTATGTACAAGAATATAACTACTATAATACTACTCCTATGTACAAGAATATAACTACTATAATACTGCTCCTATGTACAAGAATATAACTACTATAATACTGCTCCTATGTACAAGAATATAACTACTATAATACTGCTCCTATGTACAAGAATATAACTACTATAATACTGCCCCCTATGTACAAGAATATAACTACTATAATACTGCTCCTATGTACAAGAATATAACTACTATAATACTGCCCCTATGTACAAGAATATAACTACTATAATACTACTCCTATGTACAAGAATATAACTACTATAATACTGCCCCCTATGTACAAGAATATAACTACTATAATACTGCTCCTATGTACAAGAATATAACTACTACAATACTGCCCCCTATGTACAAGAATATAACTACTATAATACTGCCCCCTATGTACAAGAATATAACTACTATAATACTGCTCCTATGTACAAGAATATAACTACTACAATACTGCTCATATGTACAAGAATATAACTACTATAATAGTGCCCCCTATGTACAAGAATATAACTACTATAATACTACTCCTATGTACAAGAATATAACTACTATAACACTACTCCTATGTACAAGAATATAACTACTACAATACTGCTCATATGTACAAGAATATAACTACTATAATAGTGCCCCCTATGTACAAGAATATAACTACTATAATACTGCTCCTATGTACAAGAATATAACTACTATAATACTACTCCTATGTACAAGAATATAACTACTATAATACTGCTCCTATGTACAAGACTATAACTACTATAATACTGCTCCTATGTACAAGAATATAACTACTATAATACTACCTCCTATGTACAAGAATATAACTACTATAATACTGCTCCTATGTACAAGAATATAACTACTATAATACTGCTCCTATGTACAAGAATATAACTACTATAATACTGCTCCTATGTACAAGAATATAACTACTATAATACTGCCCCCTATGTACAAGAATATAACTACTATAATACTGCTCCTATGTACAAGAATATAACTACTATAATACTGCCCCTATGTACAAGAATATAACTACTATAATACTACTCCTATGTACAAGAATATAACTAC
The DNA here is from genome assembly GCA_947044405.1 of Leptodactylus fallax. Lineage (NCBI taxonomy): Eukaryota > Metazoa > Chordata > Amphibia > Anura > Leptodactylidae > Leptodactylus > Leptodactylus fallax. The sequence goes on along the minus strand of CAMRHE010000275.1, from coordinate 2,652,124 downwards.
TACAATACTGCTCCTATGTACAAGAATATAACTACTATAATACTACCGCCTATGTACAAGAATATAACTACTATAATACTGCCCCCTATGTACAAGAATATAACTACTATAATACTGCTCCTATGTACAAGAATATAACTACTATAACACTACCTCCTATGTACAAGAATATAAGTACTATAATAGCATGCAGAATTGATACAGAAAGTGTATTGGAAAATTGTAGAACTTTTCATTATACAAACAATAATATAAGTTTGTAAATTTTAGTCTGAAACTGAACAACTCCTTTAATAAAAGTATAAAAGCAATAACTAAGTGAAGTGTCAGGGATTATTAATATATTTTCACATTGTGAACCTCATGACCTTGTATTTAGGTGGGGGATGTTCTAGAGAGGATATTACTTCTTATATGTCCTGTTTCAAACTTCCCATCTCTAGATCATGACTCGCACACACAATGGGGGACCTCGATGTGAGAGCTCACTAATAATTTTGTCTGGCAGACATTTCATTGACAATCTCTAAAATCATCTTTTTTAAAGAGTTGACACTAACAGAGACATTGATGGATATTTTTTCATTAGGACTTTAACAAATGGAAAATGCCATCTCTAAAAGCTGAGAATGTGTTTCATATTTCAAGGACTTGGATAACGTGTGCTGGTCTCAATTTTCTCATCCTAAGTATCTATTAAAGGAGTTGTCCGTTTTCAGACCAATATTGAGAGATTTCTACTTGCTGTCATTCATTCTGCCTTCTTCCGGTGGATAAATATCATTTCATGGTCATGTGATGGACGCACAGGTGCACAGCTTGTTACAGTCACAGCTCACTATCTAGATGTCTGCCTGGTAACGAACTGTGCACCTGTGTGTTCATCACATGACCATAGACTGATTTTTACCCACTGGGAGTAATCAGAATGAATAACAGCAAGCAGAGATCTAGAAAAACGGTGAGGAATTAATATAGAAAATACTTTGGAAGATTGTACAACTTTTTATTATACAAACAATAACATTTGTTTCTCGATATTGGTCTGAAAGTGGCCAATCTTTAATGGAGACATTGGGTCAGATTTATCAATACCTCTAGGCCAGTGTAGCACCACAACCCCCGATCCGCACCTTGCACACCACATTGTGCAAATGTGACCTGGGTGAGTCAGAGACACCTCGGCCCGATGGATTCATTATAACACACATCCGTTTTCTGGTGTAAATTATAATTGGAATCTACTGTAGATTTTGGTGGGACATGCTATGAAGAGCTTGGATCCTCTTCATAAATCACTTGTTCCCCTTGCCAGTGGGGTCCTTTAATAAGTCTTAATAAATCTGCTCCATTATCTATTGCTTTCCAGGATTGGTTTTACCAATATGTTGGCATGATATCAACCCGGCTCTACGTACGTCATGTGTTAATATCAGCTATGGTTTTATATGTTATTGCTAGTGAATCAACTGCATTATAGAATTTTCTTGGACAATATATTTATGACCTGTCAATGGGTGATTGGGGAAATATCATATGTCTGTCCACCACCAATTTGTTAGTAGAAATCTAACTAAAAATCTCTCCAAAAATTATAGTTTTCATGGCTGTTTCCATCTTCTACTACTCCTGTCATGCTGTGACCCGTAGAATGTTTTGTCAGAGTTCCACTGTTACAAATCTCTGAGCAGTGCCAAAAGAGTCTTTTTCGAGTCCTTCGATTATGGAAATCAGTGGTGGTTCAAGACCAGAGACTTTACCATTGGGATCTTCTCATGTGGATTTTTTGGCATCTAAGAAAATCATTGTAGAAGATTCCCCATTTAGTTTGGTTGTCTTGGAATAGGAAAACATGGCTAATTTGGCAAAAATAACACAACATCTGTGCATGGATTGTATCTGACAATGCAGTTCAAAAACATTGAAGTGCATGAGGATAATCTGCAATATAATCTGTGGCCAGATGTGGTGCTGTTTTTGAAAGAAACAAACACGTTCTCCTTCATGAAAAAAGGAAAATTGCTCCTCTAATGTCAATTTTTAAAAGGTTGTTCCCTATAGATCAATTCCTGGTCTTCAAAAAGCCTAGTGACATGATCTGGGATAACCAGAATACCTCCTCCACAACGAAGAAGAACCCATCCAAAAACAGTATATTGTTTCCTAGAATTCCCAACAGAGAAAGACTCCACACACCTAAAATGGTAGCCTGCAAAGGTAGTCTCCTTAAGGAGACATAATAAACCTCCTGGAAGAAAGCAGCTATGCTTTTCTAATGTGTATGACTTCTTTAACCAAGTTATTTTTACTAAACAGGCAAAGTATTCACACAATAATGTACCAAATGGTTTGAGCAGCCGCACGTTGCATAATCCGTTTCGTCTCTCTACATCCCAGTGATTTTTTTGAGAATCTCATTATTGAAACACTGATAACATTCAAACAGATGTCAAAACTTGCTTTTCCAATACTTCAGCTGGGAGCAGAAGACATATTGTGAACTTAAACTTACACATGAAACATTTCCCATAAACCCCTCAGCACTTCTAACTATAGACGCTCTCGCCTACTTTCTACCAAATGTTTTGTGTTTCTCGCTAAAAAATAAGTAGGATGTTGTGAGGAAAATAAGCGCAAGAACGCTGGCAGCCACCAGGCATCTCAATCAGAGCTTGCCTTGTCAGCTTTTCCAAAACTTCAACAATTCATGGAGACTCTGGTGAGATTTCTCCCTGTAACTATTCATAAGGGCGGGAATGGGCAAATCCAAGGCACCAAGTGACCAGTGGGCCAAGAAGACACTTACCGACACTTTGAGAGTTTGAATTGATTTCTGCTGAGGTCTGTAGTAGTTTTTACTACCCTGTCCTATAAGAAGCCAGATTGGCTTCTGGAGTGATCAGTTGGCTCTCAATGTCCACATTATCTGGTTTATTCTTCCATTAGAAAACTTTTCAAACCTGGAGAAAAATATTTTTTATCCACATTGTATTTTCTGTTATGTTTTAACTGTTTCTTAGCAACAGAAGGGTTGTGACACCTATCCAAACATATAAGATGGATGTTGGTCGAATCTGCAAATTTTGGTTGGCCAAGAGCTATTGAAAGTATATTGATCTGAAACCTTTTGTCTCCATATTCTTTCGAAATCCAAAATTATCTTAAAGGAAAAGGCAAATATCTTCCCTACACTTCCCTCTCTATATAATGTGTACATACCCAAGCCTGGATCCCAAGGAGCTGAAAGATGGATGTTGGTCAAATTTGCCAATTTTGGCAGTACAAGACAACCATCACAGTTCTTGAGGCAGTCGGTAATCTCCTTATCCCAACTCTCTATTGAATACACACACGCTTAGCTGAACCAAGCTACAAGGAAGGGGTTGGAAGGAATAGCTACTGGCCAAATGAGCATTTGGCCAAGAGTTATTGATGGTGTACGGCCACCAGTAGTCTCCACATCCTCGTGGAAATCCAACATTGTCTTACAGGAGAAAACCAATGTCTTCTCTACACCTCCCTTCCTCTATAAAGTATAAAGATCATAATCATGTCTGGGCCTGGAGCCCAAGGAGCCCAAAAGGTCTCTGCTCCATATGAAGAGACCAGTGCTATAAATGACACAGGATAATTGGAGTCCCTATAAGAATTTTCACATTGATTCTATCAGGGGTACTGGTTCTCTCATGGAGATCTAGCTGGCATAGGGAGTCTTACAGGCAATGCTCCCTGGAAAAGGATGACATTGATTTACAGGGTAATCATCCACAGGTGGCGCTAGGTTCACAGTTTTCTTCCTTTTGGAGGAGTATTAATTTAAATATATTGGTACTCAAGATCTTTACATTTTATCTCTGCCATTTTGTTTTTTTGGGTGCTTGAGTAGGAAAAAAGCAAGCCCATGTAGCATTAAAACAAAGTAAACGGTGTAACAGATTGAACTTTATATGACCATTTCAGTGCATGTTACTCCAGTTAATGGTTTATTAGTCATTCAGACAGGAAGTCATGTAGATTTTAGGCAACATAGAAAGATTTTGGAAATGTAAATATGCAATAAAAACTGGAAGACATATTTACTGTAGTGGAATTAGAAATAAAAGAATCTGGATTTCTCACTAATTAGAGACATAATGGATTATTTTTTTTTTTTTGCAGGAGGCGGTCAAAGAGAATAACAAGAGGCGAGAAATGGAGGAAAAGATGAAAAGAGCAAAGATAGCAAAGGAAAAAGCCGAGCGTGAAAAGATGGAGCGAATGCAAAAGAAGAAGCTGCTGATTGATATGAATAAAGGTATGAGCAGAGGAGGGAACAATCTTCTGTACATTCCCCAACATCTTCAAAGACGAGACTCCGATTTAATTAACTTATGTAGATTCCTCAATACACCAACCTTCAATGTGCTGGTAATGTTTTATCTGATTCGTACATTAGTCGTCAGTTTAATTATTTATCGTCCCATCTCTCATATGCTATACCTGACCCCAGGCACATCAGGACCGCCGAGACTCCACCCACTTTTATTATGTGCACATTAGGCTTATTTACACCTTTTATGAAGGTTGATGTCACTGATTTGCCTGCTCTTAATTATTTGTCCCTTTGCCTTCATAGAAAAGTAAGTAGCGATTTTCATTACTATGCTAATGAAGCCATGTGTAATATATTCTATGTACATGCAAATAGAACTTCATTACGTACATGGAATATTGACTCTATCACTGATGTGCAAATTCGTTTTCTAAAGTCTGTAACGAAGGCAGAATTCTTAAAGGGGTTCCTTTTATCACCAGTAAAGAACCCTAGTTCTTCAAGTGCTTCAAGGGGGAGTTGTATGGATTGGTGGTCAAGAATGAGCGTTGCCATTTCATGCAACTCTGTGGGAGTTACTGTACTAGCCAAGGGCACTCACTCATTAACCCCATTGAGTTATAAAAACCCCTCTACTGATGGTCTGTCTGGGCTGTCTTGCCCTATTCACCAAGTGTGTGTGTTCTCATGTATCCTCTGCTCTCAACATCTCCTAAAAGTTGGGTCAGAATGGCTTAGATGGTGGGCAGTTCATTAAAATGACTATCCTGCATCTCTCAGTCCAATGATGTTCCCTTCTCAAAGTCTGTCAACCGCTCATAATGTCTTTTGTACAGTATAGAGGGATGTCTAGGATTTACTGATCTCTTACCAAGACTTACACTACCCAAAAGTAGCCTCTAAGAATCTTTTATAGAGCAACTGAAAAAGCAGTTTACGCCCTCTTGTGGCAAGTCCCAGTGTCAGAACACACCTGTAACCATTTACATATCTGCTGGGGACAGAACTACTTGACAAGTTTTGCAGCAATTCAGAATTATTATTTTTTTTTTCAAAGTTTATGCATTCGTTCTTTTTAATTATATTTTTGTGATGCATCTAACATGACTACGCAGCAAAAATTGCGCCATATCTTCACACATAAACAAGAAAAAATATAATAATTATAATGCAGAAAAAATCCATATACATTTAGAGGGGTATTCAAATAACTTGCCATATATTTTGGTAGACCTGGGTTCCCCTCTAAGAACCTGCTTCTGCATCCAAACCAAGATCCCGGTCTCACCTGCCAGGGAATGAATGGAAGAAGCATTGCTTTGTCCCGAGCACATAAGTCATACATGCAGGGTTTGCCTATATTTTCGCATTTTATTCATACTTCTACCTCATAAGGAATACTTTATTACTGCCATCTTGACACACACATTCTCCCTTTCCTTGAGCCAATTCCCAGATCTGCGCTGCACAGGGCCCGGCTTCCTTTAAAGCCATTACCGTACATTTCGCATACATAAGCAAATCACCTTCGTCTATGCGTAATTATAATTCCATCTCACATCTATCTCCTAATCCAATATATTTCTATAAAAGCCAAGATTATTAAACTAGGAATTTCACCTAGGCCATAAGCCGCCCTGCATAAGACTGCAGACTGCACGCTTTTTTGCAGTCAGTCATTTTTGTCAGCAGAAGCCGGAGACGAGATGGCACAAGGAAGAATGAGATGGAAGAAGAGATTAGTGCTAGCTGCAGTTTACCGTTCCCCTTCTGTGAACATTGCCATTCTGCAGAATACCTCCGCTAATCCTTTGCAATCATAAAATATATAACAATGCCCAGTGTGAGACGTCAGCGGGTTCTTTTTAACCAGTGCACGTACCTTGACACATTTTCTCAGGATCTGGGTAAAAATGTAACACTTTCTGGGGTCGAAGAAAGATCTGTAAGCTGGTGGCGGAGATTTCACCCAGCACTAAGGTTTAAAGGCAGATAATAATACTCATAATGATAAAAAAAAACCTAAAAGAAGGTTAATAAAGGCCCAAATGGGTTGTTTCTGGCAACAATATCCAGCATTATAATTCTTACCAGGGTTGTCTCCTATCTCTCTTTGACTTTGGAAAAGTTAGGATGTCTAGATACAAAGTGATATACATCCTATTTCTAAAATACTCAATAATGCTAAAGATTTGCCATTCAGGACTCAAGGAAAGCTGGATGATATCAGTTGTGACCATATAGGTTTACATCTCACTAACATAAATAATATACAATGAATCATGCCATAGTTGTTTATGGTTACATTTATGATAGATAGATAGATAGATAGATAGATAGATAGATAGATAGATAGAGACCAAAATAAAAGATCTGCCAACCTCTTGAGAAAGATGGAAATTTCTTTAAATTTTCAAGACGCTGGCGGATTTTTTTTGTTTTGGTTTTCTATTGAGGCTCTATCAGGAGATTGAGCGTTGCCATGCTTCTTGTGGGTGAAGAAAAAAATGGTAACATCATGTATTTCATAAGTTATATTGTATGAGATGGATAGATAGATAAATAAGATATAGAGATAGATAGGTAGGTATATATAAGAATGATAAATATATAGATAAATATGATATAGATAAATATAAGAGGGAGATGATACATTAGATAAATATCATAGCTCCTTTATGTTCCACTTTTATCTTCCAATCTCTGTAAATCCCTCTGGTCATTTTCTATTAGTTAATTGAAATTCCAGCGGTCGAAGATGTAATAAATATGATGCAGCCGCGCCATTGACGTGTGTGTAATCTTCTAGTTAAACAGTGTTTCATCGTTGAGTCATGTTCACTTTCGGCTGCACATTCAGAAATCTGCCGGCTGGCCCAGTACCGTAACACCAGACTGCATTAGACTTGCATTTTTTTTCTTACACGGATATGGTTAACACAATGAACGAAACAATGTTATTAGGTTTCCATATCCCAGTGGTGAGAAGTCACTTTGTCAAAATGACAGCTTGAGAAAATATGTGCGCTTTTCTTCTGTGGCCTGCGTGTCATATTTACTTAGTTTGGCCAGAAATAAGCTGTGTTCTGCATTTTCTCTGCTCCTCCGAGCTGTTGCCGGTGACTCTTGCTTATGAAATTACACTTGCAGTTTTGATACATTCTTTCTTCTTTTATATTTTGTATCTTGTTGCAATTTTGCCAAGAAGTTTATTACAGAATCTCATTGTGGTAATCGAGCACAGAATGGATGTTTATTTCCTTGTGTAATACACTGCTCTTTACAGAACTGAAATGTAGAGAAAACCAAGAGCCTACACACTGACAAAACTGGTATATTCTCAGCAACTAGAATTATAAAAACTTTGAATAAGAGAAAAAAAAATAAAAAAAATCTAAAATTGCTAAATACAACCTATAATACTTACCCATCTACTATAATACTGCTGCTATGTACAAGAATATAACTACTATAATATTACGTCCTATCTACAAGAATATAACTACTATAATACTACCTCCTATGTACAAGAATATAACTACTATAATACTGCCTCCTATGTGCAAGAATATAACTACTATAATACTGCTCCTATGTACAAGAATATGACTACTATAATACTACCTCCTATGTACAAGAATATAACTACTATAATACTGCTCCTATGTACAAGAATATAAATACTATAATACTGCCCCTATGTACAAGAATATAACTACTATAATACTGCCCCTATGTACAAGAATATAACTACTATAATACTGCTCCTATGTACAAGAATATAACTACTATAATACTGCTCCTATGTACAAGAATATAACTACTATAATACTGCTCCTATGTACAAGAATATAACTACTATAATACTGCTCCTATGTACAAGAGTATAACTACTATAATACTGCTCCTATGTACAAGAATATAACTACTATAATACTACCTCCTATGTACAAGAATATAACTACTATAATACTGCCCCCTATGTACAAGAATATAACTACTATAATACTGCCCCCTATGTACAAGAATATAACTACTATAATACTGCTCCTATGTACAAGAATATAACTACTATAATACTACCTCCTATGTACAAGAATATAACTACTATAATACTTCTCCTATGTACAAGAATATAACTACTATAATACTACTCCTATGTACAAGAATATAACTACTATAATACTGCTCCTATGTACAAGAATATAACTACTATAATACTACTCCTATGTACAAGAATATAACTACTATAATACTGCTGCTATGTACAAGAATATAACTACTATAATACTGCCCCCTATGTACAAGAATATAACTACTATAATAGTACCTCCTATGTACAAGAATATAACTACTATAATACTGCTCCTATATACAAGAATATAACTACTATAATACTGCTCCTATGTACAAGAATATAACTACTATAATACTGCTCCTATGTACAAGAATATAACTACTATAATACTGCTCCTATGTACAAGAATATAACTACTATAATACTGCTCCTATGTACAAGAGTATAACTACTATAATACTGCTCCTATGTACAAGAATATAACTACTATAATACTACCTCCTATGTACAAGAATATAACTACTATAATACTGCCCCCTATGTACAAGAATATAACTACTATAATACTGCCCCCTATGTACAAGAATATAACTACTATAATACTGCTCCTATGTACAAGAATATAACTACTATAATACTACCTCCTATGTACAAGAATATAACTACTATAATACTTCTCCTATGTACAAGAATATAACTACTATAATACTACTCCTATGTACAAGAATATAACTACTATAATACTGCTCCTATGTACAAGAATATAACTACTATAATACTACTCCTATGTACAAGAATATAACTACTATAATACTGCTGCTATGTACAAGAATATAACTACTATAATACTGCCCCCTATGTACAAGAATATAACTACTATAATAGTACCTCCTATGTACAAGAATATAACTACTATAATACTGCTCCTATATACAAGAATATAACTACTATAATACTGCTCCTATGTACAAGAATATAACTACTATAATACTGCTCCTATGTACAAGAATATAACTACTATAATACTGCTCCTATGTACAAGAATATAACTACTATAATACTGCTCCTATGTACAAGAATATAACTACTATAATACTACCTCCTATGTACAAGAATATAACTACTATAATACTGCCCCCTATGTACAAGAATATAACTACTATAATACTACCTCCTATGTACAAGAATATAACTACTATAATACTGCCCCCTATGTACAAGAATATAACTACTATAATACTGCTCCTATGTACAAGAATATAACTACTATAATACTGCTGCTATGTACAAGAATATAACTACTATAATACTGCCCCCTATGTACAAGAATATAACTACTATAATAGTACCTCCTATGTACAAGAATATAACTACTATAATACTGCTCCTATATACAAGAATATAACTACTATAATACTACCTCCTATGTACAAGAATATAACTACTATAATACTGCCCCCTATGTACAAGAATATAACTACTATAATACTACCTCCTATGTACAAGAATATAACTACTATAATACTGCCCCCTATGTACAAGAATATAACTACTATAATACTGCTCCTATGTACAAGAATATAACTACTATAATACTGCTGCTATGTACAAGAATATAACTACTATAATACTGCCCCCTATGTACAAGAATATAACTACTATAATACTGCTCCTATGTACAAGAATATAACTACTATAATACTACCTCCTATGTACAAGAATATAACTACTATAATACTTCTCCTATGTACAAGAATATAACTACTATAATACTACTCCTATGTACAAGAATATAACTACTATAATACTGCTCCTATGTACAAGAATATAACTACTATAATACTACTCCTATGTACAAGAATATAACTACTATAATACTGCTGCTATGTACAAGAATATAACTACTATAATACTGCCCCCTATGTACAAGAATATAACTACTATAATAGTACCTCCTATGTACAAGAATATAACTACTATAATACTGCTCCTATATACAAGAATATAACTACTATAATACTGCTCCTATGTACAAGAATATAACTACTATAATACTGCTCCTATGTACAAGAATATAACTACTATAATACTGCTCCTATGTACAAGAATATAACTACTATAATACTGCTCCTATGTACAAGAGTATAACTACTATAATACTGCTCCTATGTACAAGAATATAACTACTATAATACTACCTCCTATGTACAAGAATATAACTACTATAATACTGCCCCCTATGTACAAGAATATAACTACTATAATACTGCCCCCTATGTACAAGAATATAACTACTATAATACTGCTCCTATGTACAAGAATATAACTACTATAATACTACCTCCTATGTACAAGAATATAACTACTATAATACTTCTCCTATGTACAAGAATATAACTACTATAATACTACTCCTATGTACAAGAATATAACTACTATAATACTGCTCCTATGTACAAGAATATAACTACTATAATACTACTCCTATGTACAAGAATATAACTACTATAATACTGCTGCTATGTACAAGAATATAACTACTATAATACTGCCCCCTATGTACAAGAATATAACTACTATAATAGTACCTCCTATGTACAAGAATATAACTACTATAATACTGCTCCTATATACAAGAATATAACTACTATAATACTGCTCCTATGTACAAGAATATAACTACTATAATACTGCTCCTATGTACAAGAATATAACTACTATAATACTGCTCCTATGTACAAGAATATAACTACTATAATACTGCTCCTATGTACAAGAATATAACTACTATAATACTACCTCCTATGTACAAGAATATAACTACTATAATACTGCCCCCTATGTACAAGAATATAACTACTATAATACTACCTCCTATGTACAAGAATATAACTACTATAATACTGCCCCCTATGTACAAGAATATAACTACTATAATACTGCTCCTATGTACAAGAATATAACTACTATAATACTGCTGCTATGTACAAGAATATAACTACTATAATACTGCCCCCTATGTACAAGAATATAACTACTATAATAGTACCTCCTATGTACAAGAATATAACTACTATAATACTGCTCCTATATACAAGAATATAACTACTATAATACTACCTCCTATGTACAAGAATATAACTACTATAATACTGCTCCTATGTACAAGAATATAACTACTATAATACTGCCTCCTATGTACAAGAATATAACTACTATAATACTGCTCCTATGTACAAGAATATAACTACTATAATACTGCCTCCTATGTACAAGAATATAACTACTATAATACTGCTCCTATGTACAAGAATATAACTACTATAATACTGCCTCCTATGTACAAGAATATAACTACTATAATACTGCTCCTATGTACAAGAATATAACTACTATAATACTGCTCCTATGTACAAGAATATAACTACTATAATACTGCTCCTATGTACAAGAATATAACTACTATAATACTGCTCCTATGTACAAGAATATAACTACTATAATACTGCCCCTTATGGTCAAGAATCTGGCGCTTTTAGTAGGAGGAGGAATATTTTTCTCTCTTCAGAATTGGCTCTGTCTATAGAAATATACTCTGTCACATTTTCACCTGGCAGATATCCGTGATGTGGTTTGCTCTCCTGTCATCTTTGGTCTCCAGCCTTTGCCAGTCTTGGTGCTTGGTGCAGGTAAACCTCTCTAGGCCCTGACTTGGCTGTGTATGAAAAAACAATAAAAATTTGTAAAGTGATTTTATAGGAATGCTAGTAAAATTTAGAGTGGCTATCAATCATGCCTGCGAGCTGATAAAAGGGCATTTCATTATGAATTCCGAGCCAGCTGTTACTCAATTACACTTGAGGGAGTCTAAGTGATGTCAAGTCTCTGTAAGAACTGCTTATTTGTCAAAGATAACGGCTTCCAAACAGACGAACTAAGTTTTGAGACAACAAAGCAGAGATAAAAGTTTCAATGCTTAAGAATAACTGGTACAAAAGCCACTTTTAATGGGCGAGTGAAGATTTCATTTGGAAGTCACTTTGAGAAGATAAGATGCGTGTTCCCCCTTGGGCAGGCCGCTCTGTCACCCACCCGCCTCTGTTCTACCAGTACAATCATATTATTTTGCTTTCTGAAAGAATCAATGGCGAGAGTGACAAGCACCGAAACGTCTCCGTGACACGTCTTCCAGATTTTCCTCTCAGATCTTTTCAATTTACTGATGAAGTTTGAGTGGTTGCATCACATATGACTGCCGCACCCACAATCCTCAGCTTCTTTGCCTTTTGATGTCGCTATGAAATATAAAAGTGGGAAAAAAAGAGACGGGAATTGTTGAAAACATATTTATTGTATTCTGATGTTCGTCAGGAGCGGCGGCGTCTGTCACGTTTATTTGTTTGTTTTTGTCATTTTTGAATTTTATTATAGCGATTGTTTTCGTCTTTGGTGGATTATTGATGGGGGTTCACTTATTTATTTATGTGAGCTTTTCATTTCATGATTTGGCATAAAGGTTTTGTTCACTTTTGACCTCCCCTTTAATGGGGCATGTGCAGATGTAGCAAAGTTTACATTGACTTTCTGATATCTTATCACAGATTACCTCAGCTGCTGCAGATCCTCATAATACACGTCCGCCGCTGTGAATAAAACATCAGCTGCTGCAGAACCTCATAATACATGTCCGCCGCTGTGAATAAAACATACTTGAGCTGCTGCAGAACCTCATACTATTTGTCTCAATTGACACGCATTATCTGCTGCAGAACCTAGTAATAATCTCCTCACTAGTAAACATTTGTTTCAAGCCCAAATTTGACTTGGTCCTTAACCCCTTCCTTCTGCAGACATTTTCTATTTTTTTTTGTGGGTTGTAGTTTTATTTTTACCATTTTTGGTAATGTTTGACATTTCGATCACTTTTTGTTTAATTTTTTTGGGGTAGTAAAATGGTGTAAAAAAACAGACCAAAAGTTTGGACACACCTTCTCATTCTGTATTTTTTTGACTATAAAAATTGTAGATTCACACTGAAGGCATCAAAACTATGAATTAACACATGTGGAATTATATACTTAACAAAAAAGTGTGAAACAACTGAAAATATGTCTTATATTCTAGGTTCTTCAACGTAGCCACCTTTTGCTTTGATTACTGCTTTGCACACTCTTGGCATTCTCTTGATGAGCTTCAAGAGGTAGTCACCTGAAATGGTTTTCACTTCACAGGTGTGCCCTGTCAGGTTTAATAAGTGGGATTTCTTGCCTTATAAATGGGGTTGGGACCATCAGTTGTGTTGTTCAGAAGTCAGGTGGATACACAGCTGATAGTCCTACTGAATGGAGTGTTAGAATTTGTATTATGGCAAGAAAAAAAGCAGCTAAGTAAAGAAAAACGAGTGGCCATCATTACTTTAAGAAATGAAGGTCAGTCAGTCCGAAAAATTGGGAAAACTTTGAAAGTGTCCCCAAGTGCAGTGGCCAAAACCATCAAGCGCTACAAAGAAACTGGCTCACATGAGGACCGCCCCAGGAAAGGAAGACCAAGAGTCACCTCTGCTGCGGAGGATAAGTTCATCCGAGTCACCAGCCTCAGAAATCGCAGGTTAACAGCAGCTCAGATTAAAGACCAGGTCAATGCCACACAGAGTTCTATCAGCAGACACATCTCTACAACAACTGTTAAGAGGAGACTGTGTGCAGCAGGCCTTCATGGTAAAATAGCTGCTAGGAAACCACTGCTAAGGACAGGCAACAAGCACAAGAAGAACACAAGGAATGGACATTAGACCTGTGGAAATCTGTGCTTTGGTCTGATGAGTCCAAATTTGAGATCTTTGGTTTCAACCACCGTGTCTTTGTGCGACGCAGAAAAGGTGAAGGAATGGACTCTACATGCCTGGTTCCCACCGTGAAGCATGGAGGAGGAGGTGTGATGGTGTGGGGGTGCTTTGCTGGTGACACTGTTGGGGATTTATTCAAAATTGCAGGAATACTGAACCAGCATGGTTACCACAGCATCTTGCAGCGGCATGCTATTCCATCCGGTTTGCGTTTAGTTGGACCATCATTTATTTTTCAACAGGACAATGACCCCAAACACACCTCCAGACTGTGTAAGGGCTATTTGACCAAGAAGGAGAGTGATGGGGTGCTACGCCAGATAACCTGGCCTCCACAGTCACCAGACCTGAACCCAATCCAGATGGTTTGGGGTGAGCTGGACCGCAGCGTGAAGGCAAAAGGGCCAACAAGTGCTAAGCATCTCTGGGAACTCCTTCAAGACTGTTGGAAGACCATTTTAGGTGACTACCTCTTGAAGCTCATAAAGAAAATGCCAAGCGTGTGCAAAGCAGTAATCAAAGCAAAAGGTGGCTACTTTGAAGAACCTAGAATATAAGACATATTTTCAGTTGTTTCACACTTTTTTGTTAAGTATATAATTCCACATGTGTTAATTCATAGTTTTGATGCCTTCAGTGTGAATCTACAATTTTTATAGTCATGAAAATACAGAAAACTCTTGGAATGAGAAGGTGTGTCCAATCTTTTGGTCTGTACTGTATATATTTATTTTTATTTTTTTTTATAAACTTTAAGCCTCCGGTGCTTGAACCTGTGATCATTATATCATTTATACCATAGACTGCATACTACTGAATTGCAGTCTATGGTGATATCAATATATTACTATTGAGCCCTGCCACAGGCAGAGCTCCATAGTAATATATGTATAGCAGGCCTAGGAGCTTTCAGAAGGTTTCCAGCTGCCATAGCAGTTGATCAGCTCCCATGATCTCACTGTGTGAGAGCCACTCAGACTAAACAGAAATTAAACATGACCCGTCAAATGCGGGTGATCAGAGATGTCATTGATCACAGGCACTGCTCTGTGTAGGACAGCAGAGACCCCGCAGCTGTGACACCTGCTCAGTTCCTAAGTGGGCACCAAATTTAAAGTTCTGACATCCACCATATTTTAATGGTGGATGCTGGGAAAGGGATACATAGGTACTCTCCTTCAGCGAATAACAATTATTCTGGTCAATTCCTCAGTTTTAAAGATCTCTGCTTGCTAAAAAACAGTAGGAACCTTCATTATTTTCTACCAGTGGTCATAGATAGGTGCCAGGCGTGTGACACTGTACAGGTATTATGGCTGTAGGAAGTCATACCTAAAATGACCAGGATAGATTTATATCCCCTTAGTGTAAACAATGTTCCTTTTGAATGAAAGCAAGCGGAGATCTTTCAAAAATGAACTTTAAGGAGTGGAAGTCCACCGGAACAGTGTGCAAGATGATAGAATTCTAATGTGGGGAAACCAGGAAAGAAAATTGAATAAATACTACATGTCCCTTCCGACTCCCCAAATGTGTCCTCAGTAGTCACACAACAGCAATCTTCCCAGAACGCCTTGAGACATGAACACAAATAACTCTGTAATGTCCTCTTCATTTGGACACTTAAGAACAAGCCACTGAATATCTTTCCCATTTCTTCTCTGTGCCGGAGCAATTCCTCTCCTGTCACATCAAGCCTGGAGCACAAGAGATAAATATCCATATGCACTATGTAATATATGATGATATATGAAGTCCTGGCTCAGTTTATCCCCCCTCTCCTTTTTTCCCTATTTTTTATCATCATTATCACACATCAGTATTAGATTTGCACAAGTTGTTTGTCCGCTGGGATCAAAACCCTGAAGAACCACTTTGTATTACATATTTGTTTTTTTCTATCCTACTGACAAGTCAACAAAATAATGATGGAATATTTTGGAATGCAACATTGAAGGACAGCCCCCTGGCTGTAACATATATATCCACAGTACTGTGCATTGTTTTGTTTATTCTCCTGCAAACAGGAAGTCGGGGGGGTAAATATTTACAGAAGAAATCATCAAAATACAATGTGGCTAACTCCAAGGGGAGGGATCTGAGACTCTCTTGTGCTATGTTGTCATAAGCAACTTTATATCTCATTCTTTCTCAACTCCATCGCCCCCCAACAAGTACACTTTAAAGTGTTTCTGTTAGGCACATATCTGAAGGCAGCACAGTATAGAGAGGGAGGGGCTGAGTGGAGATCTGTTTGTACCGAGCCGCGTTCCATCCGAATATTCCAAATTGTTTCTTTATTAAAACAAATAAATGTTGACTTGTCTTGGTCAAACTAAAATGGCCCAGAGTGTAATAGGTGGAGGCCCAGAGGAAGTAAAGAAAGAAAAAAACATTCATACTCACCTCCCATTACCTCTTTTGGGCTTCCTTGACGTGTCTGATGATTTCCTGTTGACATACAGCGCTCATCATGATGACCCACGTGACCGATGGTAGCCCAATCACAAACCTCAGCAGTGAGCCCAGGACGATGATGTCACAGACAAGTGGTTGATGTCTCCGGGAGAGCGCTGGATGCAGCGAGGAAGCCATGTCTGAGTGGTGGAGGAAGCAGGACTCACTGGCTCTCTCTATGAGTGGGGGAAAGAGGACTCACAGGCTTTCTCTAAGAGTGGTGGAGGAAGCAGGACTCACAGGTTCTCTCTATGAGTGGTGGAGGAAGCAGGACTTACAGGCTTTCTCTATGAGTGGTGGAGGAAGCAGGACTCACAGGCTTTCTATATGAGTGGTGGGAGAAGCAGGACTCACAGGCTCTCTCTATGAGTGGTGGGAGAAGCAGGACTCACAGGCTTTCTATATGAGTGGTGGGAGAAGCAGGACTCACAGGCTTTCTCTATGAGTGGTGGAGGAAGCAGGATTCA
This sequence comes from Leptodactylus fallax, assembly GCA_947044405.1. NCBI lineage: Eukaryota > Metazoa > Chordata > Amphibia > Anura > Leptodactylidae > Leptodactylus > Leptodactylus fallax. The sequence continues at coordinate 2,634,965 of CAMRHE010000275.1, read as the reverse complement.
CAGGCTTTCTATATGAGTGGTGGAGGAAGCAGGACTCACAGGCTCTCTCTATGAGTGGGGGAAACAGGACTCACAGGCTTTCTCTATGAGTGGTGGAGGAAGCAGGACTCACAGGCTTTCTATAGGAGTGGTGGGAGAAGCAGGACTCACAGGCTTTCTATAGGAGTGGTGGGAGAAGCAGGACTCACAGGCTCTCTCTATGAGTGGTGGAGGAAGCAGGACTCACAGGCTCTCTCTGAGTGGTGGAGGAAGCAGGACTCACATGCTTTCTCTATGAGTGGTGGAGGAAGCAGGACTCACAGGCTCTCTCTATGAGTGGTGGAGGAAGCAGGACTCACAGGCTTTCTATATGAGTGGTGGAGGAAGCAGGACTCACATGCTTTCTCTGAGTGGTGGAGGATGCAGGACTCACAGGCTCTCTCTATGAGTGGTGGGAGAAGCAGGACTCACAGGCTTTCTATATGAGTGGTGGGGGAAGAAGGACTCACAGGCTTTCTATATGAGTGGTGGGGAGCAGGACTCACAGGCTTTCTCTATGAGTGGTGGAGGAAGCAGGACTCACAGGCTTTCTCTATGAGTGGTGGAGGAAGCAGGACTCACAGGCTCTCTCTATGAGTGGTGGAGGAAGCAGGACTCACAGGCTCTCTCTATGAGTGGTGGAGGAAGCAGGACTCACAGGCTTTCTATATGAGTGATGGAGGAAGCAGGACTCACAGGCTCTCTCTATGAGTGGTGGAGGAAGCAGGACTCACAGGCTCTCTCTATGAGTGGTGGGAGAAGCAGGACTCACAGGCTTTCTATATGAGTGGTGGGGGAAGCAGGACTCACAGGCTTTCTATATGAGTGGTGGGGAGCAGGACTCACAGGCTTTCTCTATGAGTGGTGGAGAAAGCAGGACTCACAGGCTTTCTATATGAGTGGTGGAGGAAGCAGGACTCACAGGCTCTCTCTATGAGTGGTGGAGGAAGCAGGACTCACAGGCTTTCTATATGAGTGGTGGAGGAAGCAGGACTCACAGGCTTTCTATATGAGTGGTGGGGAGCAGGACTCACAGGCTTTCTATATGAGTGGTGGAGGAAGCAGGACTCACAGGCTTTCTCTATGAGTGGTGGAGGAAGCAGGACTCACAGGCTTTATCTATGAGTGGGGGAGAGCAAGACTCTGATGTTCTCTCAATGAAACACCTTTTAACAAAACTACTGAATCAATTTGATTCAAAGGAATCTATAACTTTCGCTCTCCATCACCTCTTCTATACTATTGTCCTCAGATTCTTCTCAATTTTCTGATTTTAACTTATTTTGGTAGTGAAAAATTGAAGGAAGTGACACAAGAAACCATCGCCAGCTCAGCTCCATCACTGCTTCATCCTAATGCAAATGTTATCTAATCAGGAGCAGTTTTTCACTTCATTATATATGATTATCCTGGCAATTAAAATCACCTTTTACCAGCAGTACGGGGATAATGCGCAGAATAAGCCGCCGCACTCACAATTAGCACAGAATTAATTGTTTTGAAGGAGTATTACTGATCTCCCAGAACACGCATGAAGATAATGGAAATGACGGTTATGGGGAGCATTTGATAACTATCGTGTGTCTCAATTTCCATTCCACACCCCCCCTCAAGCTCTGAAGTTTCTTTTTGTAAATCACCTGCCTCTTATTAATCCTACGTCTGATCTATTTATGATCACAAAAGCAATAAATAATATCCATAGACCAATGTGACAGATAAAGAGCTCTCATTCCCCTCTATCGATCTACTTATTACCTGCATATCTACTGCATCTGTAGATTGTTACTTTGTGTCCAGCTTTATGTAAATGAAGATTAATCCCTAGGATGAAATCTGGACATTAGAAAGATGCAACTGTAATAATGTTTCAATTTGACTAGATTTCCAAGATCTGGAAGGCAGCTCTGGAGTATAATACAGGATGTAACTCAGGATCAGTACAGGATAAGTAATGTAATGTATGTACACAGTGACTGCACCAGCAGAATAGTGAGTGCAGCTCTGGAGTATAATACAGGATGTAACTCAGGATCAGTACAGGATAAGTAATGTATGTACACAGTGACTGTACCAGCAGAATAGTGAGTGCAGCTCTGGAGTATAATACAGGATGTAACTCAGGATCAGTACAGGATAAGTAATGTAATGTATGTACACAGTGACTGTACCAGCAGAATAGTGAGCGTAGCTCTGGAGTATAATACAGGATATAGCTCAGGATCAGTACAGGATAAGTAATGTAATGTATGTACACAGTGACTGCACCAGCAGAATAGTGAGTGCAGCTCTGGAGTATAATAAAGGATGTAACTCAGGATCAGTACAGGATAAGTAATGTAATGTATGTACATAGTGACTGTACCAGCAGAATAGTGAGTGCAGCTCTGGAGTATAATACAGGATGTAACTCAGGATCAGTACAGGATAAGTAATGTAATGTATGTACACAGTGACTGCACCAGCAGAATAGTGAGTGCAGCTCTGAGTGCAGCTCTGGAGTATAATACAGGATGTAACTCAGGATCAGTACAGGATAAATAATGTAATGTATGTACACAGTGACTGTACCAGCAGAATAGTGAGCGCAGCTCTGGAGTATAATACAGGATGTAACTCAGGATCAGTACAGGATAAATAATGTAATGTATGTACACAGTGACTGTACCAGCAGAATAGTGAGCGCAGCTCTGGAGTATAATACAGGATGTAACTCAGGATCAGTACAGGATAAATAATGTAATGTATGTACACAGTGACTGTACCAGCAGAATAGTGAGCGCAGCTCTGGAGTATAATACAGGATGTAACTCAGGATCAGTACAGGATAAGTAATGTAATGTATGTACTGTACACAGTGACTGCACCAGCAGAATAGTGAGCACAGCTCTGGAGTATAATACAGGATATAACTCAGGATCAGTACAGGATAAGTAATGTAAAGTATGTACACAGTGACTGCACCTGCAGAATAGTGAGTGCAGCTCTGGAGTATAATACAGGATGTAACTCAGGATCAGTACAGGATAAGTAATGTAATGTATGTACACAGTGACTGTACCAGCAGAATAGTGAGCGCAGCTCTGGAGTATAATACAGGATGTAACTCAGGATCAGTACAGGATAAATAATGTAATGTATGTACACAGTGACTGTACCAGCAGAATAGTGAGCGCAGCTCTGGAGTATAATACAGGATGTAACTCAGGATCAGCACAGATAAGTAATGTAATGTAATGTATGTACACAGTGACTCAACGTATTTCCCTTTAGCTGTAGACTGAGTAATAGTGCACATCCAATTAAATACCAGAGGATACCAGAATGACACTTTTCATGGAATACTGTGATGAAGTCCCTTTGACCCCTTTGCTTCTTAGACCCATGAGATATACATGTACATGTGGACATTGGAGGAATCCTGCAGTTGATGCTTTGAGCTTTATTTCTCCACACTTTATATATTTTTTGTGTAAGCTCAGCACCTGGAATGCAAAACTCAGGACGCTGCTGAAATTCTCAACGGCAATTAATGTCGATGAATTTCAGCAAAACTAATAAAGTGATTAAGTTCTCTTCCTGTCTTCTTAATTAAATGCTCAGAAAGCTTTTGCCATGTTTGCCAGGTGTGCGCTCTGATTGGATCCCCGTGTAGTGAAATGTCTCTACTAAACTGTCTGCTGTGGCTTCTTGCTGCAATGTGGGACAGTAAAGCGAGAGCACAAGACTGGCATAAATAACAAAAAAAAAAACATAAAAGAATAGGCCCATGTAACAGCTGCCGCGGGGCCAAGAACAGCAACACAGTGAATTATACAAAGTACTGTATGTGCAAAGTATAAGAATAGTCTATATGGCTCAGGGGGTTCTGTTTGTCCTAGGTGATGAAGAGAGTGTTATAAGCCAGGCAATACCATCTGGAAAAGGATAGGCAGATTATCTCCCTCCCAAACGAAAGAAACCGGTCTCAGTAGTGCCAATGTAGTACTCAATGTCCGACCCTTTAATAGGCCTTGAAACATGAACAGATGTAACTTTCAGGTTAGGACAGAAGAACAACCACCAAATACTGGTATAAACAAGTTTTACTAACCTCCTTTCATGTAAATGAACAGTGAACAAAACATCATAGAAATAACACTGCTCAATATTCCAGCATTGACTCCTTAGTAATCAGCGGGTTGACCTGTGCAAGGGGAGTCTCCCTCTCCTCACATGAAGCACAGATTGCCTCCAACTGAACACTTCCTATGTGGTGATAGCCGTGCTTCCTCTCTGTTGCCGCTCTGTTAGCCATTATGGCTCGTCTGCTCAGGAAGTTCCCCACTTCTCCTGTTCTGTTCTCGGAAATTTGGCCCAACTCTGGCCTACTCCACAGCCAGGCAGCGTGTCCTTTCTCACTCTCATCAACACACCAATGAACTGTGCCATATTGGATCCCCTTTGGGCCTGGCCTCAACTCCGACCAGATTAACCAAGATTACTAGGCCACCGCCCCCTAGTGGACCAGATGTGTGCCCCCTTACCTTATACAAGAGCCATCTCTAAAAGGAAAATGGAAACCAAATGCAGGCAGCAGGATATCTGTAGTCAGTGTCAACTACATGGCATTGGAAGCATCACTGCTCAACAAATTGACAGGGTCCAAGAATGAGTGCCCCTGAGTGAATGAGTGCTTGGTTTGGCAATAACATCTTCATAAGTGATTTAGCAGAATAGTAAGGCAGTATTTGCAGGTACCTGTGAAGGGGTACTATGGCACTTGAAGCAGTTTATGACCATGCAGTTTTTGCAAAATCAAAAGAGATGGTAACTCACAATGGAAATATATGGTGCACTATAAGTATGTAGGATCACACCTGGGATGTGTGTGAGGGTAACAGACCCCTAATATCTCCAGTAGTCTGTGGCAGCAAAGTACTCCCTAGTGAGAAAAAGTTCCAGCCGAGTTGCTGTCTCTCATAAATGACTATAAAACAGTTATGTAATGGATTCACATGTAATATAATGGCTACCACTGTGCCCCACATATAACATAAGGCCCCCCATATCCAGTGATGTCTATATTACATGCTGCATGCAAGCCCCTCCTGCCCAGGACAGATGCCCGCACACTGCCGTGAGTGCCATCCTTACTTTAGGAGTGCAGTGAGCACTTCTGTCAGTACTGGCACTCATTGCAGATTCTGGCACCCCAGGGGTGAATGGTAAGCTGCATTCATCACTTGCCACTCTGCTCCCCACTCTCTGTTCTGGGGTCTGCTATGATGTCAGCGTTCAGATCTCAGAGAGTAACTGGGAAGCAAAGTGGTGAGTGATGAATGCAGCTTACCTCTCACTTCCGGGGCGCAGTAACTGCAATGAGTACTGTTGGAAGCACTCATTGCTCTTCTAAAGTAAGGATTGTGCCTGCACATCCTGCAAGGGGGACCTGCATGAAGTGCAGCATGTATAGATCAGTGGTTCTTAAACATTACATGTTCCTGCAGGGACTATGGGGCATACCCTCTGGGGTTCACCTACAGCTGGTTGAGAAACACTGGTTTAGGGCTTTAATGCCCATTTCTTTGGTAGTCGAAGAATCCATGACAACCGCCCCGGTGGTCTAGGAGTCCATCCATGGGATCAATGGTAATAATAGCATTAATAAGAGTATCTCTACAGTAGGGATCTACGGCATTTAATGGGTTCATACAATTTAATAAACAACTTGTATCCAACAAGGTGCAAATCTGCTTCAACATCCATAACACCATTCTAAGATAGAGTTGAAGAATCCAGGAGGATCGTGCCGAGCTGCAAATATTCGTCTGTTCTGTGTCGGTGCTGCTGTTGGATATATTCTCATCTGTTCTCAGTTTTGAGGATTGCTGTGAATTTCTCTGCCTGGCTGCTCCTTATCACAGTGCGAGGCTGCATACACAACATTATACACACAACAATGTGATTGACGTCAAAAAGATTCATCCCTGTACAGGACATCATGTGCATGGCATCCAACTAGCAGACTCTCTTATCTATCTATCTATTGGATATCTATATCATATCTCTCTGTAGTATCTGCCGTATCTATATCTACAGTATCTATTAATCTATAGTATCTGTCTTTCTATATCATCTTTTTAGCTGCCTATAGTATCTAACATCCATCTATCTATCTCATATCTATCTATCTATCTATCTATCTATCTATCTATTCATCCATCTATCTTTTTCCCTCCATCTATCATTCTTCACTTTCTCTCTATATAAATATTTTGTCATTATACCTGTTGCATTGGAATTCCATGTCAAATTGATGCAAATTTTTATCAATTTTTTTCTCTACCTTGAAGACATCCAGTATTCCACTCTATGACAGTCTGGGGGAGTTGTTCAAAATTATTGTACCAATGGCTTTAACAGGGAGGGTTTTGGGTTTATGATATTGATGGGTTACCCTTAGCCTGTATTCACACGACAATGAATATTGGCCATGTGATGACCTTTTTTTTTAACAGATGTCACATGGCCACTTTAACCTCACTGTCAGTGAATAACATGACTATAGGGCTATTAACATGACCGATATAGCGACGATCTGTTATCACAGCGTCAAAAAAATAGGTCATGCTCTTTTTTTGTCCATTTTCAGAGATCCCTCCATAGACTAATGTATGAGTGCTGTGTGAAAAAAAAAAAAACATGAAAAATGGATGTTTTTCAGAGCTGTTTTAAACCACAGTCATGTGAATGTAGACTTAGATTAGGTCATCAATATCAGCTGTTGGAAGAGGCTGCGATGCTGGGATGAACCCTGATTCCTCTGCTCAAGCCAGTGACATCATGTTCATTGGTCACATGGTCATGCTGTAGCTCAGCCTCAAACCGAATAGCAATACCAAGCACAGCCACTATATAATGTACACTGTGCTGCACTTGGTAAGTAGTGAAGCAACAGCATTCCGCCTCATTAAAGAATTGATCAGCAGGCCCCCATCGATATGACGTTAATGATCTATGTTGAGAATAGGTCATCAGTATCACATTCTGGGACAATCCCTTTAATGATACATGACCCCTAGATCGATCGATCATAAGGCGACTATACTGTTTATCCCTTAAGCCAAACCCCTGGGTAACCATCATTCTTGAATAGCCCCTGTATCCATTTTTATACTCTAACATATTTCGCAGGTAAATCCCCTTTCATTTGTACCAGGGTTAATTGTAATGGGTGAAGATCGCAAGGAAATATTTTCGAACAGAAAAAATTATTACAAATTCTCAAAAATGGGTTACATTTCATTTATTTATTTTGTAACAATTTTTGTTACTTTTTGTGCATTTAGATAAAATAATGACATTTATGGTTGTGTCGTATGTGACGTGGGATGATGGCTTGTCATTTCTTGCCCCATACCTTTGACGATAAACATCTTGACCGCGTGAGAGCTCCATTCTCTTTCAGCTTCTTTACAGGAGTCTTAATGTTCATTTCAACAACGCTGTGATCTGGAGGGGAAGAAATTGCTATATTTCTTAGCACAACTTTCCATGCCAGCATCCAGAACTGCAGGGAATTCTATACCAAACCAGCTCACCCCTGGAAAATGCTTAAATTACTAGAGAGAGACATCTTATGACATGATCTGATCTCCTACTGTTGACAGCTGGGGTGGGATGTAATTGTCAGACAAGAGCCATAGGAGATGTATTCATTTTTGATAAGCTGAAATTCAGCAACAAATGTATTCATGGCGTATATGTTATTCCTCATGATGCGCTCTATATGCTGTTATACAAAATGTATCACCTACCTTCACACTGTTTCATGAAAATTGATTTGTGTCCTAGAAACATTTTAAAGTGAGTCACACGTCGTGTGAAATTATTTCTTTTCTGCAATTCTACATGCAGCGGAGTTACAAAATTCATGTAAAAAGTTCATGAAAAATTCAATAACTGCTCCACAAGGTCACATCATTTAATAAATAAGTGTCTCCAAAACATTCTGGCTAAATAAGTAAAAAGGAATTCCATTCACACCTGAAATATAATACTGAAAAAGTTTGAAAAAAAATGAAAAAAAAAACTTTTGCAAAATACTTTATGAATGTTCTCGCATTAGGCCTCAGGATGGAGCACAGAAGGAAGGCACAATTCTAAATATAGTTATGATTCATACAATTATACTAACCCATACAGTATGTACTATAATACTGTCCTCTATATTAAATAATTTTTTTTATTTTATTATTTGCTTTACAGCCAAGAATATTATGATTCCAATTACCTTTTATGTAAAAGAATATAACTACTATAATACTGCCCCCTATGTACAAGAATTTAACTACCATAATACTACGTCCTATGTACAAGAGTATAGCTACTATAATACTGCTCTTATGTACAAACATATAACTACTATAATACTGCTCCTATGTACAAGAATATAACTACTATAATACTACTCCTATGTACAAGAATATAACTACTATAATACTGCCTCCTATGTACAAGAATATAACCACTATAATACTGCCCCCTATGTACAAGAATATAACTACTATAATACTGCTCCTATGTACAAGAATATAACTACTATAATACTGTCCCTATGTACAAGAATATAACTACTATAATACTGCTCCTATGTACAAGAATATAACTACTATAATACTACTCCTATGTACAAGAATATAACTACTATAATACTGCTCCTATGTACAAGAACATAACTACTATAATACTGCTCCTATGTACAAGAATATAACTACTATAATACTACTCCTATATACAAGAATATAATTACTATAATACTGCTCCTATGTACAAGAATATAACTACTATAATACTGCTCCTATGTACAAGAATATAACTACTATAATACTGCCCCCTATGTACAAGAATATAACTACTATAATACTGCCTCCTATGTACAAGAATATAACTACTATAATACTACTCCTATGTACAGTCATGGCCAAAAGTTTTGAGAATGACACAAATATGATATTTTCACATGATCTGCTGCCCTCTGGTTTTTATGTGTGTTTGTCAGATGTTTTTATCACATACAGAAATAGAATTGCATTCATATTATGAGTAACAGAAGCTTATATTGACAGTTAGAATGAGTTAATGCAGCAAGTCAATATTTGCAGTGTTGACCCTTCTTCTTCAGGACCTCTGCAATTCTCCCTGGCATGCTCTCAATCAACTTCTGGACCAAATCCTGACTGATAGCAGTCCATTCTTGCAGAATCAATGCTTTAATTTTGTCTGAATTTGTTGGTTTTTGTTTGTCCACCCGTCTCTTGATGATTGACCACAAGTTCTCAATGGGATTAAGATCTGGGGAGTTTCCAGGCCATGGACCCAAAATCTCTATGTTTTGTTCCCTGAGCCATTTAGTTATCACCTTTGCTTTATGGCAAGGTGCTCCATCATGCTGGAAAAGGCATTGTTGAGTGCCAAACTGCTCTTGGACGGTTGGGAGAAGTTGCTCTTGGAGGACATTCTGGTACCATTCTTTATTCATGGCTGTGTTTTTAGGCAAGACTGTGAGAGAGCCGATTCCCTTGGCTGAGAAGCAACCCCACACATGAATGGTTTCAGGATGCTTTACAGTTGGCATGAGACAAGACTGGTGGTAGCGCTCACCTCTTCTTCTCCGAATAAGCTGTTTTCCAGATGTTCCAAACAATCGAAAAGGGGATTCATCAGAGAAAATGACTTTACCCCAGTCCTCAGCAGTCCACTCCCTGTACCTTTTGCAGAATGTCAGTCTGTCCCTGATGTTTTTTCTGGAGATAAGTGGCTTCTTTGCTGCCCTCCTTGAGACCAGGCCTTGCTCCAAGAGTCTCCGCCTCACAGTGCGTGCAGATGCACTCACACCTGCCTGCTGCCATTCCTCAGCAAGCTCTGCACTGCTGGTAGCCCGATCCCGCAGCTGAAACACTTTTAAGAGACGGTCCTGCCGCTTGCTGGTCTTTCTTGGGCGCCCTGGAGCCTTTTTGGCACCAATGGAACCTCTCTCCTTGAAGTTCTTGATGATGCGATAGATTGTTGACTGAGGTGCAATCTTTCTAGCTGCAATACTCTTCCCAGTTAGGCCATTTTTGTGCAGTGCAATGATGACTGCACGTGTTTCTTTAGAGATAACCATGGTTAACAGAAGAGAAACAATGATGGCAAGCACCAGCCTCCTTTTAAAGTGTCCAGTGGTGTCATTCTTACTTAATCATGACAGATTGATCTCCAGCCCTGTCCTCATCAACACCCACACCTGTGTTAATGGAGCAATCACTGAAACGATGTTAGGTGGTCCTTTTAAGGCAGGGCTGCAATGATGTTGAAATGTGTTTTGGGGGATAAAGTTCATTTTCTAGGCAAATATTGACTTTGCAAGTAATTGCTGTTAAGCTGATCACTCTTTATAACATTCTGGAGTATATGCAAATTGCCATTAGAAAAACTGAAGCAGTAGACTTTGTAAAAATTAATATTTGTATCATTCTCAAAACTTTTGGCCATGACTGTACAAGAATATAACTACTATAATACTGCTCCTATGTACAAGAATATAACTACTATAATACTGCTCCAATGTACAAGAATATAACTACTATAATACTACCTTCTATGTACAAGAATATAATTACTATAATACTGCTCCTATGTACAAGAATATAACTACTATAATACTGCTCCAATGTACAAGAATATAACTACTATAATACTACTCCTATATACAAGAATATAATTACTATAATACTGCCTCCTATGTACAAGAATATAACTACTATAATACTGCTCCTATGTACAAGAATATAACTACTATAATACTGCTCCTATGTACAAGAATATAACTACTATAATACTACACCTATGTACAAGAATATAACTACTATAATACTGCCTCCTATGTACAAGAATATAACTACTATAATACTACTCCTATATACAAGAATATAACTACTATAATACTGCTCCTATGTACAAGAATATAACTACTATAATACTGCTCCTATGTACAAGAATATAACTACTATAATACTGCCCCCTATGTACAAGAATATAACTACTATAATACTGCTCCTATGTACAAGAATATAACTACTATAATACTGCTCCTATGTACAAGAATATAACTACTATAATACTGCTCCTATGTACAAGAATATAACTACTATAATACTGCTCCTATGTACAAGAATATAACTACTATAATACTGCCCCCTATGTACAAGAATATAACTACTATAATACTGCTGATATGTACAAGAATATAACTACTATAATACTGCTCCTATGTACAAGAATATAACTACTATAATACTGCTCCTATGTAAAAGAATATAACTACTATAATACTGCCCCCTATGTACAAGAATATAACTACTATAATATAGTGCATTATAGGTATCTATCCATATATACATATTTGCACTCACATAGGGGATTGTGGGGGTTAAAGTAACATAATTGGCTTTAGCTTCTGGAAATTGGTTGAATATTTGTGACGGTTGTGGCCGGAGTCGCAGTGCGCTCTACACATTGTCTGTAACTTTCCATTACCTGTATGGAGAGAGCCAGTGATGGACTATAGACCAATTTTGAAAGGCGAGCTATGGCCATTCGTCAAGATGTCTGAAGTAATCATTCTGGTTATAGCAATTGCACAAAGACAGATTTTCCTTCTCCCTGAGCTTTGTTCTCGTATATCTGATCCGGCGCTAATAATACCTCATCATAAAGAGTGCTGGCCAGGACTGGAGGACTTCACGTTACAGCATCAGGGCACTAGAAATTTCATTTGGCGATATCCAGTAACAGACCGGAGTACATTAATGTGGGGCTAGATCGGCTCCCCCGGGCTCCTCGTCTTAGATTTGTTATAACTGATCTGGCTGCCAAATTTCACTGGTAATAGGGAAGAAAAATAAATTCCACATTTACAGCAAAGCCGCAATGACATTTCATTGTTATTTGCTTAATTCCTGCAATCACATTAATTGGCACTTTGCTTCATTACTGTATCTGGTAAACAGAGGTGCAACGTGTTACAGATATTCAGTCTGTGCAGGCGCAACTCATTGTATTGTGATGGAGACTTCTGATTTAGGGTCCGTTCAGATATTCCAGATTTTACACAAATTTCAGTATATATGCCACATTAAAATAAACACAAAATTGTATAAATAACACAACATAGGCATAAAATCTTATTTTTGGGGGCTTTCCACAACACTATTCACATGTTGCAGTGCTTTAGCAAAGACGGCCACAATCCCCTGCTTTTAATTCACGGTAGGCCAGTTGCAGCACGGTCGTCTGCAACCAGCCTTAGACAGTGATTCATAATCTTTTTGGACATGTCCAAATTTCACAGGATTGATTACTAAAATTTGTATCTGCAAATTCAGGATATTATATGACAATGCTAAAGAAATTTATGGAATTTTGTCAGCTGCATGGTGAAAAAACATTGCTTGGAGTATTCTTTCGCTTGGACTGTGCGGGGTAAAACTGGTGGATTAGCAACACCCGACACTAGGTTCACACTAATGTTTGGGTTCCCGTTCTTCAGGTCTGCTTGGTGACCCAATGAAAATGGAAACCCTATCTGCTTAAAAAGCCTATGGGTCTGCTGGGTTTCCATCCAAAATCGGCGGAGAGAAAAGTTCTGAAAGCATATTTTAAGCAGAAAGGGGGACAGAGTATCCGAATGTAGGTGTGACCGCAGCCTGAGTTGGCCCCATTTAATGGGGCAAATTCTTGTGTGACACATAAAACTGCAATTTCTGTCGTAAATTTGTGTCAGATTTGCAAAAGTAGTAATGACCTACGCACCGTGTCTGATCTGTGATGGTCCAACCATTGGGATCCCTATCGATCACACGCACGTTGATCGTTTTTCCACCCATTTGAATGAATTCGCGGTCAAGCATGCACACGTCCACTCCATTCCAAATTTATAGGATTTTTGGAGAAAGTCAAGTGCTGTTCTGTCTCTCAGTCACACAGAGAATAGGGCATTTGCTTGACCACCGCTCCATTCAACAGTTGACATGGACCCTGTTTTTCTCTGATCGGTTGGGTCCCAGCGTTCTTACCCCCACCAGACAGAAACCTACTATCTACTTCTTATGGGAATGTGGGTTATTTATGATAGAAACTGAAGAGGAATAAAGTTCACGGTATGACACAGGATAGATTTCATTAATTTAGGTCATCATTTCTTGGCCAGGAGCAGCTCGAGGGGACACGTAGAGGGAGAATCAGTGGTAACTTATTAGCTTTGTTTATATGAACCCCCAACAGGTCATTAATAATAAAGTAGATGAGGCCTTTATATTGGGAAATCAGTGGGATAAATAGTAAGTTTTCCTTAATGGTATCTCATAAATAAGCGCGGTGTGTGGTGGAAGGCAGAGTGGCAGCGCTCAGAACGTTACGACTGATGTATGTCTTTAATTCAAGGCTTTTATGAAAATGTGGCTATTTACGTCCGACTTTTATTGTCCAAGTTTAATTGCGTTGAGATTAATTTTGCATCGTCTTCTTTCCCCTTCACAGAGGGTGACGAGACAGGAGTTATGGATAGTCTGCTCGAGGCCTTACAGTCAGGCGCGGCGTTCAGAGACCGCAGAAAACGAACTCCGAAAGCCAATGGTGAGTGAGATCTCCTAACACTTCTCTTACATTATCTCCTGCAATGTTGTTAATCTGCCATGTTATGGAGACTGCCCCTACGAGAACCCAGCAGGCCGCCCCGATGTAATCACACACCTCTGTGGCAAACTGCAAGGTGTGAAATGTGAAAAACCTCACCGGAAAAATTCTCCTTTCAGAATGATACAGATGGATGCAAAAAAGTAGCAGGTCGAGACTTATGGGTGTGCGATCTGTTACTGAAGGGGGCAGCACTGGCCCTGGTGTTTCTAGGTTGTTGGTTGGGCGCGGTTATGTGACAAATATCTGGTCAGGTTATATTTTTGAGCACTATAGTTACCATTTTGTGAGCCAGTAGAATATACTGCATAGGCCATCATGTAGTCTCATCTAGACTGGACCTGTATGTGTTAAAAAAAAAAAAAAAAGTCTCCATTTTTGGCCTTCAATGGGGCTGCTGCAGCCACTTGCTGACCGTGGCTGTCACAGGTTAGGATTAGTGCTTTATTAAATGATTGGATCTATAGACAGATCATGTGTAACAGACTTTTATTGTGGATTTTGTGGTAAAATATGTGCAAAAAATATGAACAGACATTGTTGCTGGGTCTACAAACATGATTCTGCTAAGATGAGTTTTGGACTAGAACATCTATCACGAGCAGAATTCAACGGCATCCTGGGGATCATATGACCGTATTGTTTCTCCAGAATGTCCCTTTTCTTTTTGGATCTCAAGGCTTCTCATAAACATCTACATGAGTTGATTTGGTTACCGGTCCTGTTTGTATCAGTAATTTTGGGTTCTACATTAGGGGACGCCGAGTGTGTCATGCCTCTTCCATTTCACCAGTCCGTAATGAGGTAATCACAGCATTGGTTTATAAAAGCCATTTAGAGGGGTTGTGTGATGAGAAAAACACGGACATTTCTTCCAAAAATAGCGACACACTCGTCCATAGATATTGCAGCTTAGGCTGGGTTCACACCAGCGCTCAGTGACCTTTTGGGGATTCGGTCCCCCATTCCACTTGGAGAATGCAGAGTCCTGCAAGCATTTTTTGGGCAGAAACCCGGCAGACCCCATTATAGTCTATGGGGTTCATTGGTAACAGCTTTTTAAGCGGATTGGGTTTCCATTTTTTCGGGTCCTCAAGCAGACCCGAAGAACAGAAACCTGAGCGCAGGTGTGAACCTAGCATCAGTTCTATTGAAAATAATTGGGCTGAGCTGCAATACCTCTCACAAGCTGTGAACAGGTGTGGCGCTGTTTTTGGAGGACAGAAATCATGTTTTTCGAATCCTAGACAACCTTTTTCAGAACAAAGTGATTACTAGAGATGGAGTAGATTTAGTGATGCAATATGTGTTTACCTTAAAGGGAGTCTGTCACCAGATCCAGCATCAGACCACCTCCATATATTGATAGGTTAGGGTCACCTGAATCAAATAGTGTTTCCCCCTTGTGAATTGGTGTCTCTGTTGTCAAGAGATTGCCATTTTGTCAATATGCACATGAGATTGATGAGGGCATCGCTCATTTGCATATTGACTAAAACAGAGGTGTCTCGGGGAAAATCACTATTTGATTCAGGTGACCCTAACCTATCTATCAGCAGGGCTGGGTTCTGGTGACAGACTCCCTTGTCAAAATCATTCAATTGTAACTAAATTCTTAACTTTCTGATCACCGTCTTTCACACCAGACCTGAAAATTTCCATTTGTTAAACTAAATGCAGAAAATCATCTCCACCAGTAAATATACAACTCTCCAAACACGTCGGTGAGAATCTGCTTGTCAGGCGGTGAATTATGACCAAGATTTCTTAAGAGATATTATTTGAGTGAATTATGGATTCTCCATTCTGGAGGTAATGAATGGAACTCATCAATCAAATTGCCGCAGTCAAAAGTTGGAGATGACTTGATACTTTGGTGAACATATTCTTGATGCTTCTGTAATTAACATAATTACTCTGTACTATGTGATTAGGAGAGGCCAGCCATCTATCACCAGCCTACAACATATCTGTAGGGTAATTCTATACAGTATGCCATATGTCTGTTTCCATTCTCTGACTCCCAAAATCCTTACAGTACTTCCCCCGCGCCCCTTTAAAATCCAGGATCTAATGCTAGCAGCCATTATTCTCCCAATAGTGTCAAGGCTAGAAGTGCTGGCACACTGCTCAAGCATTTGTACTGTTGGCGGAGTAACACATTGGATCTCTACAATTGCATGGAGATTACTGGTGTCTCCTGCCAAATGTGGTGTCTGTTACTGAACGAGTGGTATGAACATGTCCTGGCCCAAATATCTGGAGCATTACGTGGCCTATTATGGCTCAGAATGGGAATAGTCTAGATGTCAACCTACTTCTCAAGTTTTTCAGAAGTCAAAAAGGAGCAATAAGTTAAGTGCCCTTTAGCTGGCCACGATTCTCCTATAGCAATGACAGCCACAATGCCCTCAGATATAGCTACAGTGACCCAAGAGCCAGTTACAAACTCACCAGATCCACAGAATTCTAATTTGAAGCTCCTGGGCCTGATGTAAAATCTGTAACTGAGCTCTCCACCTATGATATGCCATATTGAGGGGACGATGGTCCTTTTAGATACCAAACCCCCATGCACAACCATTTTTCTTGTATCTTCTATAGTTTGAACATTGGTGCTTCAAGAACTGGTACTGCCATGCTGAATATCAGATATTCAATAGGTATTTGGCTGTGTAAAACATGGCACCATAGATATTCAGAACGTTGTCATTACAGTGTGACAAACTCCTGGTAGAGCTCAATTATCTCTTCAATGCTGTGCCCAACGGCTCTTATTAGACAAAACATCATTCAGCAACCTTCACTTACTACATTAAAGAAAACTTGAAACAATGAAAATGCCATACAGTCTGTAGATAGCAGGTTATAGAGCAGGAGGAGCTGAGCAGATTGTACATAGTGTCCTATCTACAGGCAGCAGGTTATAGAGCAGGAGGAGCTGAGCACATTGTACATAGTGTCCTATCTACAGGCAGCAGGTTATAGAGCAGGAGGAGCTGAGCACATTGTACATAGTGTCCTATCTACAGGCAGCAGGTTATAGAGCAGGAGGAGCTGAGCACGTTGTACATAGTGTCCTATCTACAGGCAGCAGGTTATAGAGCAGGAGGAGCTGAGCAGATTGTACATAGTGTCCTATCTACAGGCAGCAGGTTATAGAGCAGGAGGAGCTGAGCACATTGTACATAGTGTCCTATCTACAGGCAGCAGGTTATAGAGCAGGAGGAGCTGAGCACATTGTACATAGTGTCCTATCTACATGTACCAGGTTATAGAGCAGGAGGAGCTGAGCAGATTGTACATTGTGTCCTATATCCAGGTTATAGAGCAGGATGAGTGGAGTAAATTGTATATAGTGTCCTATTTGTAGTCAGCAGGTTATAATGAAGGGGGAGCTGAGCAGATAGGACACTATGTGCAATCTACCTACAGCAGGTTATAGAGCAGGAGGAGCTGAGCAGATTGATATATAAGTTTATGGGAAAACATTTTGTAGAACTTATTTAATGATTTAAACCTCTGAGCCTTCTGGAATTAGGAGTCCATTGGGGGGTCCTACTTAGTGATTGGCAACCCGCCTACTTGACTCTCAAGCCCAAGGTGAGCAGCAATTTGGATAAATAAATTAGAATTTATGTTGAATCCTTTATATATCATTCTGCTCAGCTCCTCCTGCTCTATACCACGCTTCCTGCAGATCCAATGGAATTTTCAGTGCAAAGGGTTTCTTTCAAGGTTAGCAGATGGCCAAAAATGATTTCATTATAATTATTAGTCTACAGAATCTGTACGTGCTTTATAATCAATAATCACATTTTATTAAAGTTCACGGTAACGCCATGTTATAGAAAGCCGAACTATCTGAGAGCATTTCTTCTGCTGTGAATCACTGGCTCCTCGGAACAGAAACCAATATTCTAGAAGTTCAATTGTCAGAAGAGCAAAATATTCAATTCACGTCAGAAACATTCCTTCCCCTAGGACACAACTGTTTGCTAAAGAAAAATAAGAGATGCCGGTGAGAAGTCATACCTTCCTCCCGCCGCACTGATCCACTTAAGCTTGATGCATGGAACGTGATCAACTTTATTTTCCAGGAAATCCATATATTAAATATTCTATTCTTTAGTTCTCTGTGTTCTTAGATACATGGGGAAGGGGCGGCACAGAGGGCTGCAGAACAACATCAGGTCCTGTGAATATTTGGAAATTTCTATTGTTGATTCATATTTCACATATTGCACGCCACCCTCCCCCACTCTGTAAATCGTAAACAGATTAGAAGACATAGAAGAACTTTCTGACCATGTGAAAAGCCATACCTTCAGATCTGGAGCGGATACAGGTGATGGGGCTTGAAACTGAATATCTGTATCCCTATTATTAATGCAGAGGGGCAGAAGCAGTTATCAAAATATTTTCTATGGCCATGTTTGGATGCAAGTCAGAAAATGTCCCATCATTCTTTGTGATTTTATATTATTTTTATTGTTACATTTTGCTGGGCAATGCTTGACATTGTGTGACCTTCCAAGATCAGTGGAGAAAGTGATCGCTTTGGTCATAATCGAATGCCTTCCAGAAGATTTGCCACTAGATTGGTAGCCAGATCTTTTACTTGTAAAAGACCTAAAATGTGCACATCTTAAAATTGGTGTGGCACTTTAAGGTCACACGTTGTGGAAACGCAGATTTATTTGTTGCAGATTTTGCTGCGGTTTTTTGAGCCAAGTTCAAGAATGCCTACAAAAGGAATGGGAAATATATCGGAAGTTCTTATACTTCTATCTTCACCATCCAATCCTGGCTTTGGCTCAAAAAAAACGCAGAAAAATCTGCAACAAAAAAATCTGAGTTTCCACATCGTGGGGCCTCAGCCTATGAGTTTTCTAGCCAGAAATTGTTTTTAAAAGCCTCGAAATGTTTGATTATTAAAAAATCATAACCTCACCAATACCCAAATATTCCTATTTCAATACATCCCAGGTTTCCTGTCGATCTCTGTTGACACAGATATTGTGATGACCCACAAGAGCCAATGAGTGCTTGATATTTCCTTGTTGAGAGGGACTAAGAAGCACATACACTGGTGGGGCTCAGGAAGTACTGGAATGGGTGGAGTGGGGGAGTGGTAGATGAGAATTATTATTATTTATTTTTTACAATTTTTTAAAGGATTTTGAACCTTTTGTTTCAAGCCAAACAACCACTTTAAAAGTGGTTAACTAGGGACCGATTAAAAACATACTTCCTTAGGATTCTGTTGTACTTGTACCTTGAGTCTCTAAAAGGTAGTCATATCCTGACCCAGAAAACCTTAAACACAGAAAAATTTCCAAACTGCTTACAAGGTGAAGACTGCACATAGTAATGGCAGAAAAGAAACCGGAAGGGTCTAGTTTTTGACTTACAGTTGCATCTCAATAAATTAGAATATCTGTGAAACGTTCATTCATTTCAGTAATTCAGTAATACAATCCATAATCAGCGTCTTCCATGATTGTGTGTCCTATTGAACCAGACTGAGGGACCATTTAAAGGCTTAGGAAACCTTGGCAGGTGACACTGAATTTACAATACTGAACCTTTTTTACAATATTCTAATTTTCTTAGATTTGGGTTTTCATTACCAATAATCCATAATCAACATTTACAGAAATAACACTGTGTGTGTAAAGAATCTAGAAAATATAGGAGGTCACTTTTTTAATATAATTACTGAAATAAAGGTTTCAAAGATATTCTAATTTATTGAGATGCACGTGTAGGGTATCTTTAAGAAGGCTAACTTGAAAAATGGGGACCAAAATTCTAAATTGGTTTCTGATGTTTCCTAAAAGGTATTGACTTCCTGACCAAAAATAAAACATTTAACAAAATAAGGTGACGTGTAATATTATACAGTACAAATGAATGAAACGTTTCACCCGCCCGCACACCCTAATTAGCGGTTTAGAAATTGTGTGAGGGTGTAAAAAAAACAAAAAAAAAGGGCCACTTAAAAGTTTCATAAAGTGTTGAAGGAGCTGGTAACTCAATAACCACTTACCACAGCAAAAAGAGCAAATGACTCTGCTTTTAGATTACTACGAGATGAACAAAAAGCACAAATTAATACTCTTTTGATGACCTTTTCTTCTTAACTATTTGGCTTTACGATATCTTTTTGTCCAATCTTGCAAATTATGACCTAATTTTGTCAAGAGCAGAAGCTTCCGATGCAACATCTGTCATAAGGCGTTGACAGGTGTAGAATATTCTAAATCATTCAGATACAAAGAAATTCTGTTATTGAAACTTGAACAGAAGTTTATAGATCTTGATTTCCCTTGCTTCATACCGGGAAATACTCAATTGAAAGGTGAGGGGGGAATTACAGTGAACTTAATTGCTTGGTGACCTAATTATGCCGGGCAATGTATGACACAGAGTATGAAGTCACCAGTGTTTTGCCCTCTGCAGCTCTGGACAGTGCACAGAGCTCGAATGTCATGATCAAAAGGAGCAATAAGACGACATATCCATTTTCATGACCTCATTTTTTCTGTACAATTAGCATTTATATAGCATCAAGATCCTGCAAATACAAGGTCAACACATGTTCTGCATGATAACATCTGGGTGGTATAGATCATTGCATAGTATTGTGGAGTTTACATTTTATTGGACAGCTCTTTGGCTTAGTGGTTAATATTTGTGCCTCGAAAAGTAGACAGTGGAGTCTCCTTCCCTGATGTTTTGCCTTGAACAGGTTCTTCACCTAAAATATCAAATTTATTAGTCAATGATTGAGAGATGCCTCAATGTCGAGCTTCATGTCATTATGTGCCCTCAAGTCAATGAGTGTTAGGATGAAACTTGGGTAAGACTAGTTGCTGGAGATGTGCTTTCTTACCAACCCATTTCAAAGGTTGTGTCCAGTTTAGTTTTAAGGATTCATCTTACTAACTGAAACCTGGACTGACACAGTACTTACATAAGTGGAGGAGACTGAGTTCTTTAGCAGTGACACCATGACATTTCCCACCATTATTACAGGGGTTTGCATGGACATTTTGATATTTTCACATAATGAAACTGGTTATGTGATTTTCACAGGTGACTTTACGCTGTTGGGCAATGGGCATCCAACTGAGTGAACAGGGAGTTTAACTTACAGATTCTTGTTCTGACCAATATTTGGAGGTTCTAAATCTATGACCTAAAAATTACTCCTTAAGGGGGTTTTCCAGAATTAGAAAAATATATACAATTGCAGATGTGTATACCAGGAGATTATCTGCTATCCAAGACTTTTGGTGAAAAGTAATTGACTCTGAAGTAACATCCAAATTGGGTTGTCTTCTCATGGACCTTTGGGATAGTGCTGTAGTAGGAGGCCATTTTTCTTTATAATTCTGGGCCCTTCGGAGAATCCTCTGATA
The DNA here is from genome assembly GCA_947044405.1 of Leptodactylus fallax. Lineage (NCBI taxonomy): Eukaryota > Metazoa > Chordata > Amphibia > Anura > Leptodactylidae > Leptodactylus > Leptodactylus fallax. The sequence goes on along the minus strand of CAMRHE010000275.1, from coordinate 2,613,801 downwards.
AGCCAATCCAAACTTGATATCACTCCATCATGAGGCAATCACACCTTACTATCTATTTCAGTTCCAAGTTTTTCTTAGAGAAGAAGCTTGTTCTGGAGATTATTTACACCGACACCTTCTTCAGCTCTTTGCCTGTGACCAACAAGCCAATGCCGTATGAATAAATAAAACATTAACCAAGGAGTTAACTACATAATATTTCATCTTCAGTAACTCTAATTGTTTTTCTCTCCCTGCAAAAAGTCGGTTGTATGAAGCAACCTTTTCTCAACGGCGAATCCATCACCACACTACAAAGCCATTCATATGCTAGATTTCTCTTTCATATTCCAAAAATGACGGCCTTCTCCAGAATGATACTTTTATCACCGCTGTAATACACATCAATTAGGAGTAACAAGGTCTCTGACATATGTTTACTTCTTAAGACTATTCTTCCCCCCCCCCCTTTTTTTTATAAATTGGTTACTCGAGCCAAACATGGAAAATAAGCAATTAGAGTTGTTTTTATTTTTCTTCCAGTTCCTTTCGAGGAGTGCTCTCATTCCGCTGTATCTGTACTTGTACAATGACCTCGTTGAAATGCAAAGGGCATTGGTTAAGTGACATTCATCAATAGGTAGATGTTGCAGATGTTATTCCCAGTGTCTATACACCTCTAATTAGCCGAGACCTTTACTTGCAGCCTCCAGACGTAATAAAATAAAGACGACTAGTTCTAAAATCCAGTCCCTCCCTTAATATTAGTATAAGATTTTTTATTTTTTTTTCCTCCATTTTGCAGATTTTTTTTTTTCCTCAAGGGCTTCCTGAAGACTTGCATGATGGTATTAAGCTTAATGTTTCCAGAAACGGTAATAGCCTGTGCCCTTTGTAAAGTGTCCTCGTGCAGAAATATAGCCTCTGCATTATGCTTACCTTAATGACTGCAGGGGAGGGATGCGTAAGCCGCTCTTCAGCCAGACTTCCTTAAGTGAATGATTTTTTGGATTTGCCTGGATATTTTTGAAGTCAGTTGTATCAGTACAGGCTTTGTATAAAAAGGAAATCTGCATGGATAAATTATTCTGGCTTTGGATTTGAGATATAGTCTTGAAGTTTTCTTTTATACGAAAGATATTTTGTTAAGAAGCTTTCATTTACTGTACATTTAATGTAGATGATAATGATTATTAAAGGAAGATTCCATTACAAGAACCTGAGGTGTTGGCCAAACAGACAGGGATGGCCAGGAGCTGTTGGATCTGGACCAAGAGAAATGTCAAGAAGCAGAGTAGGGTCGATGCACTTTTATTGGTATAAAATTGGCAACACATTTCTATATAGGACTGATATCTTTCTCAGGCAAAGAAAAAAGTTCCCATTACTCTGTCATTGGGTTTCCAGTCCATTACAACAGTCTGATGTGTTAGTGAAAGAGTCTAGGGTGGTCAGAAACTGCTGGACCAATAGAAATGCCGAAAGTCACAGTAGGGTTGATCCAATTTTATTAGTATAAATGTGGCAACGTGTTTTGAGATAGGATTGATGTCTTTCTCAGGCTAAAAATAATCTAGAGATAAATTTTTAATTTTCATCTATACTTTTAATGAATCAATCAACCCTTTCATCTCTAGAATTTCCAATGTTGAAACATATTGCCGCTTTAACACCAATAAAATTAGATCAACCCTACCATGACTCTTGCTGTTTCTCATGGTCCCAATCAGCAGTTCCTAAACACATTTGACTAGAAACATGTGCGTTGGAATGGATGGACAACCAGATGACAGAATGGGTTACGAATTAGTTGCATGTCTTCCTGAAGGACACTAGAGTCCAGACCTTATCCCTCAACCTTTATCATTCTTTATAGGAGAGAAGGTTGACATATTTTCCTATCACTGAAGTCCTTTATTCCCATAAAAGATGACTAGATGACCCAGTCGTGAACCCAACTTGTGACAAAATTGTCCCTATGGTGTCTAGCAGTAGATAACCCTTTCTCCGTAGAGCAGGTCACTTGATGTTGGGGATACCAATTTGTGTAGTTTGAGTTAATTTACAAATCACATATAATATCCATTGTCTTTATGGTTTGTTATGTTAACTAAGCAAATCATTTTGGGCAAATTTTGCATTTAGCTGAAATTTAGCATTTAGCCAGACTCCGATATTTTCCTCTTTAGCTAGTCATCAATGGCAGGTTTGTACTGAAGTTCCTTTGGCCTAATGTTGCTGTAGTGTAAAGAGGAGGACCATACACCGAAACCAAAATTACCTGTGCATAAACTCTATCAGTTATATGTCCTTTCTCTGGGTCAGTGTTTTGCAACCTTTTGAGAGTTTTTTTTTTTTTTTTTACTTGGGGCACAACTATTAAATAATTTTTACCAAAAAAAAAAAAAAAAAAATTAGTTTTGATATTGGTCCCCAGTGACTCCTACACACATTATAATGGTCCCTTGTGGCCCCAACACAGTAGATGTGCCATGTAAATAAAAAAAATAAATAAAAGCCATACTTATCCTGCCTCGTTCCCATGTAGCTCTCTGCAGCTCTCCTCCTCTTGTCTTTGGCTCCATACAACAGATGTCCACTAATATGCGGACATCACTAGCAGCGGTGTGAATGAAGCAGCAGGAAGCTAAAGGCTCCCTGCTTCACCATTGCATTCAACTATATCTACGCACTAAGGATGCAGATATAGTTGAATGAAAATGTACAGCACCCCTGGTTGGGAATCACTACTTTATGCAATGGATTCCCTTGTGGGCGGGGCTGTGACAACCTTGAGATAAGTCTGTTGCTACTCAGAGTAAATATTGATAAATCAAACTGGACAAATCTTAAAAATTTCCTAAATATATAGCATCATTAGTATAGGTAATTCATATAGGACAGTGGTGGCTCCTTCAGTTGTCAGGACATGCTGGGATCAGTAGTTATGCAACACCCGGAGAAAGACAGACTAGAATCTGCTCCTGTAGGCGGTGCATAGATTGCTCTGGTGCCTAAAATGGTTTAATGGCTTCAATACTGAATGTTTGAGGGCAACGGTGGTATAAATAGTATCTGATAATTACCGGGTTGGATTTTGCACTGGGCCCCGGAGCTCCATGCAATGTCTTCGAGGGTGTTTTGCATATAGCCAGTTATGATGACTTTTCCACCACATTTTTTGATGCAGGGTCTTCTTTAATTATGGTATATTTCTAGCTGCGCGCTCTCCCATTTGACTGGGCCCATAACCATCACCAGTAGAAACAAAGGCACAAGGCGGCATCTGAAGTATAAAGCCAAGCTCGCTGTTTAGCAGACAGAGCGGAATTAAAACAAACTTGCTTTGCTCAACTTTGACACTAATCTGAATATTTTATGCAGCCGTTTGAGGAGCTGCCACAGTTCATTTTACTTTCTGTAGGTGGGGACAGGAGAAAAAATAAAAAAAAAATAAAAAAGCGCAGACAGGCAGATTTATTGTGCGCCTGGGCTCTCAGGTAATTTTTCGATTAGTCAAAGTCTGTGTAATTGGAGAGGAAAAAAAAAAGAATTCTTAGGATTTAGGTCAAGTACTAAGAAAAAAAAAAATCACCACTCCTGAAATTACTTTGACTCCGTCCGACAGGAGGGAACAGGAACAATGCAAAAGAGCAAAGCAAACAATGTTTATCCGAGCAAAGCGACGGATATCCTCTAAAAAGGAAGAAAGAGACACAAAAATAGAGATCCGGAGAGAATTAAAGAGAACCGCTCACAATTCAGGGGGTTGATGAAGATGAAGCCTAATCGTGGCATAAGGAAAAGTTCTGCAACTCTCTAATGGATTTTGTATATCAGCTCCTCTCCATTGCCATTTGTCTTTGCTCTAGGTGAACACTCTGGTTTACATTGAGAGGCCTATGTTGAAATCCTGGGCCCCAATGCATTGTCTGTACAGGGGCCCCTGCCTACTAAGTGCCATGATAATACTGAAATGGCAGATGAACCTTTAGGCCTCCACAAATACAGGGAATGGGAACAACTACTACCCCCTATATACCCCCCCACCCCCAGCATCCTGAGGCAGAAAATATATACATACCAAATACTTCTCACAGATGAGGGTTTGTTACGCTAGTATATAGTCTAAATAATCCTATTTGTGCTAAACATTCTGTCAGGTCCTCTATATACTACACCACACAGGACAGATCCTCTATATACTACACCACACAGGACAGATCCTCTATATACTACACCACACAGGACAGATCCTCTATATACTACACCACACAGGACAGATCCTCTATATACTACACCACACAGGACAGATCCTCTATATACTACACCACACAGGAGAGAGGACAGATCCTCTATATACTACACCACACAGGAGAGAGGACAGATCCTCTATATACTACACCACACAGGACAGATCCTCTATATACTACACCGCACAGGACAGATCCTCTATATACTACACCGCACAGGACAGATCCTCTATATACTACACCGCACAGGGGAGAGGACAGATCCTCTATATACTACACCACACAGGAGAGAGGAGAGATCCTCTATATACTACACCACACAGGAGAGAGGACAGATCCTCTATATACTACACCACACAGGAGAGAGGACAGATCCTCTATATACTACACCGCACAGGAGAGAGGATAGATCCTCTATATACTACACCACACAGGAGAGAGAGGACAGATCCTCTATATACTACACCACACAGGAGAGAGAGGACAGATCCTCTATATACTACACCGCACAGGAGAGAGGACAGATCCTCTATATACTACACCGCACAGGAGAGAGGACAGATCCTCTATATACTACACCACACAGGAGAGAGGACAGATCCTCTATATACTACACCACACAGGACAGATCCTCTATATACTACACCGCACAGGAAAGATCCTCTATATACTACACCACAAAGGACAGATCCTCTATATACTACACCACACAGGAGAGGGGACAGATCCTCTATATACTACACCACACAGGAGAGAGGACAGATCCTCTATATACTACACCACACAGGAGAGAGAGGACAGATCCTCTATATACTACACCACACAGGAGAGAGGACAGATCCTCTATATACTACACCACACAGGAGAGAGGACAGATCCTCTATATACTACACCACACAGGAGAGAGGACAGATCCTCTATATACTACACCGCACAGGAGAGAGGACAGATCCCTATATACTACACCACACAGGAGAGAGAGGACAGATCCTCTATATACTACACCGCACAGGAGAGAGGACAGATCCTCTATATACTACACCGCACAGGAGAGAGGACAGATCCTCTATATACTACACCGCACAGGAGAGATCCTCTATATACTACACCACACAGGAGAGATCCTCTATATACTACACCGCACAGGAGAGAGGACAGATCCTCTATATACTACACCACACAGGAGAGAGGACAGATCCTCTATATACTACACCGCACAGGAGAGAGAGAGAGGACAGACCCTCTATATACTACACCGCACAGGAGAGAGGACAGATCCTCTATATACTACCCCACACAGGACAGATCCTCTATATACTACACCACACAGGACAGATCCTCTATATACTATACCGCACAGGAGAGAGGACAGATCCTCTATATACTACACCACACAGGACAGATCCTCTATATACTACACCGCACAGGAGAGAGGACAGATCCTCTATATACTACACCGCACAGGAGAGAGGACAGATCCTCTATATACTACACCACACAGGAGAGCGGACAGATCCTCTATATACTACACCACACAGGAGAGATCCTCTATATACTACACCGCACAGGAGAGAGAGGACAGATCCTCTATATACTACACCACACTGGAGAGGTGACAGATCCTCTATATACTACACCACACAGGACAGATCCTCTATATACTACACCACACAGGAGAGAGGACAGATCCTCTATATACTACACCACACAGGAGAGAGGACAGATCCTCTATATACTACACCACACAGGAGAGAGGACAGATCCTCTATATACTACACCACACAGGAGAGAGGACAGATCCTCTATATACTACACCGCACAGGAGAGAGGACAGATCCTCTATATACTACACCGCACAGGAGAGAGGACAGATCCTCTATATACTACACCACACAGGAGAGAGGACAGATCCTCTATATACTACACCACACAGGACAGATCCTCTATATACTACACCGCACAGGAGAGAGGACAGGTCCTCTATATACTACACCACACAGGAGAGAGGACAGATCCTCTATATACTACACCACACAGGACAGATCCTCTATATACTACACAGCACAGGAGAGAGGACAGATCCTCTATATACTACACCACACAGGAGAGAGGACAGATCCTCTATATACTACACAGGAGAGAGGACAGATCCTCTATATACTACACCACACAGGACAGATCCTCTATATACTACACCACACAGGAGAGAGGACAGATCCTCTATATACTACACCACACAGGAGAGAGGACAGATCCTCTATATACTACACCGCACAGGAGAGAGGACAGATCCTCTATATACTACACCGCACAGGACAGATCCTCTATATACTACACCGCACAGGACAGATCCTCTATATACTACACCACACAGGAGAGAGGACAGATCCTCTATATACTACACCACACAGGACAGAGGACAGATCCTCTATATACTACACCACACAGGACAGAGGACAGATCCTCTATATACTACACCGCACAGGAGAGAGGACAGATCCTCTATATACTACACCACACAGGAGAGAGGACAGATCCTCTATATACTACACCACACAGGAGAGAGGACAGATCCTCTATATACTACACCACACAGGAGAGAGGACAGATCCTCTATATACTACACCGCACAGGAGAGAGAGAGGACAGATCCTCTATATACTACACCGCACAGGAGAGTGAGAAGACAGATCCTCTATATACTACACCACACAGGACAGATCCTCTATATACTACACCACACAGGAGAGAGGACAGATCCTCTATATACTACACAGGAGAGAGGACAGATCCTCTATATACTACACCACACAGGACAGATCCTCTATATACTACACCACACAGGAGAGAGGACAGATCCTCTATATACTACACCACACAGGAGAGAGGACAAATCCTCTATATACTACACCGCACAGGAGAGAGGACAGATCCTCTATATACTACACCACACAGGAGAGAGGACAGATCCTCTATATACTACACCGCACAGGACAGATCCTCTATATACTACACCACACAGGAAAGAGGACAGATCCTCTATATACTACACCACACAGGACAGATCCTCTGTATACTAAACCACACAGGAGAGAGGACAGATCCTCTATATACTACACCACACAGGACAGATCCTCTATATACTACACCGCACAGGAGAGAGAACAGATCCTCTATATACTACACCGCACAGGAGAGAGGACAGATCCTCTATATACTACACCACACAGGAGAGAGGACAGATCCTCTATATACTACACCACACAGGACAGATCCTCTATATACTACACCGCACAGGAGAGAGAACAGATCCTCTATATACTACACCGCACAGGAGAGAGGACAGATCCTCTATATACTATACCACACAGGAGAGAGGACAGATCCTCTATATACTACACCACACAGGAGAGATCCTCTATATACTACACCACACAGGAGAGATCCTCTATATACTACACCACACAGGAGAGAGGACAGATCCTCTATATACTACACCACACAGGAGAGAGGACAGATCCTCTATATACTACACCACACAGGAGAGAGGACAGATCCTCTATATACTACACCGCACAGGAGAGAGAGAGGACAGATCCTCTATATACTACACCGCACAGGAGAGTGAGAAGACAGATCCTCTATATACTACACCACACAGGACAGATCCTCTATATACTACACCACACAGGAGAGAGGACAGATCCTCTATATACTACACAGGAGAGAGGACAGATCCTCTATATACTACACCACACAGGACAGATCCTCTATATACTACACCACACAGGAGAGAGGACAGATCCTCTATATACTACACCACACAGGAGAGAGGACAAATCCTCTATATACTACACCGCACAGGAGAGAGGACAGATCCTCTATATGCTACACCACACAGGAGAGAGGACAGATCCTCTATATACTACACCGCACAGGACAGATCCTCTATATACTACACCACACAGGAAAGAGGACAGATCCTCTATATACTACACCACACAGGACAGATCCTCTGTATACTAAACCACACAGGAGAGAGGACAGATCCTCTATATACTACACCACACAGGACAGATCCTCTATATACTACACCGCACAGGAGAGAGAACAGATCCTCTATATACTACACCGCACAGGAGAGAGCACAGATCCTCTATATACTACACCACACAGGAGAGAGGACAGATCCTCTATATACTACACCACACAGGACAGATCCTCTATATACTACACCGCACAGGAGAGAGAACAGATCCTCTATATACTACACCGCACAGGAGAGAGGACAGATCCTCTATATACTATACCACACAGGAGAGAGGACAGATCCTCTATATACTACACCACACAGGAGAGATCCTCTATATACTACACCACACAGGAGAGATCCTCTATATACTACACCACACAGGAGAGAGGACAGATCCTCTATATACTACACCACACAGGAGAGAGGACAGATCCTCTATATACTACACCACACAGGACAGATCCTCTATATACTACACTACACAGGAGAGAGGACAGATCCTCTATATACTACACCACACAGGAGAGAGGACAGATCCTCTATATACTACACCACACAGGAGAGAGGACAGATCCTCTATATACTATACCACACAGGAGAGATCCTCTATATACTACACCACACAGGACAGATCCTCTATATACTACACCACACAGGACAGATCCTCTATATACTACACCACACAGGAGAGAGGACAGATCCTCTATGTACTACACCACACAGGAGAGAGGACAGATCCTCTATATACTACACCACACAGGAGAGAGGACAGATCCTCTATATACTACACCACACAGGAGAGAGGACAGATCCTCTATATACTACACCACACAGGAGAGAGGACAGATCCTCTATATACTACACCACACAGGAGAGATCCTCTATATACTACATCACACAGGAGAGAGGACAGATCCTCTATATACTACACCACACAGGAGAGATCCTCTATATACTACATCACACAGGAGAGAGAACAGATCCTCTATATACTACACCACACAGGAGAGAGGACAGATCCTCTATATACTACACCGCACAGGAGAGAGGACAGATCCTCTATATACTACACCGCACAGGAGAGAGGACAGATCCTCTATATACTACACCACACAGGGGAGAGGACAGATCCTCTATATATTACACCACACAGAAGAGAGGACAGATCCTCTATATACTACACCACACAGGAGAGAGGACAGATCCTCTGTATACTACACCGCACAGGAGAGAGGACAGATCCTCTATATACTACACCACACAGGAGAGAGGACAGATCCTCTATATACTACACCGCACAGGAGAGAGGGACAGATCCTCTATATACTACACCACACAGGAGAGAGGACAGATCCTCTATATACTACACCACACAGGAGAGAGGACAGATCCTCTATATACTACACCACACAGGAGAGAGAGGACAGATCCTCTATATACTGCACCGCACAGGAGAGAGGACAGATCCTCTATATACTACACCACACAGGAGAGAGGACAGATCCTCTATATACTACACCGCACAGGACAGATCCTCTATATACTACACCACACAGGAGAGAGGACAGATCCTCTATATACTACACCGCACAGGAGAGAGGACAGATCCTCTCTATACTACACCGCACAGCAGAGAGGACAGGTCCTCTATATACTACACCACACAGGAGAGAGGACAGATCCTCCATACTACACTGTAGAGCAGACACATCCTTTATATACTAGACTATAGAGCGGACAGATCCTCTATACTACACTATAGAGCGGACAGATCCTTCATGCTACACTATAGAGCGGACAGATCCTTCATGCTACACTATAGAGCGGACAGATCCTCTATACTACACTATAGAGTGGAGAGATCCTCTATATACTAGACTATAGAGCGGACAGATCCTCTATACTACACTATAGAGTTGAGAGATCCTCTATAATACTACAGTGGTAATTGCCGGCTTCACTACTGTACCTGAGCGAATTGCTCAGGATTGGTTCAAGCTATAAAGAAACACTTGGATTCATTTTAAAGATGAGAATCTCCTCTTTAAAATGATACCAAGATCACCATGATCGTCCTTAAACAGCCTCAACGATTCGCTGGTGAAAACGATGTTCGGGATTGAAATCCCAATGCAGATCTCAATTCCCGACATCGTTTTAACAGTGAATTGCTCTGAATGTGTAAGGTCAATCATGGAGACCTTGGTATCCTTTTAAAGATGAGATTCTCATCTTTAAAATGAATCCAGTTGCATCTTTGTGGCCCTAATAAATCCTTAGAAATGGGGCTCTAAAAGTGTCCCCCCCCTCCTGCCTCAGGCAGCATCTTAGCGCTAAGGAAGGAGGGGGAGGAGGGAGCTGCAGAGACAATGCTAACTCATCATTGTCTGTGCATAAGCTGCAGATGACCCCAGGGGGGATAGCAGGGACTTCTGTCCATGTTATCCCCTCTCCTATAAATCAGAGAGCATACTGTACTTTTGCTCTCTGATAGTCACATAGAGGGATAATGTAATACCCCTCTGAGCCTAATCACATAACCAGGAAGTTATTGGCGCTGTGACCCAGACATTTACCATCGTCCAGGTCGCAGCGCCAGAAGTGTCGCACAAAACACTTACACAACACATGCACAAAGTCACCAATAAAGTTTACATTTTTTCACTGTCTCTGTCCTGTCCATACCTTATCTTTATAGAGTAAAATACTCCGCCCGCCTCTCTAGTTATATCCGTTACACGCTAAAATAATAGTAATAGCAATAAGCACTAGTATTATCACCATAATACAGGGGCCGCTATGTAACATAATACCGTGTGCAGGGGTCGTCAGACTTACAATTATTGACCGGCACTCCGAGTACCTCAACTTTGATTTTTTTAATCAAAATCGGCACGCCGAACAAAAAAGGTTGCCTACCCCTGTACTAGACTATAGAGCGGACAGATCCACTTTACTACACTATACAGCAGACAGATCCCGATCCTCTATACTACACTATAGAGCAGACATGATCTCTTTAAAATTGTGCCATCTTTCAAATCCTCATCTGGCTCAATATTGAGCATTTTAGCATCATAAAATGATTGTTAAACTTTTATTAACTCAGGATAGTGCAAATGGTGACACGAGTAACATCCAGGGAGATCTCTGACCCCGCTTGTTTATGAATTTCGCCTTTATTTGCTTGGCTTCCTCCCTGCTGTCTAGGCGGTTTCCATCTCTCGCTCTTCCATCCTCTCTTTAGAGTCTGGTGCTTACAAGAGAAAAGTCATAGGGACTAATGAGAGATTTACTCATATCATCTGAGCACTTGAGAGCTATCCCAAATCTAATAGCCAGAGATAAAGTCAGGATCGAAGATAATAAATTTGCTCTTCTCCCTCTGCCAAAGCATTATTACAAGACTCATGTCTCTGCTTTTATTGATAAGTAGAAATAGGAGTTATAGAGAGAGAGGCTATTTATAAAGGTGGACAAATATAGTTTGGGTAATTGTCTCCAAAAAAGAAGGGAGCTTCATAAATAGTCCCCAGGGGTCCGGGCACAGACGTGTCTGTTGCATAATCCCCTTTTATTGCACCTCTATTTCGTTTTATGTTTTTTGGTAATTAAAGTAATAAAATTAATGTTGGGTCCTGGCGGAGAAGCCGATACACAACAATCCCAAAGTGTCAATAAGAGGATCCGCTCACATTCTTTATCAGGCGCACAAAGGGAGTTGAACTTGTGGAAATTAAAGGGGAAACATCAGCCGCAAGCTTTATATAAGAGATGAAAGTTGTCAATGTGAGGAGAACTTTCAGTAAGTCATCTCTATACAGTAGTAATACAGAACTTATAGCGGTCTTCTAAAAGGGATTTCTGGGTTTACCCTATACTTAGGCCATCAATATCAGATCAGTAGCAGAGGTTCCTCTGATGGGTACATACACGATGTAACATGATAATGGTCCAGCAGAAGACACCCAAATTACAAAAATACTATGGCTAATTTCCCAGAGATTTGGCCCCCATAATCATTTTATCTGGTGAAGCCAAGGAACCTCAATCTGACACTGGATAGAGAGATGAGATGATATAGATGACAGAGTGAGAGAGATATTAGATAGATACATATGTGATAAGTACACTCAACTGTCTATGAATTTTGTTAAAGGATTCCAAATTCTCACTACAATACTGCAACATGCTAGCAAATCCCTTTAACAGGTTACCATGCACTACACAACCACAGAGTGGCTGCACGTAGACCTATACAGTACAGTATATTGTATGCATCTTCCAACAGAGTATCACAACTTTGGGTGGGTTCACACTTGCGGCGGCACTCCGTCGCTGGAAACAAAGTCGGACATGCAGGACTTTGATTCTGCCGAAAGAAAAGCGGCTTCGCGGCGCAGAGGGTGTAAGCGCACACCCGCGCATTGCTTTAAAACCTCATTCAAGTGAATGGGGCTTTAAGCAATGCGGCGCAAACCTTTGCCTATCCAGTTTTCCGACATTTAGGTCGGATTCGCAGTGGACGGAGTGTCGGCGCAAGTCTGAACCCACCCTTTGTTTTCTTTCAAAACTGTTCTTACGCCACCCATCTTGGAATATGAGTCGGAAGTAAAGTTAGGAAGAACATGGTTGGATGGATGGATGGATGGATAGATAGATAGATAGATAGATAGATAGATAGATAGATAGATAGATGAGATTGATTGATAAGGCATTAGATTAGATTATTTGGTCACAATACTATAGTTATTGTTGTATAAGCATTGTTTGGTGGAATATATTATTACTGTATATGGCACTTTTCTTTAGACTGTATATAGTTTGTAACTTTTGCAGTGCATGTTGGTGTTTGCACTTTATAGCACTGGTATTTGTGATCACAACCTGTATGGGGATTATTAAAGGGGTTGTCCAGGATAAAATAAATAAATAAATAAATACAGTATATAATTATTATTATTATTATTATTATTATTATTATTATTGAGGGAGGAGAAAAAAAAAATCTACACTCACCTGTCCCTGATGCTCCTGTGCCTCCCAGCACGGTCCGGCTCTGCTGGTCTGTTTTCTGTTTTCCGGCGGAGGCCAGTCAGCGACCGCAGTAAAGAACATGGGATGTCAATACCTGTGACATCCCCAGGTCCTTTCCATTGGCCGTTGATTGGTCTCAGCGGGCAGAAGACTTCCGAGCAGGAGGACTGGACCGCACGGGGAGACAATGGAGCACTGGGGATAGGTGAATATGATTTTATTTATTTTTACCTCCTCTGACCTAATTAAAAAAAAAAAAAAAATTTATGCTGGACAACCTCTTTAAGCATTGTTTGTATGCATGCGTTATACTTCAGGAACACTTTATGGTATATAGGTGCCAATAGAAGGAACTGCTTAGGGCATCATCCAATGTAGCTAGCTCTGGATATAAAATAGTTAAGTTCTGCGGCAACAATGTACACCTCTCTTTTCACAGCAACCCCATTGTTAGAAAAATTGAAAAAGGATACAAGCAGATAGGTTACACGAGAGTTCTCCGATCCCGGGATAGTGGGGGTATAATGTTGCTAGAACACTATTTTCTATATACATATATACTGTACATGTCTGAAGTTCAGTTTAATAATGGATTTAGCTTCTCTTTATCATTTCTTATGGACTTATTGGATGTTTGATGCCGTCAGTGACTTTCTGTGCCTTGTCTAGTATTATTGCTATAATATAATATTCCAGTCATTATAATGAGGGCCTGGAGACATATGGCTACCTTCAGACTGAATGTACATAGGGAGTGATTCCTGTCACAGCTTTGTGCAACTTTCCTTATGGTCAGTAGGAGTTTCCACATGGCTGGCGCTATTAGGCGTAATGAATTATCCAGGCCCTACAATTACAAGAGCCGTATGATTGAGGAGAGCATTGCACATTTACTAGGGGAGACGTTGTGACTGCGCCAAGCTCCAGGGGACTCTGTGGGAGTATAGATTAAAGATTACACAATGTATCTGTGTGGGAGGAGTGGAAGTAATGATGCCAGGGTGACAGTGACTGCAAGATATCACAGCAAATTACAACCTGAATGCCGTAAACAAGCCATCAATATCACAGTGTCGGAAAGCGCAACCTACATATGCTGCACACTATCCTCGGTCTGCTGATTCTCTAGTTACCTTATGGAGAGTCCTGGACTAGGTCAAGTCTGTTTTTTGCAAATTAATTCCGTGTCCTCACTAACATGATCACCTATTTACATAGTGAGTACTAGAGATGAGGGAACCTATTCTTAATGAATCAAATTTGTTACAAATTTTCCAATTATTTGGGGGCTTTGCCACCCATGACTCCTTATTATACTATGGGGTCTCTGAGGATATGCCAGTCTATTCAGAACAGGTATGACTCTACAAGGGGTAACCAGTCCATAACTCCCTATATACCAAAAATATAGCTGAACCTTTGAGAATCATAGACTGGAAGACCAAACGTGCAACTGATCCATGGTCATAGAAGAAAATGTAGATATGTCTCAGAGGAACGATAATCTCCCTTGAACTCCACATGTGGAAGAGTGAAGAAATCAGGCGATACCTTTTAGAGGCTAACTGAGTATATTTGATGGTAAGCTTTGGAGAGTACTAGCTCTCTTCTTCAGTCAAGGTGTCTGAAGAAGAGAGCTAGTACTCTACAAAGCTTACCAAATATACTCAATTGGCCTCTAAAAGGTATCGCCTGATTTCTTCACTCTTCCACTACTTTTTATGGCTAACATGGTACAACATTATACTACTTTGAACTCCACATGTAATGGATATACCTGTATGTTACTACAACTGAACCCTACTAGTAAAAGAAAGTGTGGGCTGCACCCCAGGGAAACATCCCTTGTACAGCCAAGGAACCAGACATGGAACTGAATCCTAGACTCGGAACTGAATCCTGAACAAGGAACTGAATCCAAGACACAGAACTGAATCCTAGACATGGAACTGAATCCAAGACACAGAACTGAATCCAAGACACAGAACTGAATCCTAGACAAGGAGCTGACCTCTACTGCTAAAATAAATGCTCACAGGAGTAATTTGTGGGGCACTAGTGATATACCAGTGGTAAAAAAAAACGTAGAACTCTGCAAGGGGTAAGCGCTTCTGAACTCCCTACTTACCAGAAATAGAGCTGAACCTTACTAATCGAATCCTACCTGTAATAGGAAGTATAACTTGCCCCCAAGAATAACCTCTGGTGCATTAAATATGTACAAGACATAGAACTGAAGCCAAGATATGGAATCAATGAAAAGCAAAAATGTGGACTGCCTGGGGGGCTAACCTCCTCTGGACTCTGCTGTATAGGTAGAATTGCCCCTCGTGACACATTTACATACCCAGCCATGATAAAATGTGTCATCATTGCTATTTTCTTTCCAATAATCCCAAGTATTGAAATTGTGGCTGGAAGAGAGATTTTATGAGCTCGGATTTGTCTGTGTCTCTTGTTTCCCCCCGGAGATTTGAATACTTAGGAAAACAAATCAATGAAATCTCTGTATTATTTATATAATATCTTTATTTTATTGCCGTCCTCGGTGCACCTGGCTTACTAATGTTCGCTCTAGGTTTATACATCAGCCTCTCTGTACTCTGATTTTAATTTTTTTTTTATTTTATTTCCTGAATATTCCACACATTGCATTAAGTCTGAACGAGGAAATACCTGCAAATGGTTTCTGTCTTCTGGAAACACAGTCGGCAATCTCCCTTTAATATTTATATTTGCAATAAAATGCGGGTGACCTGTTGGTCATTTCAAGTAGAAAAAAAAAAAAAAAGAAACCATCCCAAAGGCAAAATAGATGCATTAAATAATACATTATTGAATAGATTTCTGGGCTGCCTTATTGAAACCCAACCAAAGTTCAGCTGCAAAGAGATAGAAAAATGTCTTCATAAAGAGTAATTCCTTTACCTAGTGCAAAGATGACATAAAGGTTTTAGATGGGATACTAAAGAGATCGCACACTCACTGGTCACCCGAGGAGGAGCTTTCATTACCCTCGTAAACCCTCTTAATTCTTATGCCTGCTATTATTCCATTTACAGCTTAATGAGTGGAATAAGGGAGTGTAAATTTTTGTTTTAATATCCAATTTAACCTTAGAATCTTTTTTTTTTCCTAATAAAGAATGTATTCGTGTAAAATTTTAGCTGATGAAGCGCCAGGTGGACAGATCTAGTTCTACTCAAAATTCTTCTGCTGTTATGATACATTCTGTGAATCAATTAGACTGGTCAAAGGTCAGCAGCATGGCGAGTGCAGCTCTGGGATAAGGGGATGGTTTCACTTGGCTGAGTTCAAGGACCAGACCAGACTTACTGGCCTGAACACAACTCAGCTGAACTAACCTCAGCATGTCAGTGGGCTCATAAATCCAGCCAATAAATGGACCAAGTTTCCTGGCCCAAACTCAACAGTATGAAACTGGCCCAATAGCAAGGACATATGTTGAGGTTTTGCCCGTGCAGTTTTTGACACCAAGACCAAGTGTGGATCAAACAGGGTGAAAACCTATAAGTGACAAATGTTACATGTCCTTTGTTTTCAATACGACATGAGTCATTGCCCTCATACAAACTATAACTCGAATAGTGAGTGCAGCTCTGGAGTATAATACAAGATGTAACTCAGGATCAGTACAGGATAAGTAATGTAATGTATGTACACAGTGACTGTACCAGCAGAATAGTGAGTGCAGCTCTGGAGTATAATACAGGATGTAACTCAGGATCAGTACAGGATAAGTAATGTAATGTATGTACACAGTGACTGTACCAGCAGAATAGTGAGTGCAGCTCTGGAGTATAATACAGGATGTAACTCAGGATCAGTACAGAATAAGTAATGTAATGTATGTGCACAGTGACTGCACCAGCAGAATAGTGAGTGCAGCTCTGGAGTATAATACAGGATGTAACTCAGGATCAGTACAGGATAAGTAATGTAATGTATGTGCACAGTGACTGCACCAGCAGAATAGTGAGTGCAGCTCAGGAGTATAATACAGGATAAGTAATGTAATGTATGTACACAGTGACTGCATCAGCAGAATAGTGAGCGCAGCTCTGGAGTATAATACAGGATGTAACTCAGGATCAGTACAGGATAAGTAATGTAATGTATGTACACAGTGACTGCACCAGCAGAATAGTGAGTGCAGCTCTGGAGTATAATACAGGATGTAACTCAGGATCAGTACAGGATAAGTAATGTAATGTATGTACACAGTGACTGCACCAGCAGAATAGTGAGTGCAGCTCTGAAGTATAATACAGGATGTAACTCAGGATCAGTACAGGATAAGTAATGTAATGTATGTACACAGTGACTGCACCAGCAGAATAGTGAGTGCAGCTCTGAAGTATAAGTAAAGTTGTAACTCAGCATCAGTACAAAGCAAGTCTGCAATATGAAACACATAAGAGACTTTTTGCTTTAGCACACATTTGCAGAGCTTGATAAGAACAAAAATTTCCTCTTGGTTTATGAAGCTTTTGTACAATCTGAGATATTTTCCCTAAACCATCGATTTGATGTATCTTTTTATAGCTTCTCTGATTCCAGTGTATTTTTATAACAAAAAAACAAAAATCGTGACGGACAGCTCCACCCACAGGGACCGTAAAGTTCAGTTTCTTGAAATGTAGACTATCAAATCTGTCTCTGAGGTCTCCACAAATAATATTGTGAGTGTCTTGTGTAACTATACAGACAGCAGATGGCCGAATCCCAGGTCTACACAAGAATCAAGACCGAGATTTCATTATCTGCTATGAAAACGCTTTACATTGATTGGCCCCGGAGGATGCATTTTCTTGACTGCCAACTGTCCCTAATTTCCTGGGACCAACCCTAAATTTTAAGTAAAATATTTGTTGATTGCATTGCACATTCCTTTGATTCTGAAAGGCTCAGCTTCTGCATTAATGTGATTTTTATAGATTTTTTCGTAATAATGTGATTTTTATAAAAGAAATATTAATTAGAGCTACTGCCTTGGGATATGTTCACACTACTGTTACTACAGTCCATTGTGGTCATCTGTCATAGGATGAACATTAAGGTTAGTAGGGTAATGGACACAGACTCCCCTCAGAGTCCCCTCCTTCTGTGTCTGTTCCCATTGACTATAGTGGACACTTTAAACAAACATAACGGAAGACTTTTGTAATGGAAGAAAAATTCCTGGATGCACAACTTTTTCTTCCGTCAGAGTAAAAAATTACGACGTTAATCTTCTGTTATGAGTTTTTTTTTTTTTTTTTTTTTACATGGGTGTGAATGTAGATGGACATCAGATGGAGGGAGCTCCATCTGCATCTGTCCGGTGATGGATGAGAGTAATGGACAATAAATAACAGTAATGTAAACCTGCCTTAAAGTAGATCACCAAATCTCTCTGTCAAGATCACAGATCAGTAGCCAGTTACATTGTTATCACTGTTATCTTCGGATTTGAATCAATAGTCTATAAATGGGGTCAGAACCCAGTGGTTATTCCATATGTAACTCATGTATATCTAGTGAATCTATATGAATTGTTGTAGCTACAGATGTCTACTTCCTTACCTTTTCTATTGGACATGGAGCATGGAAATAGAGCTTGGATCGGGGTCAAATATGCCACAATGTGACCCTTTGGTGAAAAAGCTGAATTTGTTTGCTTCAAAATATAGAAAAAATTCTAGGCTGTAAAAAATGCAGTTTACGGATCTCGTAGATTTGATCATGAATTTAGGCATGATTATGCATTACGCTAGGTTCCCAATAGGGGACCCGAAAAATGTAAACCCAATCTGCTTAAAAAAAACGGTTACCTGCGGAAACTGACTGTAGACTATAATGGGGTCCGCCAGGTTTCCACCTGAAAAATGCGGAGAGAAAAGTCCTGCTTGCAGGACTTTTTCAAGCGGAATGAGTGCGAAATCCCCAAATGGAGAACAAGCTAGTGTGAACCTAGCCTTACAAAGGAGGATTTCCCCCTTCCTATCATCATATGAATACAGAGGGCTCAAAAGTTCACTCCACCCCATATAAGGTGAGTTATAGATGGAGGCTCTTGATATAGATTTTTGTAACCCAGTTATGTGTAATAAAATTAGATAATCTAATACTGGTACTTTATACCAGATTACATGTTGTCTTTCCTGAATGTGTAAAAGTGAAAAAAAAATCTACCGAGCCCTGAAGGCCAAAATTAGCCGCATCCTTTAAAGGTTAAATATTAAGCAATCCAATTTTGATTTAAAAAAATTAACATAATTTTATGGAATATTCTATAAATATCTCAAGTATAAAAAAAATTCTAATTTGAAAAAGTTTAGATAAAAGTTATACATTGTGTAGTTTAGGAGTCGAGACACAAGTGGAGGTTTTATTTTTTTTATTGTCATGTAATGCATCCATTACTCGTGATAAATAGAATTTGGAGGGTTCTACGATGGCCGTGTGCGTGAATACCGCCTTTCTGCCAGGAGCTGCGCACACTAAATTAATATTTTAGTTTCCCATTTTCTCAGACGAAACGTATAATCACAAACTATCAGTGTCCTGTGGCTGACTGGAAATGAGAATACAGCAGGCCCTCGAAAATGATGCTGTGCTTTGGGCAGAGCTCATCCAAAGGCCTGTCCACTCGAAGAAGCCATCACGCTAAAAAAATCATTATCTGGAATTGCCTGGGGTCCGTGACTCCTTGATTCCTTTTTAACGATACGGCCTTACGATGGTATAGATCACTGAAGTTATTCTATTAAATTGCATTAGAAGTGATGAATGTTAGGAGAAAGTTTAAGAAATACCATCCGATGTGATGGATTTACCTCTGGGGTTTATAGAATAAGAAAAAAAAGGTTGGAAAAAAAAAAAGTTTGTGTTTTTTTCAAAAAATTCAAAACAAAATTGTCATTTGAAGAACTCAGGTGCAGAAATCAAAAAGTGTCTTATGCAAATGGTCAAGCAGAGCTGAAGCGGTTTAGAAATAGCAATATTTTATCTTTCGCCAACATGGCCGCAGTGTTTGAAATCTGACGCTTGGAGGCTCGATTAAGTTGTTTATGCTGTTAAGAAGCGAGCTGTAGGCCAGGATTCACTTTCAAACAGCCACATGATATGGCAGCACGCAAAGGAAATGGATAATTCTAGAGTCCTGGATCTAAGCTTTCTAGGGATTAGCCATATATCGGTCCTTGGAATACATTTTTACAAAGTAGACGGCCATCAGCCGTTCCGTCTGCTCACACAGTACAAGTGAGCAGCAGATGGGAAGGTATCTACAGGCATGTTATAATAGACGTGAAAGTGTTTGTTTTACTTCTTTGGTATATGGAAAGATCCAGTGTATGTAGTGGTTTCCAGATGTGTGAACTGGGTCATATCATGGATACAACCAAAACTTTCCATATTTAGCCCAATCCCTGGTAGAAACCCATAAACGTCAGAATCAAGGATGCTGTGCTTGGGGCAAATCAGGCGTTGACAAAATGGTTGTATCATTTGCAAGTCAATGGAGATAATGTAATCTATATATATTGGAAAGCTGGATGGCCACTGTCCATTGTGTAGCAGTGTTGCCAGGGAACTGCAGCTTCACTCGTATTATTGAATATCAGAGCTGCTTATGCTCCCTGTCCAATTTTGCCCCCAATGGCAGCCAGATTAGTGGATCTGTGTGGGATCCGAATGTCAAACCCCCACAGATCAAAAATGCATCAATTAGGGACTGAATGACCCCTTTAAATTATACACATTTTACCACCACTGCAGGAAAGCTTACAAAGTTACTACTAATAAATTGACTTACAAGGGAGAGAACTGCAGGACCATTCATGGTCAGTACCTAGTGTTTGAGCACTGCGGTCCCCTCAATAAGCTGGTCATGTGGATGCAGGGAGTTCGACCCCACCGATCTGACATTTATAGAGTCCTGGGAATCCCTCATTAAAGTGAATCTCCGATTCACAATAAAAAGTTGATAAATAAATGCATAATAAATAAAGCATCTAGTGTCCTCCTTTTTACCCTTCTGTTGCATCTTCTCCAGTTGTTAGTCCTCCTTTCATTTCTCTTGTATGACCACCCGCTTCTGAGACCGCTCTATGCACAATGGTTCACCCAAGAGCAGGGAGTGTGTGTCAGAGAGACGACCAAAGTATAGTGAGCATAGAGTAGTCTCAAGAGCTAGTGGCCATTTTACAGAAAGGAATAGGCGTCCACTTCTCATTCCACTCATTGCTACTGGAATTGCAGGAAAAGTCAAAGCAAGCCACCTCACTAGGTGAATTGTGGGTCAGAGGAGCTATATTCTCCAGATATCGTGCATTCTAAGTTTATGAGTTGGGAATCTTCTTTAAGTCCTCATCTCTGTCACATTAGAGACTTCATCTCTTCCTCTCAGAAGACTCTCTTTTGGCTGACATAAGCTAATTTGCAAACCTTAGACACAAATATTAGGAGCCCTCCCTTAGAAAACCAGTTAAGGTATCTTGCCGCTATGGGTCAGGACTGTCAGCAGGAGACTGTATTAGTCACAGGTACTTTATAGAAGCCTCATGTACCATACAAACACCCTGAGTATATGTTAATAATTTCCGCACGTTGTAGACTCTCCATCATTATAATGTTGCCTGTTGTCAGTAGGGCAAGGTGCCATCACCGATTCGACCCAGGCCCTGGGGGGAGCCATGTGTTTTAGAGATACATAAAATTAGGGCACGGGAAACTTTGTACAAAGTCTTCATTGTGCTGAGCAGCTGAAAACCAGTAAGTTATGAAAATGTGAGGGGATAAATCAGAGAGGTCTCCTACTGTGACCATGCCCAGTGCCGCTGAGGGATCTTGGCACTGCACCGGCGATTTCCTCTTGCTAAGGCTTCTGTTTGATGCTCATCACCGGATGTGTGCAGCTTTAAGACTGGAGGGCTCATTACCTTCCCCAACAAAAGATGTCACTCAGAGCAGGCAGCTGAGGGAATAAGGATTGTTAGCAATGAAAGTGTGGGACCTACAGCATCAACCCCCTACCGTCACAGCTGCTGTGCTACACTGCAAAGCAAAATCTTCATTTCTCATGGACAGAAGGAGAGATTTACGGAGCTCTATATTTCATTCTTTCAGCTGGATGACGCCTCGGATGACCTTGATGGAGCACAAAACTCTTATTTTTCCTCAATGCTTAACCATTTAGCAGCAGCTATAAAATAATTACAGTATGAGCTGTGGCTTTCTAGACGTGAGCAGAACAGTAATAAAGTCATTATATTCTTCATGTGCTGGTAATTTATAGAGATATTATAGTCTAACAGATGGAATGGCACAAACTTTACTCTCAAAGTAGAATTCTCAACTGATATTCATGTAAAAGTCCATGTCTTGGATCAGCAACAGGAGAGAACCAACTATGAAACCATATTCCAATGGGCAACCAGAATTGTAGAAGAAAATAGCCCCCATCCTCTTCAACGTATGGCACCTAATATTGGTGCAGTCAAGACTTTTTGAGATGACCAACCAAAATTGCATTGAAAGGAAGCCCTCTAATGGGATGGTCTTCTCAAAAACATATGGTGGAGCTGTAAATCTGTCATAGGAAATCTAGTTTGTTTAAGGTGGTGGTTGCTCTTCAAGAGGTGACGTTTTAGAGGTAAGCAAATTGATTTGACACAAATTGAATTCATCACAAATTTTACAAGTTTTGGATTTGGGTAAATTCAAAACTTTTGGGATTCTTTCCACATGAATCATTCAAAATTGTGTCTGTCATTTTACATTTCAGAAGAAGAAGAAGGAGGAAGGATCACATGACCACAGACAGCACCCTGGTGGGATTTCCCATAATGCCTGGCAGTCAGTGGCAGTGTGTTAGGCAGGCACAGGCAGCCATTGATGCGAGGGAGGGCAGCTTTGAACTGGGATGGAATCAAATCAGACCTAAAAATTATGGAGAATTTTAATTTTGGAGAATTAGCCCAGCTAGTATAAACAGTATGTTATTGTATAGCACTGCCAGGTCTTCAAAATGGAGAAGGTTGAGGATAAGGTACATGGGGTGACCCAAAAATGTTGGATTGTTGCGTGCCAGCAAGGATGGACTTCTCATATATTCCTGTAAATATTCATGGTGGATTCTTCCTTTTGATCATACAGTACATGACCTGGTGTGACTTCTAACATGAGACTCAGCCTCTCCATCCCTCACGTAGCTACTTTTAGACACACTTGGTTTAATCCTGTATCTGATGAATTTTCCTGCAGTGGAGGGGAATGGGGCTCGAAGGTGTGATGAAATAAGTTCTCTATTATTTAGATCTTTATTTTCAGTGTACTGTAATAAGTCCCGTTAAATACCTTTCTCTATTGCGCCAATTGAACTGAGCACCCCTGCACATGGAGCACCCCTGCATGTAGATATACACGTGACACCCGAGTCTGTGCAGGTTTTCAGGATCTTGTACAGACTAAGGTCGGCCAAACATATGAGATTTCATACTGCTTTTGTTGTTTTCTGTGATCAGATATCATTCTGTAGAAAGTCATGTCAGCTCTGCTACATCTAAGCAATGTACATTCAGTGAAGAGGCTCCAGCACTCGCCCCATATCTACAGTCTTCTCAAACAGCTGAGCGGGGATAGTGTTGCATGTTGGCCCCCCACGATCAGATATTGGTGATCTATGCTAAGGATAGATCAAAAGTGTTCAACTCCTGGAAAATACCTTTAAATTGGAGACAAGACCATTAGACCATCGGAATATGGCTCAGTAGCTCAGTACACAGATATAAAATAGACACTACCTATAAATATTATACCTTCAAGATCGAGAATTTTGAATTTTCCAGGACTGGAACCTTGTTGGACAGGACACCAATGTTTAATCTTGGGTTAGATCTCTGAATCCTCAGTATTTATGCAGGCACTTATCTGTATGTACAACTGTGCGTGGATTGGTATTCATCTAAGTGACTTTGTTTCTATGATCAATGGGGGTTCTAAGGGTCAGACCCCCATCCATTAAACCTTTTAGGTCCCTACTAAGGATAATCCAACAAACACCTTATAACATTAAATTTATTGCAAACGTAGATCCTTGAAGTGACAGTGAAGGGTTAATCAGATGTTTCTCCTACTGCCTCCTCTAAAGGCTTCTAAGCCGTCTCTTTGCACAGTGACCTGCAGCGTAAATGGACTGAGATGCTCAGAATGTGTTTTTTTCTGCCTAAAAAGTAGTTTTTCCCTCTATTTCTCTAGCCTGCATTAAACTTCTAATGTCTTCTGCAAAGGAAAACAAGCTATTTTTTCTTACAGAATGTCGCTTGCATTCATTCCCCTGTATATTTGCTCTTGTAAGAACCTATTTACGTACGGCTAAACACTGAACCTCACTTGACCACTGCAGGGGAAGTTTTGTGCTGTTGCTGACAGAGAAGTTTACTGGCATGACAAGCAAAGAAAGTTTTAGAATCCATGCCCCCCTATCTAATCCGAGTTATCTATAGACTGTTTTCTGACACCGGGAGCGACTCCTTTCCGGCCTTTGTTGCCAGGTGGGAGAGGGATCTTGGGGCTTTCTTTCCACCAGATGTGTGGCTCTCCGCCTGCTGGTCGTGCCACAAGATCTAGATCTCATGCAGAGCTCAAGAGATGAACTACAAAATCCTCTCACATTGGTACAGAGTCCTATCTATTCCTCCATGAGATCTTTCCCTCTACCTCTGACTGCTGCTTGAGGTGTGGTATTGATCGGGGAACGATGCTGCACATCTGGTGGAACTGCCCTCTTCTGCACTGCTTTAGGCACGAGGTTTGCAGAATGATCCAGTCAGTCACTGGAGTCGCTTTGGAGGATGACCCAGCCTCTCTGTTCCTCTCTTTTCCCACAAACTTAAAAAGCACATTTGCAAATAGATTGGCTTCCTGTTGGTAGCGGCCAGGTCCATCTTTCCCAGATTGGGCAAATCTACATCCACCCCATCTATGTCGGCCTGGCTCCGGGAGATTCTTTATATCTGATGTATGGAGGACCTGGTCGCGGAACTCAAGCCAAATGGTGTGGAACACCTTCTACTACTCCACTGTTCTCCAATCCTTCTTCCTGAATATGCCCTACTCAGCCGGTCTACCCTGTCCCCTTTCCTTACTCTCCAGTGCTCGCCCTTCCCTTTTTCCCCTATCCAGCACATCTCCTGCATGTTTCTGTACTCCCTCATATATTAGGAGGTTCCTTCCTTCCTTCCTTTCTTGATCTTCACGTAATGTTCACAATGATCTTCACAGCATCTTCATGTAATGTTGTGTTTTCAATTGCATTGCTTCCTATCTCCCTTCCTATCTGCCCCAGTGTCCTGCCCCCCTGAGTACAATTTACCCTCTTATCCTTTTCCATCACCCTGCACCCTAACCTTGTCCTACTTGTTTCTTACGTCTTTTATCTGATTGTAGGTGCAACAAAACTCAAAGCTTAATGATAAAAAAGAAAGTTTTAGAGTAATGAGAAGATGTGGAATATTGTGGAGACCATATTACAGCACATACAGTGATGTGCAAAAGTTTTAGGCAGGTTTGGAGACAAATCATGCAAAGTGAGAAGGATTTAAGAAATAAAAGTGGATCATAAAGGGTACAATGTCTGACATCTGAGACCTCTCACACACCCAACGTGGTCTGCACTGGTGAGAGGAAACAACCTCCACACACTCTTCCTATTACAAGAATTATTATGGCTTGCCTTTTCTTCCCAGATTATACTATTAGGTGGTTTTGAAAACCAGGCATTAATCTATAGGGAGCCCCTTCCAAGAGGCGCTAGAGCAAGTTCCTCTTTTCCACCAAGAAGGTCTTATTTGTATATTCCTAACCCAAAGGGTTAATAGTTTAATTTTTGTCAATTAACAAAATAAAGTGAATGAAGAAAAGAGAAATGTAAATCCCATTGATATTTGGTGTGCCCTTTGCCCTTTGGAGGAGGAGTCTTGGAAGTGATGATCCGGCCCCCACAGATATAGCCCTGATCTCATCGTCATCATCCAGCCTGTCTGGGATGACAGGAAGAGACAGAAGGATTGGAGCAAGCAACATCCACAGAAGATCTGGGCTTAGTTCTCCAAGATGGCGGCGGGAACAACCTCCCTGCCCAGTTCTGTATGTCTTCAAGTACCGAGAAGAAGGCAAAGGGCAAAGGTCACACCAAATATTGATAAGATTTACATTTTCTTTTCTTCATTCACTTCATTTTGGTAACTGGCAAAAATAAACTATTAACCTTCTATTTCTGAAAGCATTCTTATTTGTATAGGTGAGAAGCAAAGACTTCCTGCCAACCTTGTCCTGAGCTTGTCAGTTTACTCAAAGGACAGGCAGAGCTGCAGTATAAAGCATGGAAATAGACAGAGCAGAATCCTAGTCTAAGCTTCAACATGCAGTGCAGCTGAAGAGGAGTCACTGATCACAGGCTTGTCCCTAATGCTAAAATTTCACCCACCCGGAAGACAATAATGGATAACATGTTGTTTCATTTGTCCTGTGGTGGCGCTGCAGAGAACCTGAACACTTATTGACTTGTTTCTTCACAGATTACAGATCATCATTGGGATCCAAGTAGGAACACTGAGATCTGTTTATTGTCCAGGACCAAGTTGGGATTGTCCAACATAGAAAATTGCAAATCCAAGAGGTTCTCTATGAATCCTGCCAGGAGAGTTAGACTGGTTATAAAACAACCAAAAAAAAAAATTCAGAGTCAGCCTTTTCCCAACACTCCATTGTACAGTCTGATTTTCATTCTCTCCAATGCCAGGACTCACTAGTTACTTACCGATTGGCCTCAGTGGTCAGGTCAGAGCCTCTCCACTTCCAATTTGGCCTGAGAGAAGTGGGACCACGGCCGTACAATGGAGCGCAGTAGATGGAGTATGAGCTTTTTTTTTCTTATTTTTTTATTTATTTCTTTTTATACCAATCCCAACCTCTCATGAGTTTATGTTCCCTGGATAACCCCTTTAGGCTGTGGCCCCTTGTTGCGGAAACGCAGTTTTTTTGTTGCAGATTTTGCTGCAGTTTTTTGAGTCAAACCTAGGAGTGGTTACAAAAGGAATGGGAAATATATAGGAAGCTCTTATACTTCTACCTTCTGCTCAATCCACTCCTGGCTTTGGCTCAAAAAAACGTAGCAAAATCTGCAACAAAAAAAACTGCGTTTCCGCATATCTAAGGTTCAGAATCTCAGGGAAGGTGTCGTGACCGTTGTTAACATCTTAAAGTGGTTGATGGGCTGACATACTGTATTCGGGGCACATAGCTGCATGACCAGCCATTTTACTGGGACCAATTGTGCCCTCACGTGCCCTCCAGCAGTGACAGAGATGAGTTAGGGTCTTTGGGCCCACCAGAAGCAAAGATTCTTGGCGTGCATCATTCTCCAACAACCCCTAGGAAATAGACCACAGTACCCTTCAAATTTAGGTGTCCTCTATGGCCCTCTTTAATTTAGGATTTGTATAATGACTTTCTTACAATTTTTGGTCAATCTTGAGATGATACATTGAGATAACCTAAATGTGTGTCACCCAGAGGCTCCAATTCCCAGTTAGATCAGTGGATGGAACGAGTCTTACATCCCACATCACATTATCTTACATGAATCGAGATTTGGTTTTCCATTAGGATTGACCCATCTGTGACCCATCGAGGGCGTCTCAGTCTAGTTATGTCGTAGCATCATTGCTATAGCCTACGTTCTATCACTTCATTCTTTTTAGATTTGCCTTTTCTGACCTTAATTTCCCTTATCATATACAGCTCAGCCCCCTCCTCACCATCCTCCGGGGCAAAATCCCAGCTCAATTACATCCTGGGTTATTTCAACTTTTCATCTGTATGATTAGGAATATTTCCAATTTTTTACTTCAATAAGAGTGTGTCCTCCGGCCATGAGGAACTGCGGATCACCATGATCTCTAGGATGGGAAGAGGTATGCTCTTCACGATGGAGGACGAGGGATCAGATCAGCTTGAGCCCCTTATAAAATATGAACATGAACCTATGGACAGTATATTGTGTTATTGTATCTGATATCGATAATATTATATAGGATAGCCACATGGGTAATGACAATTTCTGTAGATCCTAGTAACCCAGGTCCTACTGGCACAGCTGAAGGTTTGTTACAATGTATCAGTGTGGGTAGCCGCCAACAACCAGGAGTTCAGTATACTTAAACCAGCTCAGAATGGGTACACACAAGACAGGCATGCTCAGCCATTACTAGCCACTGTGGTGATCATACTTGCCAACTCTCCCAGATACTCTGGCAGGCTTCTGAAAAAGGGATTTCCAGAAGAAATATAATCAGACCAGTGTAAGGATTGGTGAAGGTGCCTTTTTTATATTAGGATTCTCAGATTCCTGAGCAGAATTTAATATATTTTAAATTCCATAGAAAATCCCTTTAAGGCTGGGTTCACAGCAGTGTTGTTGTCTCTGCACCTAATCAGTATTTGTCATCCGTTGAAAGATCATAAAACCTGATTAGAACGGGGCGTGGATTTCATTGGGTTTTTAAAACCATCCATCGATTCACGTTTGGAGCATTTCCGCCGGGTATCCGCTCTCTTGGACGGATACAGAAGTCAGACTTGCTGCAGACTTTTGCTCTGTCCAAAAAATAAGGATACAGCAACGGACAGCAACATATATCCATTTTTTTTTACTTTGGTCAGTTTGTGTCCATTTTGCAATCCGTTTTTCCCTCTTCATTCTTCTTTGCACATGCTCAGAATGAAGATGGGGGGGGTGGAGGGAGCGGATCTGCCGAAATAACTGACACTTAAGGACACTTTTTTGATGGATACCCATTGATGGATCTGTAAAAAAAAGCCGGATTATAGTATGCGCTGTGTAACAGTTTGTTTTTTTAAACAATGGGTGGATTCTCAATGGGTGGATATGCGCAAATGTGAACATATTGTAATTCACCCTGCAAAATATTGTATAAATACACATTGTAAGACAGCTGGAGCAGTGTCAGCAAAATCTGATCAGAAATGGATTTTCTCGAGGTTTAAATGGTGAGGGACTGAATCTTAGATGGATAGATATGAGAGAGAGATAGATAAATAGATAGATAATAGATATAGATATGAGATAGATGGATTAAATAGATAGATGAGAGATAGATATGAGATAGAGATAAAGATACAGTAGATAGATGATAGCTAGATAGATATTAGATAGAGAGATAAAGACAGATAAATAATAGCTATAGATATGAGATAGATGGATTAAATAGATACAGGTAGAGATAAAGATAGATAGATGAGAGATAGATATGAGATAGATGATAGATAGATAGATAGATAGATAGATAGGAGATAGATAGATAGATAGATAGATAGATATGAGATAGATGATAGATAGATAGATAGATAGATAGATATGAGATAGATGATAGATAGATAGATAGATAGATAGATAGATAGATAGATAGATAGATAGATAATAGATATGAGATAGATGGATTAAATAGATAGACAAGAACTAGACAGATAAAGATTCCATAGATAGAGAGATTCTATGTGTCTAATAAAGTAACCCTTTATTCCCGGTGGACAGTCTCATACTTTGCAGTCTTAAATTATTCACAACTTTTTGCACATTTTTGGAACATTATTTGCCTCTCAGATGCCTAATAGGAGCAGAGCTGCGTCTCAATGTGAATACTTGGCCAGCGCTGATCTAGAATATGGGAATTAAGCCGGAGCTGGGTTACTGCACATCTTAATAGAATCCAGTGTTTACCGATCCTGCCTGCAGTTGTCTGGGATAAAATGAGGTTATCCGGGTCTGGGGAGTGTAATTTACAGAGTTGTGTCGGGGCTTTTGTGAACTGAATTCCGATGCTTGTGTGAAAAGTAGGTAATATATGCAGAGTCAATGAAAAGTGCTGAATGCATCGTTCCTCAAATACAGGGAAGTTTCAGCATTTTCTTCCACACCAAAAGCTCTCCATTGCCTACTGCGCACTGATGTGTTCCCTCTATCCGAGGGTTTAATTGCTTTTGGCAAGGCAAGAGATTTCCTAAGCAAGAGCAGCACACGGGCCCTGCCATTCATACTGCAGAGAGGCATGAAGCATCACTCAGCAAGAAAAACCTGCGCCTTGTTCTGCCATTAAAGTACCCGTGTAGCAGAGCTGAGTTTGTCACTTTATGTACTGTACCTGATTGTATTACAATGTCTATGCCCTCTTAAAAGGGAATGTATCTTTTTTTTTCTTTTTCATTTATTTATTATAACCAGATAGTAAAAACTTTTTCTAATCTGCTTTTATTTCCTGATTTTTTTTATTTTTTATTTATTCTATTTTTTTTGTACATGATTATGGGGCAGCCATCTTGCCAGAGTTTCTCTTCTGCTCCTCTATCAGAATTTAGTGATGTGCTTTACAGCATAGTCACGGCCATAGTTCGCAATAGTCTGACGTCTATGGGAGAGTTTTCTAGACATGCTTTGTGTTGTTCATCCAAAATTATATGTATTGCATTTTATTGCGCTTCAAAACAAACACTTTTCCTGCAGTGGCCACTACAGGTATAATGTGGTATTACACAGTTTCCAGTTTTATGGTTGAAAGATTTTTTTTTTTTAATGAATCTCAGTTCATGCTAATAGAGGGAGGCCCCAAGCAGGTTGACATCCCTATAGTATTCACATGCTCCAATAGGGGCAGCAGTTAGCCCTACCTCTTTAACCATGGCGGGGGTCCAAGCTGCAGGAACCATATGAACAGTTGAGCAGTGGAAGACCTCCCCAATGAACAGAGGTTACTGATTCAATCCATGTAGGCTCATCTGCATTTGTACAAAAACCTTTTTTCTGGAAAACAAAGCCAACATTCTCAAAGTAGGACTGTGATCAAAACACAGAGTCCTATGAGGAACCGATTGCATCATTATTTTCTTGCTGACAGACTCCCTTCAAATTTAGGAGGACCACCCTTTCAAGAACACAATCTTAACAACAACTACAAGAAGTGTCTTGCACTCGATGTCCTCGACCGTTTCTACATTACAAAAGGGTTCTAATTATAATTTTTTTTATCAGGACAGTGTAATGCATCATTTGTCCTGTGGTGGAGCTGTAGGGAGATTGATCAGCTGCTGCGAAGTTCCACTACAGGTCGCACCTGATTGCTGCAGGTTATCACATGATCTTCTCAGGCCCCATGCACACAGAGCAAGCCAGACTGAATTGGCTGAATTATTCAGGTATGAACGTAGTCAGGAGACCAGGACTCCTTGTATCATCGTCATTAGAGATGAGCGAAGTATTCAAAAATTCGATTAAGCAACTTCGCCGAATTTCACGATATGATTCTATTCGATCCGAATTAAATCACGGCGAATCGCGTAACAAAAACAGCTATTTATTGGCTGCAGAGAGCCGGCGTGGGCGTCAAAATGGCGGAACCCCTTGGATGCCATGGTCATGTTTGACGGCTGCATCCAAAGTGTTAAAACCCTCGATCGGTTATGGAGCAGGGTGTTAGCTATCAGTTACAGTCAGTATGGGCAGAAGAACTGCAGGCAGATCACTATGATGCAAGGCGTCTTGGTAACCTGACACAGTCCTGCCTGTGTGCATGGTGTCCTCATAATCCTACCTCTGACAAGGAGAGATAATCCAGAGTACAGAACCCACATAGACTCAGTGATAGCACAGTATACTGTAATAGCACATTCAGCCCTGCTACATCTGTCCTAGAACTTCCAGCTTGTGCCTCTTTCCTTTATTTCATCATTAAGCCTTTCTCCTACCCGTAGGTGATAAATAATACTGCACAGATCTGTTCACGTCCTCTTCTGCGAGATATCGTGGAGCCTGCAGGTTCATTAGCCGAACAATGGTAATGTACATCATCGTCTGGGAAGGGACGGAGTCATTTTGCATGAGCGAGCACATGTAATGTTCATTTCCCTGGCACGCATGCATCATGCCCAGGCCGGATATTAGACGTCTCTCTCTTCCCTCTTTGGACAGTAATAAACACTGTGTTATGGTGCGTTCATTAGAACAGTTAAATAATTAGCATATACATGGAAAATGGCTTTTCAGAAAATGCAGCATAGATTTTCCAAATCATTTGTTGCTGGATGAAGCATTTGGAAGCCAATTATTTCAGTTTTATTCCTGGTCTTGTTTACTAGGTTGTTTTTGAGTGATTTGCAGCAGAAGGATTGCAGTTGTATTAAGGCTCGAGGATGACAATGTTCTTAGAAAGATGGATGGTGGAAACCACATTTCTAAAGCTGGGTTCACACCTGCACCTGGATTCTGTTCGGGAATTTCGTCCCCCAATCCGCTTGAAAAATGCAAGCAAGACTTTTCTCTCCACATTTTTCAAGCGTAAACCCGGCAGACCCCTTTATAGTCTATGGGATTTGTGGGTAACCACTTTTTAAGCAGATTGGGTTTCCTTTTTTCAGGTTCCCAAGCGAACCTGAAGAATGGAAACCCGAACACAGGTGTGAACCTAGTGTTACTGACCCTCCATTCAATCCTACTTACATCTACCAAAAAGACTATTTAAATTCCACCTCCATTCTCAGGGACAAACTTGGCTTTTTAAGGAACCCCAAGCACCATTATGTCTAGTGGTCACCCACCTAAACAAAACTTTTAGGCAATGCCCCCTCTTTACAGGAAATTGATTTGCATTTCAAAAAAATCTGGACAAAAGAGTGCAGGGTTGTGCTCGGTCAGCAGAACTGTAAAGTTGTCATAGTCACAGCGGCCATCGGGCCCAGAAGTCAGCAGGGCCCACAGGTCACCTTTATCACACCTAGGCAGATTGATCTCCTTTTGATCTATTCCTTGTGCGTTGGAGTGAGATTTAGGATACACAGCCTTCCGCTGTCAGAAAGGTGAAAATGAACCCTTTAAATGGCAAAAGCAGAAGTTGGTCAATGGCATATAGTGAAGGAGGGATTCTGTGGGGAGGTTGTCGCACAAAGGAGGGCACGATTAGTATGTGGAAGGAACCAATAGGAGATGGGAATGATGGGAAGCGTGTGCACAGACAAACAAGTGTTCATGGTGGGACCAGATAGAGAAGGAAAGTGAAATGTAAATGCAACTAAAATGTACACATTGGAGGCAGCTTATGGTCATGAAGTGAAATTGCGCAGGGGGCCCAAGAGGAGCTTTTGCACAATTACAGACTGAGACTAGCAATTATTGTCCCTTTAAAGGGCGGCGCTGTGACAACCTCTCAACAATTTTGAACAGAGAAACTTTTCTTACAATAACAGGTGAGCTATTAGTTACAATAAAGTAATAACTGGTAGATTTCATAGGGAGTTGATCAGAATGTAAAATTAATGCAGAAGGCAGATTTAGTAGTTTGGGTGGAGTTTACCTTTAAGAAGCCAAATCTGAATGTTGATCAGCGTCGAAGCCTTTCAGTCTGAAAATGTCAAGATACATTTTAATATAGTCACTCTAGAAACTGAGAAAGCTTCCAGCTGACAGATTCTAAACTCCACATCATGTCATCCTTCCAATCTGCTGTGATGGTTTCTTATGACATGGATGTTAAAGCGCTCGACATTTGTGGCATCAGAGGAAGGAATTAAGAAACTATAAAGTAATTCTACACTAATAAATGGTGATCCCGTCACCTTGTTATCTATATATTCCATATTACTTATTAATATCACTGACAGCACAAGTTGTCTCACGTTAGCAATGTTAATGGGAGCTCGCGATGTGCGTCTACACCTGGCGGTGCTGCTTACATGTGGATTAGCCTGACAAGCCTAGGTACTTGTATCATTAAAGTGCAATCATATCTTAAGGAGTCTAATGGATGCTAAGCCCTTAATGATTTTACTTGTCTTCACTTCTAAGTGAAGAGGGAATAGAAAGTAACACAATATCTCTATATGATGAAATCGAATTGTTTTTTTTTTTTTGCATAAGTACCAATAGTAGTAATTCAATTTTCTTGTTACACATCTTATTAGAGGTTTATGGCATCTTCCTAGTCTTCCATATGATTTCTACCTGCCGGCACCATCTTTGTAAATGTTCAGAAACATCCTCAGATACCAGAAAGACCTTCTAGTGTAAAACTTTGACTAGGAGGAGGAGGAGGAACATCTGCAGTATCTTACACAGTGCGGAGGGGAGCAGCAGGGGGAGACCTCTGATTGGCTACTATCATATCACACCAAGAAGTTCCCGCCCACTGAGGAAGGATGGACAGAGAAAATAGACATCTACAAAAGTGGAAGGAAGGAAAGATTTTCAAAATTTTACAAACCCACTGAAACAGGCAGCAGATCATGGATCCACTGTACCATCTAACCAGTTTTATTTTGTGTTATTCCTGAGGACATTGGGGTCCCCTGGTTTTCACCCTTTAACCCATATACAGGAATCTGGTCTTCGCTGCCGGCGACCACCAGGTCACTACCTCTAGCAGTAGTCCATGTGTAAGTGGCAGCTGATCCAAAAGCCAGAGAGACATCAGTGCGAAGACCCAGAGGGGCATTCAATGCATGATTGTCCTTGACTTATGGAACAGATTCAGACAGTGGAGTTGCAGAGTTAAGGAAACCAAATGGTCAGAACTGTAGAAGGAGGCAAACTGGTTCATTAGAAGGTCTGGCCAGGTGTTCCTCCTAGGTATGTGGTGCCTACATTACCCCATAGGATACTATAAGATGCAATGTTGAATTCTAAAACTTAAAAATTCCTGGAATTTACCATTTTCTAGCTAAAGACAATATGCAGACAATTAAAAAGATTGTAATACAAACGCAGAGGTATTTCAGGACCATTGAGGATGAAAAACATCATTGTTCAGACCATTCTTTCTTGATCTTTGGAAGGTATACAGAAGTTTAGCTGTGAGACCATGGGACAAAATAAGAGCTGAGGCTCCAGCACTTCATAAAATCCAGTATTAATAGCTTTCAAAAAATTGAAAACCACAGTGAGACTCCTTAGGCTACCTTCAACACCATAGATTATAATGGGGTCCACCAGGTTTCCACAATTTTTATACTGCAACTGGTGGAGAGAAAAGTTCTCCATGCAGGAGTTTTCTCTCCACCAATTGTCAATGGAGTCTCCGACATAGATGTGAACCTAGCCTTAATGGAAAAGCTAGTCAAGAGCAATGTTGGAATAGATTTACTTTGCATAAGACAATGTACTTCAGCAGCAACCTGGAGCGTAACTGTAGAGGGTGTTGACGTAGAGGTAACCCCCTGACTCCAGTACTATGAATGGCATATAGTAGTGGGAGGACCTTGGCAGGTTTTGCACTGGGACCAAGGAGCTTACACTTCTGGTCTTTAAATTTTTTTAGTTTTTTTTTCTTTTATCTAGTCCACAACCCTGGAGTAACCTCAGTGTTTTTAAGCTTAGTACTGTCCTTGACTCAGAAAGCTACATCAACAACGATTCAGTATTTCTTTTTTATTATACCGACATCAGTCTTCACTCCTCAAGCAGTCGCATCCTGCAGGAGATGACAGAACCCTGCAGAACAACATCATCTACCAGCAAAAGAAAGACTGCTCGGATACTGCGATAAAGCATCATCCTACACTCAAAAATAACCAAGCCAAAAGGTCAGCGTGAGGAATTTTATAGCTATAACAACCCAAGCTTCATTTTTCTCCTACGACTTTGACTCAGCAAAAGGTGAAGCCTTTTCTTAGATCAATTGACAATGCAGCTGCAGACAGCAAGGGGAGAATGTGACCAAATTGTCAGAGCACTAAAATCATCTCCGAGAAAGAGCAGATAGAAGAACATAGGAGACGGAGGGAGAAAGGGGGGGTGGGCAAGGGTAGAGTGAGAGGAAGAAAGAGGGGGGTGGTGGAAAGATTTACATCGCCAATGACAAATCAAAGCTGAAAGTTCGCTTTGCCTGTTGTCATTCATTGCCATTCATATTTAGAAAGCTGACCGCTGTGATAATTGATTTGATGGTCCAGCTTGAGTGGAAGCACTTCTGGGCATAGCAGGCCTCGGAGAAGCCAAGAATAGAGGAAAGGTGGGAATAAAATTATGTTTTACTGCCTCCGTAGAGGCATGTGGCCCACATCTTTTGCAGAAGAGAAAAGCATGTTTTTTAGAAGATGTTAAAAAAATATATATATATATATGACTATGTAATAAATGCAAAAAAAGAAAAAAAATCCCAACACTCTATTTCTTGCCAGATAGAAATAAAATGGCCATTCAGGCATAGACAATGAGCGTACATATTTGACCGGCAGGTAATAAGAGGACACCGCTGTGGAAATAATCTGATTTTAAACGGACTCCGTCTCCCGAAGAACCTTTTGCTGGTCTTTTGTGCCGAGGACAATACTCAGTCCTTCTCTCCGAAAGCCTTTTAATTTTGCCAAGTCTGGCAGAAGAAAGAAGGTCGGAATTGAGGAATGAAAAGACAACAATTATTGAACCGGTTAAGCAATATACATGAATGCCACCATAGATCTGAACCCTCCTGAGCTGTGTTTACTCTGAGCAGTGGGGGATGATGATGATGTCCCTAGATTTCTGCTCATAAGTGATGCACTTCCCGCTGTTCGGGAGGCTTTCTGGGCAACTTGGTGGGAATTGAATGCTTTTTAGAGATAAGGAATTAAAATGGAGCCTACGACCAGTTATTCGGAGCTGTCAGCTCGGCAACTTTCCAAGGAGTCAACTTGTAATGGA
This sequence comes from Leptodactylus fallax, assembly GCA_947044405.1. Lineage (NCBI taxonomy): Eukaryota > Metazoa > Chordata > Amphibia > Anura > Leptodactylidae > Leptodactylus > Leptodactylus fallax. The sequence goes on along the minus strand of CAMRHE010000275.1, from coordinate 2,576,750 downwards.
AAGTCATAGTAGGATCAGCAGTCAAATCCCCCAGTTGTAGAATTAGGAGGAAAAAATCACCAGTTTCTAATCCAAAATAAAATAGTAAGAATGGGCCAACTGGCCAACCTTTGCCCTCTAAATCCTTGAGATGATGCAGAATCTACTGTAGCAATAGAGGACTCCTGTTTCTTGATGTGCTTTAGTGGCCACAACTGAAATATATCAAATACTGGAGAAAAACATGTTATTTACTTTGTGTTTACAGGTAATCTCTGTGTTATAAAGCCAAATGTATTGCATGTACAGTCATGGCCAAAAGTTTTGAGAATGACACAAATATTATATTTTCACATGATCTGCTGCCCTCTGGTTTTTATGTGTGTTTGTCAGATGTTTTTATCACATACAGAAATAGAATTGCATTCATATTATGAGTAACAGAAGCTTATATTGACAGTTAGAATGAGTTAATGCAGCAAGTCAATATTTGCAGTGTTGACCCTTCTTCTTCAGGACCTCTGCAATTCTCCCTGGCATGCTCTCAATCAACTTCTGGACCAAATCCTGACTGATAGCAGTCCATTCTTGTAGAATCAATGCTTTAATTTGGTCTGAATTTGTTGGTTTTTGTTTGTCCACCCGTCTCTTGATGATTGACCACAAGTTCTCAATGGGATTAAGATCTGGGGAGTTTCCAGGCCATGGACCCAAAATCTCTATGTTTTGTTCCCTGAGCCATTTAATTATCACCTTTGCTTTATGGCAAGGTGCTCCATCATGCTGGAAAAGGCATTGTTGAGCGCCAAACTGCTCTTGGACGGTTGGGAGAAGTTGCTCTTGGAGGACATTCTGGTACCATTCTTTATTCATGGCTGTGTTTTTAGGCAAGACTGTGAGAGAGCCGATTCCCTTGGCTGAGAAGCAACCCCACACATGAATGGTTTCAGGATGCTTTACAGTTGGCATGAGACAAGACTGGTGGTAGCGCTCACCTCTCCTTCTCCGAATAAGCTGTTTTCCAGATGTTCCAAACAATCGAAAAGGGGATTCATCAGAGAAAATGACTTTCCCCCAGTCCTCAGCAGTCCACTCCCTGTACCTTTTGCAGAATATCAGTCTGTCCCTGATGTTTTTTCTGGAGAGAAGTGGCTTCTTTGCTGCCCTCCTTGAGACCAGGCCTTGCTCCAAGAGTCTCCGCCTCACAGTGCGTGCAGATGCACTCACACCTGCCTGCTGCCATTCCTCAGCAAGCTCTGCACTGCTGGTAGCCCGATCCCGCAACTGAAACACTTTTAAGAGACGGTCCTGCCGCTTGCTGGTCTTTCTTGGGCGCCCTGGAGCCTTTTTGGCACCAATGGAACCTCTCTCCTTGAAGTTCTTGATGATGCGATAGATTGTTGACTGAGGTGCAATCTTTCTAGCTGCAATACTCTTCCCAGTTAGGCCATTTTTGTGCAGTGCAATGATGACTGCACATGTTTCTTTAGAGATAACCACGGTTAACAGAAGAGAAACAATGATGGCAAGCACCAGCCTCCTTTCAAAGTGTCCAGTGGTGTCATTCTTACTTAATCATGACAGATTGATCTCCAGCCCTGTCCTCATCAACACCCACACCTGTGTTAATGGAGCAATCACTGAAATGATGTTAGGTGGTCTTTTTAAGGCAGGGCTGCAATGATGTTGAAATGTGTTTTGTGGGATAAAGTTCATTTTCTAGGCAAATATTGACTTTGCAAGTAATTGCTGTTAAGCTGATCACTCTTTATAACATTCTGGAGTATATGCAAATTGCCATTAGAAAAACTGAAGCAGTAGACTTTGTAAAAATTAATATTTGTATCATTCTCAAAACTTTTGGCCATGACTGTAGGTCGAAAGGTTTTCCTAACCATAGATTTTTATAACGTCCACAAAATCTGCCGTAAATCTCTAGTAGATGTGAGTCACAACCCCCAAGCTATTGGAAAGCTGTGGGTCCCCTGACCTCCTCAGTGGGGTGGCTACTGGATTTTACATCCAGGTAATACAAGTGGATGGATTGTTGGCTGGACATCTGCTCTTCTCTGCACTTAGATCTAGAGGAGAAATGAAAACAGCTGAGATTCTGCACATTATTCATTCTCTACCTGGATGTGAATATGCTAAAAAAGTTGTATTCTTGAATTTGGAGCGTATTATAGTAGTTATATTCTTGTACATAGGAGCAGTATTATAGTAGTTATATTCTTGTATATAGGGGGCAGTATTATAGTAGTTATATTCTTGAATTTGGAGCGTATTATAGTAGTTATATTCTTGTACATAGGAGCAGTATTATAGTAGTTATATTCTTGTACATAAGGAGCAGTATTATAGTAGTTATATTAGTGTACATAGAGCACTATTATAGTAGTTATATTCTTGTACATAGGAGCAGTATTATAGTAGTTATATTCTTGTACATAGGAGCGGTGTTATAGTAGTTATATTCTTGTACATAGGAGCGGTGTTATAGTAGTTATATTCTTGTACATAGGAGGCAGTATTATAGTAGTTATATTCTTGTACATAGGGGGCAGTATTATAGTAGTTATATTCTTGTACATAGGAGCAGTATTATACTAGTTATATTCTTGTACATAGGAGCAGTATTATAGTAGTTATATTCTTGTACATAAGGAGCAGTATTATAGTAGTTATATTAGTGTACATAGGAGCACTATTATAGTAGTTATATTCTTGTACATAGGAGCAGTATTATAGTAGTTATATTCTTGTACATAGGAGCAGTATTATAGTAGTTATATTCTTGTACATAGGAGTAGTATTATAGTAGTTATAGTCTTGTACATAGGAGGTAGTATTATAGTAGTTATATTCTTGTACATAGGAGCGGTGTTATAGTAGTTATATTCTTGTACATAGGAGCGGTGTTATAGTAGTTATATTCTTGTACATAGGAGGCAGTATTATAGTAGTTATATTCTTGTACATAGGGGGCAGTATTATACTAGTTATATTCTTGTACATAGGAGCAGTATTATACTAGTTATATTCTTGTACATAGGAGCAGTATTATACTAGTTATATTCTTGTACATAGGAGCAGTATTATAGTAGTTATATTCTTATACATAGGACTAGTATTATAGTAGATATATTCTTGTACATAGGGGCAGTATTACAGTAGTTATATTGTACATAGGAGGTAGTATTATAGTAGTTATATTCTTGTACATAGGGGGGCAGTATTATAGAACTTATATGCTTGTCCATAGGGGATATTATAGTAGCTATATTCTTGAATAATGGGACATTATTATAGAAATCATGTAGTAGATAATTTAGCAGTTATATCTGTAGTGGACAACATTACATGATATTCTGTTCATCTTGTTTGGCTAGCTACCTCTATGGACTTGCACATACTATAGTGATACTCTGCAATAATGTATACCATGCATGCAGCAACTGTCTGTGTCTCTGCAGGGCTAGGACACCAGGAGTTCAGGACTTATGGCAGGCACACAGTCCATGTCTTTTTTTAGCTGCTGCGTTCCATTGTAAGACAAACTAGTTAGCTCATTACGCAATTCTCATTAAATCTCTCATTTGTTCTTTATTATAATCGCTTTTGTTAATAGTGTCATCCACGTGGCTCCTGGCGGTGCCATTTTTTATCCGATAAAAAGAAATAAATTTAATATAATTTTGCTTAATTTCTTTTTGCCCCCACAATTCATTTTAATAGGATGGAGAGAAAAAAACCTCAAGATTTTTTTTTCCAAATTTAATATTTAACGGTGTTTTGTGTAACGCAGACAATTTATATTAAAAAATAATTTCATGGCGCTGGAAATTAATTATGGTAATGCAAAATGAAGGAAGCCATGCTTAAAATATAAGACTTTATCCAGCATTTAAAGCTCAAGTGTAGTTTCCAGCCTTGTGTTTAGTCGGAATAATAGATCACGGAATCCTTGGAGAACTAATTATGTTGTTTCAGATGAATTGCAAATGCATCATTTAACTGTATTATCACTATGCATATGTCATTTACAATAAATCACAAGCGCAAAACATAGAAATAGTTTAAATGTCATCATTGATGTTTCCAAAGTAGTTTATTAGACTTGTTTAAATGTCTGCTCGGGCAACAAGCTACGTCCAGGCCGGGAGATCTCGGAACATCAAAAAGGAAGCGGTAGAAGACAATAAGTATTGCATTAGCTAACACAACATCGTGATGTAGCAGAGCTGAGATTATCATTGCAGTAATATTTTTCGTATTTCAAAAATTTCTTGATTTAAAGGGATAGGAAATAAACAGCATGGCTACTTTTTTCAGTGTTATGTATGGTATTGTACAGTAGCTACATTGACTTGCAATACCACACCCAACCTGATTAATATTGTGGCACTGTTTTGAAACTGACAAGCCATTACTTACAATCCTATGTAAAACCTTCACATTCTGGGAGCAAAGCAAATTGTACCAAAAGTAAACTTGTCAAGTACATCTGCCCTTTGTGGAAAACTCCTCTACATTTGTTATAGAGATAAGGCTATTGACCAGTTTCCATTGTGTTTTTTTTTTTTTTTTAACCATTTCTGTATCTGTCAATACCATAAATTGTGTCACTGCTTTGATAGAGCTACATAGTGCCGCCACCTTGTATGGTATCCATACAGTAGTATCCATTCTCAATGTGAGTGATTGAGCCTCTAAGGGTGTGTTCACATGGAGGAATTTGCATTTCGCCCCTGAATCCGGAGCAGATTCCTCCCGGAATTCACCTCCCATGGGAGGTAGAGATCGCAGCAGGACGCGGTAAAAAAGAAGTATCCTGCTCGATCTTGCCATGGATTCCACGGCTCGAGACTCCCTCCTGATTAGGCCCATTCATCTAGGCCTAATCAGGAGTGGGATGCCACGATGGAATGCTGATGCACTGCATCGGCAACCCGTCGCCGCTAGACCGCGGCGAACATGCCGGCAGAGGAAAATGAATTGGAATTCCTCTTCATTTTCCACCATTTGACCATACCCTTAATGTGCTCATATGTCCAAAAGCTTTCAAAAATACATAGTAATATCACCTTGATGAGAACACTCCTTGCACCTTTGGTAGAATCCCAGAACAGTGATAAATTAAGGAAGTGCTCTGACAAAAATGCTATTCTCTGGCCCTTTAGAAAGGTATATAATGTAAATTGTAGTAAAGGTAATCTTCTTACCAGTGGTATATTTGTTAAAGGGGTTTTCCAGGCCCCAACAGCCTTTTTTTTTTTTTTTTTTTATACTGATGACATATACTGAGATTGATCACATGACACAGCTAAGGACCAAACGAGAGTAAGTAAGAGTTTTAACAGCCTGAACAGGGTTTTCTATACTGATGAAAATGCACAGGATAGTCCATCAGTAAATGATTTCTGAGGATCCGAGATCCCAACCCTGCACCAATCAGTTGTTCCGGCAGCCTCCGGACACCTGAAGCTGCTGCTGCACACAGAGTCAGTAGCAGCACTGCTCCCATTCAAGTAATAGGTGCAGAGCTACAGCCCCATCCAGTCTATTGGAACAGAACTGATTTGGCCCTATCTACAGCAGTAGCTGTGGCCAACGTCTTGGCGTGATCACAATCACATACTGATGACCTATTCTGTGAATAGGACATCAGTATAAAAATGCTGATGGGGCCAGAAAATCCTTTAAACTGGGCCACACATTGCAGAATAGCATTTTTTTGTTGCAGATTTTGCTGCAGTTTTTTTTTAGCCCAAGACTAGAATGGTTTCAACAGTAATGGAAAATATAGAGAAAGATCTTTACTAATCCCTACTACTAAATAAACGCCTGGTTTTGACTTAAAAATGTGCAGCAAAATCTACAACAAACACGCAGGCTACCTGTGGCCTCAGCCTTAATCACACTCTTCTGGTCCTTAGCCGTGTCATGTGACCGACACACTTACTCACCATCTGGCTCGCTCTAACTAGTTTGGACAGGAGGTCAGTTTTTCTATACATCTTTATGAGAGCCTAGAAATGAACAGAGAAACTGACGTAAGATTCCTATGTCTGCTCATGTGACACAGCTGAGTACCCAAAGGGAGTGGATGACACAAAGTCACTGGTAAAAATATTACTTTTACTACCTTTAACAACATTGTAAGGCCCGGTTGACATCTGCATTTGGGCCATTCCTTTCGGAAACCACATGGAACCCATTATAGTCTATGGGATCCGCCAGATTCCTAAACTAACCGCTTTTTTTTTTAATGCGGATTAGGTTTCAGTCCCCAAGTGGACTCCCCGAATAGAAACCCATGCGCAGATGTGAACCGAGCCTAACATGGTAGATGAGGTTGGAAGGGTACCCAGGTCGAACTTAAAACCCAACAGTTTTGATACAATGGAAGACAAAAAATCCCAGAAGACTCATGTTAATTTCTGTCCGAACTCCAAGTCTGTCAATCTGTATAAAAGTCTGGAGAACGTACTTTTCAGGCCAGAGATTATTGCTAGTTGGAGTGCTTTTTTAACCCTATTTGAGTCAGCTTCATGGGGAAAGTTACACGTCTTGTGTTTCTTGTTGCAGACAGCTGGCCCATATTTATGTAGGTGATATTTAGTAACCCTGATAACATGTTTTTTACAGTGAGGTCTTCTTCCAGTTATTACTATGTACCCCCCCCCCCCCCATGGTCTTTTTGTTTTGAGATGTAACCATAAAGAATTAAGTGATTTCCTGCACACTGACAAGGTGAGCAGCGCCGCGAAATTCCGTCATTACATTAGCACAGTGTCCAGAATACAGATATTGAATAAGAAATATGAATTTTAGCATTTGAAATAATGAGCCAGTTAGCAATCCTAATTAGAAATCTGCCATAAAGAACAAAATTTTAGAAAGTGAGCTGTATAATGTATAATGACACTCCGCCATATAAAGAATATAAACCTTACAACTCAATTAACCAAATGTCAGCGACGTGCAAACGTCTCGCATGAATCAGTTTAGAAAAAAAAAATCCCAGCGACGTTTTTAGGTTAAATAATAGTGGAAATAATAAAAGATGAGAAGCTGCGCCCGGAGAATTTATAGATGACAAAGAATGTTTGCGCCAGACTTTTATATTAGTGTGTGTCCATAAAATGATGACTGAAACAATTACGAGAGGTAGAATGGCTTCTACTGGTGGATTGTTTTGGACAAGAATTTTAATTTCTGGAGTAAGATCCTTCCGAGCTCCTTTTTTGGTCACCTTTAGGATGTGGTGTCTGTGACTGAACCATTGGGTGATTCAGAAACATGCAATACAAGTTTTTGTTATAACACACGGCTGCCACCACATGTATCCACAGGTGGTTGTGCATGGTCTTGCCGCTGAGCCCCATTGATTTCAGAAAAGGTGACCAACCATGGACTGGTGGTGTGGGTCACTGTTTCTGCCATGTTTTCTTTAACTTGTAAGCATTTTGAAGACTAAGGGTATATGTATCATATTTGTAACCAATACAACAATATAATGTTCTACATTCATACCAACATGCGTAACCTAAAGCTACGGCTGGTCTACACATGGCTACTTTGGCAGAATATTTTTGAAGTTGTTCAGAATTTGGATGGTCGAAGATGGTCGAATTTAAAAAGGTCCATAAACCATACGTCCCTCCCGAATGCTCAATTTGCTATTGCAGAAGACAAAAGACTGGGCTAGAACACTTTTAAGATATATTTTTTTTGTCTACTCCTCTCTGTACTTTCTGGAAAACATTGGATGACAAAGTGTGAGTTGACTTTTCTAATTCTTACTTGGTTCTAATTAATTAGGAAGATAATTAAATGTGATTCCATTTTGGGATTATATTTTGTTATCCAAAACTTTCTTCTTTTTCATTTTCCAATTAGTCTTAATTTGAATTCATTAGATCTGAGCTTATGGACAGGGGACTTGGGTAGTTATTAGGAATTGTGAGTTGATTATTTTTGACTATAGTTTATATGTGGTCCTACATGACCAGATTTTGTTGCTTGATCCAAAGTTCAACACAATTTATTTTCTTCGGAAGACAAGTATAACTTAAGCTAGCCATACACCTTCAATAGACAATGACCAACAACTATTCCTCCCTCCTTCTCCCTCCATATATATGCACACTAGGCTCAGCTGAGTATGTATTTGTTTTGAATGGAGATAGAAGAGATATGCCCCTAAGAACAAAAGGATCTCAAATTGTTAGTCAACTTGTCAATCCTTTTTTAACCCTGACATTATTTCTCTGAGTAGAGTTGGGACACCCCTATACACATCTGATACTTGGTTAGTCCTGCCAAAAATTGGTGGGTTCAGCTAACTTTTTTAAAAATATATGGCAGTGCACCTTAAAGGGATTCCATTGCTGGGATCCCCAACAATCTCGAGAACTGAGTCCCCTTCTAAATGGATGCTGCTGCTTGATTCATCCGATCACTACTCAGCAGTCCTATTAAGTTCAATCAAAATAGCAGCGCTCCAGCATAATCATTGCTCATTGCTCAATCCAGATACAGACTGTTCTCAAGATTGGACGTGGCCCCAATGGTGGAATCTCACGGATCAGTGTCAGGAATGTGACATCTGTTGCCGCTTTAAGGTTGCTGTGTGAACATAAGGAAGCTTTCTGTTAGCATTGGTTGTTGCTGCTTTAAGGTTGCCATGACAACATAGGGAAGCTTCCTGAGCAGGCCTTTATTAACCACTCCTTAATCACTCAGCTGTGCTGGCTAATTTAGATCACTAGTTCTCCTGGCTCCTGACATTGGTTTGACTGCTCTATTACTGACTTCTGGCTGTGTTCTTGGATTACTCTCTGTCTTGCGATTTTGTTCTGTCGTTCCTGATCGGTTCTCGACTATTGGCTTGGTTGGTTTTCTGGATTTGTCTTCATCTCATGATTTGGATCCGTGTTGTCCTCTTCAGCTGCTGACCCATGATTGTCGACCATTCTGTTATCTCTGTCCCTGTGAGTAGTGTGTGGATTTGGTGTTTGGTTCCTGCTGAGGTGCGTTTATTTGTGATACACTTTCTGTTCTGATGACAATTCCGGTCTTCAGATTCAGCTAAAGTCCATCTCTTCTTGCGAGGAGCTCTGGTGAAGGCGTCTGAGGCCGGTCTTGGCTCGCAGTGGTGTATTACCTTTAAGTAGCATTTTCTACTGCTCGCAGTTGTCAGTCCATTTCTGCTGCTGCTCTCCTGAAGACCTGCATGTTTCTTACCTTGCATCTGAATCCTAACAATCAGACACTAATCCCTATAAAGGTCTTTAGTTGGAAATCATCTAAAGTTTCCAGGCCTTTTCATTGAGTTGAAATTTAATTTAACTCTACAGAGGTGTTGTGTCCATGTACCATCCAGAGACAAATGCTAGGTCTATACTGTAAGTCAGAAAAAACAATGATGCTCTCAGTTTTGATAATATTGCCTAATGTTCAATAATATCTAGAAAATATACATTTTTTAGTCCTCTTCTCTCATGTTATAAAAAAAATAGTGTAGTACCACGTTAGCCAGACAATTGGTTCATGAGGTCTTACATCTGGAATATAAGCCAGAGGTCCTAAGGTCCTTTTGGCAATGGCTAGAATCTTGTCATAAGCTTGAATTCCCAAATTTCTCCCTCCTTCAATGACCTTTTAGTATTAATATTCTTAAAGAGAACTTTCACTACTTCCACCAACATTTTGCATCCTTCAATAGGTGCTGCTCCACTGGGTCTGGCAAAGTTAGAATTTATTTTCTAGCCTCTCCTGTTACTTTTAGGTCCTCTACTGTCAGGTGGGCAGCCCCTGTCTTTTAGATCCAGCCCAGGATCGCCCACCTGACAGCTGAGGTTATAATTGAGCTAAAACTAACAGAATTGATTGTGTGAGAACAGTGGGGCTAGAGGAAAAATTCTAACTTTGCCAGAAACAGTGGAGTGACACCTATTAAAAGATGCAATGAGTTTGTGGTGAAAGGTCCTTCTTAAGTCTTCCAAACTGTGGTTTGGTCCAGAGAAGTATTTTCCCATGGTTGTGTCCAGTCACTTGTGTGCCCATGTAAATTCCTCTTGGACTTTAGTTTGTCCAGTGTAGAATATTATAAACAAATTTGTACTGATCAGACTCAAAAAAAAAGAATGATATTTTGGGGCCGTATTTATTCTCACCCAAACATTTTTCAGTTTAGAGTATAGGAGAATTCTGTTCTCTGGAATGTTAAGAAGCAAGCAGACTCTCCAAAGTACGCTGTGACCTGTTTGGTGATTTTTCATTTATACACTGAATCAGACCAACCATTAAAGTTCCCAGGAGTCCCGCAGGTGGGCTTCAAGCTTAAGTGGCTAATAGCATATTACTCACAGGAGAACATGGGAACAGACCTTTTCCTCTGAATTCCCCAAACCATTAACCAAATCTATCTATATTGCAGGTTTCATAAAAGGTGTGATTTTCAGCTCTACAGTTGGCCTCTTTTACTCAATGTGCTGGTGGCTCTTGCATCCTCGAGCTCTCACTCTTTGTATAGAATATATTGTAGAATATCTGCTTTATGTCCTGAATTCAAGTAGTTCCCCTCAAACGTCCGCATTTATTATTTGTCTAGTTCTTTGGGTTATAGTATTTTTAGCAAAAAAAAAAATATTAAAAGGAACATCTCCTATAACATTGTATACATATGATGCATATACTGTATGTAAATGTCTTGTTTTACTGGGCTTTGGAAAGGCCTCATAATAAGATGTAATATTAGGATATAATTAACCAGTTCCATATAGACATTTGTACTGAATGCTCCATCTATTGACAATCAGAATTACATGTATGTAATTTAACTGAAGTTTATGCTGTGACTTCCTGCTGTGCTAGAGGCAGAGTGAGCTGTAATATAACTGAAGACCATGGTGTGACTTCCTGGTATGCTAGAGGCATAGAGAACTGTAATATAACTGAATATTGTGCTGAGACTTCCCTGCTTTGCTATAGGGAGAGGAACTGTAATATAACTGAAAATTGCACTGTGACTTCCTGCAGTGTTAGAGGCAGAGTGAACTGTAATTTAGCTGTGACTTCTTACTGTGTTAAGCAAACCTCGTAAGATTTGTTTTGCCAAATATTCATGGGTCCACCCACCAGTTTCATTTCTGTAACTGCCATTTATACTCTGGAGTCTTTTCAGACCACAGAGTACAGTAAGCAGAAGTGAGTAAACTTAAACAGTCTTACTTACCACTCCTGGGCTCCAATGTGGTGTTTTGCAGTCCCTTGGAACCCTCTTTGAGCCTCTGGAATGACGTTAGCAGCCCTGAGGGACCACTGAGGCCTATTATTTGGCCTTAGAAATCACATGAGGTGCACGAACATCTTGACAATTAGATGTAAGTGTCAGGACCTTGGCATGCCCCACATGACTATTGAGGACCAATTACAGGCTTCTGGGGCCAGCAACGTCATGCCTGAGGTCTAAAGAGGATGCCAACGAACTGCCGAACGCCAGGAGAGGCAAGTAAAATTGTTTTTTTATTACTGATCACCCCTTGTCTAAAGAAACCCCAAAGTATAATAGTGGTCTGTGGGTGGCAAATCCCCAAGATTTTGGGCTTGGCCAAATCAGAAATTTTTTAAAAATTCATAATGAACCCTTCTTGTTATGAACCGGTTTGCTCATCCCTAGTTAGGGTAGAGAAACCTGTTCATCTTGAATTTGGTGACAGACCTGTGGCATACAACACCATTGCGTATGGCTGAATGGGCCTCACTTATCAAAGACACAGGAAAAACTCATCTGCCCATTTTGTCCACTATATTTCTGCTTTAATTTCTAACACTGTCTCTGATTAAATTAAATATATATTATGGATTATGGACAACAAGACCAATTTTCCTATTAGACAGATTGATAAATGCTGTCCAGTCTTGAACCACAGATTTTGAAGGTGGTACTGTGAAGTGTATCTGCATCTTGAGGATACTAAGAAAGCATTTTGTTTGCTTTACCTTCTATTTGAAGGCTCTTGTTCACACAGCAGCAGATTCTCAGCCCCAATACTATGACCAGACATAAATTATCCAAAGTACGTGTAGCAGGGCTGAGTTTGCCATTTGGCACAACACGTGGGTATAGCACTAGGATTTTCTATAGGACAGAAAGACATTTAAGGCTTGTGCTCCTCTGTACATTGTATCAGTGGATTCCGTCTGGATACAGAGTAGACCCGTTCTGCAAATTCCTTAGACTGCTCTTTTTTAATTTGAAAACTTGACTCCGTTTTCTCAATGCTTTGTTAGTTACCCAGAGAGACACGAAATAAAACATAACCTTTGTACATCAGCAACCTTCTTTTCCTTCTTTTACACCCTTCTACAATTGCAGGAAGAACAGCACAATAAAATGTGTTTACTTAAGTGCCGCTGGGCTTCCGTTATGGAATCTTTTCGATAAGTGACTCTGTGTTCCTTTGTTTCTGACGAAGCTCGCTGTTAAGAGTTCAACCTAATAAACGTCCATATAATAATCCGCCGTCTTTCCACACATGGGTCTTTAACCGAGGCCTAGCCTTTCTTTCACCCCATTTGCAAGTGTACTTTATTATCTTTTCTGCAATAAGCTTATCTAACCTTCAAGTGTTAACTGGAAGACGCGAAAGCAGAAGCTTCAGTGAACTATTGCCTATAGACGGTTGGTGTTACGTGATGGGCAGAGAGGTCAGCGCACCACTGGTGGTCTCGTCTGCTCTGTCATAACCATATAGATACATAAAACTATCATTTTATGGAGGTTTTTATATATTTTAAAGGTCTTATTGCACTGGTTTCTAAAACTTGATACGTTGCAGGCCTTTACTTACTGACAAAACAACCGGTCAGCAATATCTGTAAAATGTTTCATTCCTAAGTTATTGCATTTCAGATTCTGTGTTTTACCTGCATTAGATGTCAGCCCTTATGCTTGTGTGTAGAAAGTGTTTGCTGCTCCCAGTGGCGAGAAGCAGAACTACAGATCTAGCAGTTTCCAGGTTGACAGCAGGGCCGTGTGCAGGAGTCCTAGACTAGGAAGCTAAGTAAAACCATTCCGTGTCTCCAATGTTATAAGAGAAGGCTGGCATACAAAAATAAACCCCCATTTCCTTCACGACATTGTTAAAACTCTCGTGCATCCGGATATTCCATTTAATTCTGTAGAGAAAAATAATTTTTATTTTTGTAGGGTCTGTAAAATTTTTTTATAACGCACCATGCTCTAGGCATCATGGAGCTGTTTTACGAAGACCAGAGTTTCATATTGCACCAAATTTATTAAGAAAACCTATAAAAATTTAATAAACTTGTTTGCATTTCTGAACCGACTGGAGTACAATTTTGCTAAAATTTGTTTTCTGGTGTAAATTACAAAAAAAATTTGTTAGGACAATCCCGACGTTCGTGTTGTCATTCCACTCACTTTTTAGACAATTAGCAAAATTGGCATGAGAATGTAAAAATGTGCAACTATGTAAACAAGTAAGTGCAAACACGACACAAAAACAATCTTGAAATTTTGAGGGCTTGATAAATTCCCTCAATTTTTTTTTTTTTTTTTTAAAGAAATTCTGTATAGGAGGCCTTAACCTGATTTGATGGAACCGCTGCAAGTCCCATATGAAACTATAAGCCTATAGAGATCCTATATGGCCCATAAACCTCTTTGGGCATGGTATTATAGCTTAGAACGTGTATATGATGCCATCTGCACGCAGGCAAACTTTCTTATAAGGAATGCTTGTAGGTCATCAGAGCAAGAAATGTGGGAAAAAAAATAAACTGTAAAAAGGAAAAAAAAACTAAATATAACACAAAGGTGTGAAGGAAGCGGGAATCTCATTTGTATAGGGGAACATTTCTTGTGATAATGGCTTTTTATTTATTATTCTCGATTGCGAAAATCATTTTGAATAGCGGCAAAACAAAGCTTTGCTCAAAGGATGAAAAGAAGATTGTGAATGTATCTTGAGACACAAAATAAAAATAAGAAGCGAGTCGGAGACGTTCCGTTTCAAAGGGCTTTCAAGCCGCTGTTTCAAGGGCGTTTTATCTTATTTTTCCTCCTCTCCCTTGGTCTTTCTTGCATATATTTTCATGTTGAGTTCAATGATACGAATAATAAACCTTTTATGATGACTGTGATTATTTTTAAGAGTATTTGTCAAGGTCTCCCTTCCATGGTGAAACACAGGTAGCGAGCAGACAATTAGGGAGATTTCTGAAGAATGTTACTGTAAGAAAGTGGCTTTGCCAGAAGCGAAAGAATCAGCCTCCAGCTGTCAGCAATGAAGATAGCCTTCTAGGTTGGTTAATACTTTACATAAACTATACTTGCAAGTTTCATACATTGTAGGGGTTGATGAGGCAACTGCCAAAGAAACGCGCCAGCCTCATATGAAAACATAGGCATTCGGAGAACCAATGTAGACCTCTATGGGCATGGTTTTATGATCTAGATCATGTGTACAAGCCCTACCGTTTGTATGCTATAGAGGTCTCTGATGTAGGGTCACTTCTTGCATTGTGCGGTTGCATTATCTGGTTATTGTTGCAGGTAACATTCTCTACGGTCTCCTAGGAAGTGGAACCCTAGACAATTGCCCAGTTTGCTAGCCACTAAAACAACCCCTACAATCACGTACTCCTCCATTGGATAGAGACTTATAGCTTTTCTGAGCTCCATGAGTGATTAATAGAATATGAATAGAAAAGAGGGGGAGGGAAGTGGAGGATATACAAGTAGGTGTATGTAATTCAGGAAGTGAGAAGAGTAGTAACCCTGTCTTAGGAGGTTGATAGAATATTGCTACCGTAGTATATGCCATCATTTATGGTTGGTAGAAGCCCATACCTTCATGATCTTGGGAATGAAGATGATGCAATATTGGCGCAGTTGCATTCTCAGTTTCTACGGGGGACCTATTAGTCAGATTCACACCAATCATAAAAAGATAAAGATTTTGTAGAGATATGCCATTATTTATAACATGAGAAACCCTTTAACAATCATTATGGTCATTGTGGTGGCAACATATTCTCAGCATCTACTGGTCATGTTGAAGACCGAGATATCACAAAAATAGTGAAATGGTTATTGAAAGACATTGCACAAAAAGGACTTCTATTTGTCTTGTGGCTACCTCAACCCAATACAGGGTGGTAAGTAATGTGGATGCTTAAAGGGTTTTGTCTGCATAAGGATGTAATGGCTTATCTTTGGTGGAAATCTTCGGACTTAATATAGGGGGTCGTCTATTCAGGGTCCTCAACTCTTGGCCAAACTCAAAGAATATCTTTCTTTCTGGAAGACCTATTCTGTCCTGTATTACAAAGATTGAGTGGACACTGTGTAGTGCTTAATTTGACCTTTGGTGGTGCTGCGGGAAAACCGAATCCCTTCAACATTCTACTGGAAAAAAATTTCTAAAATTCTTCGCTGATACAAAGCAATGTATCATCTCTATCATGTTTAGATGTAACCTACTTTATAAAGTGCAGCCTTGTTCTTAGTGTCGACCCCCATCCTTTCAATACCATAGGTACAAACTAAATATACACTTGGTATACCTGATGTGCCCACAGGTTTCACTAGCAGCAGATATCATCACAGATTGACTTTAAAGTTCCATGTGTCTGCTTTGAAAAGCTGCAAGTTAGCAATTTGCCAAGATATCCACAAAGGAAGCACAAAGAGCATAATAATGTCTTTAAGCGTATGCTCCACGCTGTGAGGCCAGACATGTACCATCAATAAATAAAGAGGCTGATTGCTGTAAAGAGTACTTGAGTTGATTGGGTTTGATTGGATAGAGCTATGTGGAGGTGAGATGTACCCCTGGGGGTACAACGAGCCAGGTGATCAGTACGAAAAAAGGCAATTTCATTCATTTGGGGAATATATACCAAAAGAACAACTTCGAGATAGGGTGAAGT
Source organism: Leptodactylus fallax (assembly GCA_947044405.1). NCBI lineage: Eukaryota > Metazoa > Chordata > Amphibia > Anura > Leptodactylidae > Leptodactylus > Leptodactylus fallax. The sequence goes on along the minus strand of CAMRHE010000275.1, from coordinate 2,560,805 downwards.
TCATCCTTCAGCTAAAAAAGAAGAAAATTCCCTGGACAATTTATTTTTCAGCAAATGCATCCAACTGATAGTCAGCAGTGATTGAAGCTGGAGATTCACTAAAGATATATCCCCATCTTATGCAATAGGTTTGTATCTGGATTAGAGGGGAAGAAACTCCATCATCCCATGCTGCAGAGTGGATATAGGTATAATGGAGCAAGTCACGTCTGTATGCACAACTTACCCAATTATTCACATATCTATGAAAAAAAAAAAAAAAAGAACAAAAAGCAAACAAAAAATGGATCCAAATAGAGAGACAGATATTTTTATCTTGGCCTTTCTTAACACATACTTTTTGGTGACATTTTAACTTCTAAAAATGCAATTGTTTTTATATGTTCTTTTTCCAAGCATTTTTGGGTAGTGTTAAAAGGGAAAATGTCAGGGGCTACAATATCTAAAACATGCTGCCTTAAAACAAAAGGCTGTAGTATTTTTGAAAAAAAAAGAAAAGAAAAATCAGCATAAAATTTGTGATTTTCCTAAAAAGGCACCTTATAAAAAAAAAAAAAAATTAACAATGTCTCAAAAGCAAGATTTAGGGGCGGAGCCGAGCCGTGGACTGGAATGGCCGTGTAGTAGCAGAGCTCCCGGTCTGAGTCCTAATTAGCGACATTATAGGCGACAAGCCCTTGGCCTCTGGGCATCGATTGTAGCAGTAAAAGGTATCTTACCTTCGGGGATGCCTCGAAGAAAGAAGTCGGCGGTGAGACCGCATAAGATCTCCGACTTCTATTTCCCCCACGGGGGTGGGGAGGACCAAAATGGAGACGGCCCGCGCCTGGAAGCGGAATCTAGGGCCTCGACTCCACCGCACAATCCTCCGGAGGAGACAAGCACGCTCTCCGCTAGCAAGAGAGCGCTCTCAGCACCATCTTTACCGCAGCTGCTGGACGGCGCGGGAGCGGAGGTATCCGGGCTCTCCCCCCGGCAGGCCGGGGCCTGCACTGGAAGCGGGCCTCTGCGAAGTAGCGCTTTGGGGCCTACGGGCCTATCCAGCCTGGAGAGACACCAGTCACCCACCGCTAGCCCAGTTAAACAGCGACCCAGGCTCCAGGACGGTGACTCCCAGGATGGCGAGGTGAGCAACATTGTGCAGCCTACCCCTTCACCCACTGATTTTTTTGCGGATATCCCTGAGACGGAGAACCCACTTACTGAGGCCTCTATGAAAAACATGCTCATGGCCTTCTGCAAATCTCTAAAAACAGACATGTCTCTCATGGTAAAGCCGCTGGATAGAGATCTTCAGGAATTAAAAAGTCGTACCGTTCATGTTGAATCCAAAATGGCGGAATTTGCGACATCACACAATGCGCTGATAGACGCTCACTATGAGATGGAGTCGGATGTGTCGTTTTTGAAAGCTAAAGTAGCAGACTTGGAGGATTGCTCCAGAAGAAATAATCTGAAATTTAGAGGGATTCCGGAGTCAGTCTCCACGAATAACTTAACGAAGTTCCTCCAAGATCTGATTCGATCGCTCCTGCCGAATCTCACGGAGATGGATTTAATTATTGACAGAGCCCATAGAGTCCCCAAGCCATCGCATCTAGAGGACACAATACCCAGGGATGTTCTTGTTAAAACTCACTTTTATCGCACTAAGGAATTAGTTCTGATGACTTCCAGAAAGGTAGATCATCTACCTGAACCATACCACAAAGTATCCATTTACTCGGACTTATCGACTACAACATTGCAACTGAGGCGACAATTCATCCCTATTACTGCAGCCTTACGCCAGCACCACATTTTATACAAATGGGGATTTCCGGTTCGCGTGCTCATTACCCGAGACAACATGGTGCATGTCGTCAAAACTTTGGAAGACGGAAAACGTCTGCTTCAAAAATGGAACATTCCGATGGCTGAGATACCACCCAGACAACCACCTGGTCCTGTGTCGGATGGTTGGCAACAAGCGAGATCCCAAAGACGTCCACGCAAAGGGCTACAAAGCTAGAGACTCACCTTTTCTTGGATTTCGTATGTCCACTGTCGTTGAACTTATCCCCCCAGGATTACGACAGCCGCTGGTCCGCTGTACCACAATCTTTTTTTTTCTCTTTGTTTGGTTTTGCCACGAAAGTTTATCCATTGGTTATGTAATTTGCATGGTTTGTTTTTTTCTTTATTGGTTCTGGCACATTGGGCGTAGTGAAGGGTGGAAACAACTTTTCTTCATACCAACATTGACATCTACTGGTATACGTGGTTGCGGTAAGACTCTTGAAGCATTTCTAACTGTATATTATGGTACTTAAAATTGTGTCCATGAATGTCAGGGGTTTGAACTCCCCTCAGAAAAGAGCCAATTTATGGCGTGAGGCCCGAGGTCATAACTGTGACATTCTTGCACTACAAGAGACGCATCTTTTGAGGGCAGAAGCTTTTCACATTAATCACCCAGCATACCCACATGTGTTTCATGCTCACTACTCCTCAAAACGAAGGGGCACAATGATTGGGATTAGAGACTCGGTTGCGTTTCAATTGTTATCTCAATACGCTGACCCGGGAGGGCGATTTGTTATATTAGTGTGTATTATCAACAATGTCACTTACACGTTGGTATCAGTTTACGCCCCAAATAGAAAACAGGTGGCGTTCTTAGGGAGACTTGTGAGGGCGGTGGAAAAGAGGAAGCAGGGATGTTTAATATTAATGGGAGATTTTAATATGGCCCCGGACCCGCTAGTAGATACCACTTCTGGCATACTAACACATCACCCCCCATTATCACAGGCGATATGGCGTTAGGAATTATTTGATGTCTGCCGTATCTTGCATAATACTGAAAGAGATTATACGTATCATTCCACTGTACATAATAGCTATTCACGAATAGACTTGTTCCTAATCGAGCAATCTAGCATTCCCCTTGCTAAGCAGTCTGAGATATCTCAAATAACTTGGTCGGACCATGCAGCGATAACCCTGTCCATAGCTGAAAAATATGAATCTGCTAGAGCATATGTGTGGAGGTGTAACGACTTTTTAATGTCACAACCAAAGCTAAAAGCAACGTTAGAGAATGAGTTGAAGGAATTTTTTCAGATTAATGCCCCCCCTGCTACTGGCCCTGAAATATTGTGGAATTCTCATAAGGCCTTTATTAGAGGAACGTTTATTCGCCTAGGGCATATTGAAAAGAAAAATAGGATGGCAGAAATAGATCGTCTGCTCCATCAGATAAGAACTATAGATACCAGCAACAAACAATCTCCGTCTCCCCTACATGCAAAGAAATTAATAGCGTTACGCCAACAGTTGACCGCTTGTTTATTACACAAATACGAGAAAAACCTGAAAATGGTTAGAGCTACATATTACTCTCAATCTAATAAAGCAGGCAAACTTCTAGCATCAAAGCTTAAACAAAAGCATGCAAAATCTAGGATCCCATTTATGTACAGCAAGGATGGTACATACAAAATTTATGACCCCAATGGCATCACTAACGCCTTTAAGCATTTCTATGAGGGCCTTTACAACCTAGCAGACAATTCTTCAATGGTCCCCCCGAAAACCCAGGATATTGAGCGATTCCTTAAGGCGGCTCAACTACCCGCACTCACGGAGTCACAGCTGGACTCCTTGAACGCGCCTATTACCTCAGCAGAGTTACTATCTATCATCAAATCACTGCCATCACATAAGTCTCCGGGCCCTGACGGCCTTACTAACGAATATTATAAATGTTTCTTCCCGACCCTGCTGAGCCCACTGCTGTCGTTTTTGACGGCCGTGGTGGATTCTGGTATCATCCCAAAGGAAAATCAAGAAGCCCTGATAGTTACGTTGCCAAAGCCTGGCAAGCCCGCCACCAGCCCCCAGAACTTTAGACCAATATCGCTACTGAACACAGATTTAAAAATATATGCCAAATTAATAGCAAGCAGACTGGCAGTCTATCTTCCAAGCCTGATAAATTACGATCAAGTGGGGTTTGTTAAAGGAAGACAATCGTATGACAATACTAGACGTATTTTAAATGTAATACACCATGTTGACTCTAGGAAAGAAAAAGCGGTGATCCTAGCATTAGACGCAGAGAAGGCGTTCGACCGCATTTGTTGGTCGTATGCATTTTCGGTGCTCAGAAGCATGGGGTTTTCCGGAGCTATCTTGAGAGCGATTGAAGCGTTATACTCTGCACCTTCTGCGAAGGTGTTCACCAACGGAGTAATATCGGATCCATTTCTCATTACAAATGGGACCAGACAGGGGTGCCCCCTGTCGCCCCTGATATTCGTTCTTTCTATAGAGCCCTTGGCCCAGATACTTAGATTAGACCCGAGAGTGGGAGGCATTGACATAGGAGATAAGTCTCATCTTATATCATTATATGCTGATGATATTATTCTCACTTTGTCCAATCCGCAAATATCTATTCCTCATCTTATGGATACTATTAATATTTTTGGGCAACTATCGTTTTACAAATTAAACATGGCCAAATCGCAGGCATTGCCTTTCAATGTCCCTCCGTCCTTGCTCCAACATCTACAATCGACTTATGATTTTGATTGGAGGAAGGACAGCGTTCAATATTTGGGGATACAGGTGACAACATCACTAGGAACCCTATACAAAAGTAACTATATCCCAATGTTAAAAATATTGCAAGAAGAGACGGAGCAAATGTCTAAAACAGATGTTTCCTGGATAGGACGGGTAGCTGTTTTCAAGATGTTACTATTGCCTAGATTATTATACCTGTTCCGCACGCTCCCAATATTCATTCCTGTTTCCTTTTTTGAGACAGCACAAAGGGTTATTTCAAAGTATGTGTGGAATGGTAGGAGACCTAGAATCAATAAAAGCTTTCTATTTAAGCAACGAGAGGCAGGAGGGCTGGGAGTACCAGTGGTGAGGAATTACTATAGAGCATCCCTGGTCACTCAGTGTGCGAGATGGAAATCAATGGATACCTCGGTTCCATGGCTACATATAGAGCAGGCGTTTATACTTCCCCTAAAGCTGGAGGATGCGCTGTGGGTACCCTTTTGGAACATTCCTGCTCCGGGATCTTTCTCCCCAATAATGTGTGCCTCATTAACGGCATGGAAGCTACTTCATGGGAAAGCAAACCCAGTGAAGCACTTTCATATTGCAGAAATGCCTTTGTCATTGATGGCCTGGGTGATTGATGGCGTAGGGGTCTCGGGTTGGGAATTGAGGGGGATCACGCAGATTTCTCAACTATATTCTGACTCCAAACAACCTATACCGTTTGTGGATCTAAGACAAAAATATGGAATCCATGTGGGAGACTTCCTTAAATATTTTCAGATATGGCATTTCATATCTAAACACCCTGTGGCGACCTTGCCTCATAATAACTCACTTTTCACCTGGTTGTCAACTAATGTGAGGGGTCTACGATTTATATATGATAAAATGGATGAAATCTCGACTTTTACTAGATCTACTCCGTTCCGTTGTTGGGAGAGAGACTTAGGAATGGTCATTACTTCGGATGAATGGCAACAAACAATTAAATTGATCCATCTGTCCTTAAAATGTAGCACTCATATAGAGACGGCAATGAAAATTATTTTGCGGTGGTATAGAACCCCGTCTACATTACAGTTAGCGTATCCCTCCATATCTGGGAATTGTTGGAGGGGATGTGGAGAAAGAGGAACCCTCCTTCACATTTTGGGAACCTGCCCTATAATTCGCGGTTACTGGGATAGTGTTTTTAACATGCTCTCAGAGCTATTTGATCTGGGTCTCCCCCCTACTGCGCATATGGCGATTTTACTACTTGGAATTCCCGGTGAGCTGAATAAGCATAAACAACTCATTTGTAAAATTTTAACGATAGCTAAATTAATGTTGGTACAGAGATGGAAGACAGCGGCTTCCCCGCCTATATCGGCCCTGTTACTAGCCATTAATAATACATATTCCTATGAACGGATAATCGCAATGGGTAATAACTCTTTTCATAGTTTTGAAACAATTTGGGACGCGTGGATATACTCTAGGTTTGTCACGTAGAAAGAACCAGAAGGATATTTGGAACCCATTTGAGGTGGTGGTGACAGGTAGGGGGAGGTATATGGAACTTGTCAGCCTCGTCGAATGGGGAGTTGAGGAGGAGAGGTTAACACTGCAGGTACGGGTCTAATGCCTTGTACACAGCTAAACTTTTCATGAAGAAGAGACAGCAGTACATGGAGAAATCACCCTAGATATAGATCTCAACAGTTTAATAAATGTGCCTAAATGTTGTTATGTTGTTATTACTGTTTATTCTATAAATAATCTTTATATTTTGTTTTAAAGCTATGCGGTTCTAAGACTGTATCTTGAAGCTGGATTACACTGCATATTAACTGTACAGTCATGGCCAAAAGTTTTGAGAATGATACAAATATTAATTTTTACAAAGTCTACTGCTTCAGTTTTTCTAATGGCAATTTGCATATACTCCAGAATGTTATAAAGAGTGATCAGCTTAACAGCAATTACTTGCAAAGTCAATATTTACCTAGAAAATGAACTTTAGCCCCCAAAACACATTTCAACATCATTGCAGCCCTGCCTTAAAAGGACCACCTAACATCGTTTCAGTGATTGCTCCATTAACACAGGTGTGGGTGTTGATGAAGACAGGGCTGGAGATCAATCTGTCATGATTAAGTAAGAATGACACCACTGGACACTTTAAAAGGAGGCTGGTGCTTGCCATCATTGTTTCTCTTCTGTTAACCATGGTTATCTCTAAAGAAGCACGTGCAGTCATCATTGCACTGCACAAAAATGGCCTAACTGGGAAGAGTATTGCAGCTAGAAAGATTGCACCTCAGTCAACAATCTATCGCATCAACAAGAACTTCAAGGAGAGAGGTTCCATTGGTGCCAAAAAGGCTCCAGGGCGCCCAAGAAAGACCAGCAAGCGGCAGGACCGTCTCTTAAAAGTGTTTCAGCTGCGGGATCGGGCTACCAGCAGTGCAGAGCTTGCTGAGGAATGGCAGCAGGCAGGTGTGAGTGCATCTGCACGCACTGTGAGGCGGAGACTCTTGGAGCAAGGCCTGGTCTCAAGGAGGGCAGCAAAGAAGCCACTTCTCTCCAGAAAAAACATCAGGGACAGACTGATATTCTGCAAAAGGTACAGGGAGTGGACTGCTGAGGACTGGGGGAAAGTCATTTTCTCTGATGAATCCCCTTTTCGATTGTTTGGAACATCTGGAAAACAGCTTATTCGGAGAAGAAGAGGTGAGCGCTACCACCAGTCTTGTCTCATGCCAACTGTAAAGCATCCTGAAACCATTCATGTGTGGGGTTGCTTCTCAGCCAAGGGAATCGGCTCTCTCACAGTCTTGCCTAAAAACACAGCCATGAATAAAGAATGGTACCAGAATGTCCTCCAAGAGCAACTTCTCCCAACCGTCCAAGAGCAGTTTGGCGCTCAACAATGCCTTTTCCAGCATGATGGAGCACCTTGCCATAAAGCAAAGGTGATAACTAAATGGCTCAGGGAACAAAACAGAGATTTTGGGTCCATGGCCTGGAAACTCCCCAGATCTTAATCCCATTGAGAACTTGTGGTCAATCATCAAGAGACGGGTGGACAAACAAAAACCAACAAATTCAGACAAAATGAAAGCATTGATTCTGCAAGAATGGACTGCTATCAGTCAGGATTTGGTCCAGAAGTTGATTGAGAGCATGCCAGGGAGAATTGCAGAGGTCCTGAAGAAGAAGGGTCAACACTGCAAATATTGACTTGCTGCATTAACTCATTCTAACTGTCAATATAAGCTTCTGTTACTCATAATATGAATGCAATTCTATTTCTGTATGTGATAAAAACATCTGACAAACACACATAAAAACCAGAGGGCAGCAGATCATGTGAAAATATATTTGTGTCATTCTCAAAACTTTTGGCCATGACTGTATATCGCAATGTTTATCTATATTGTTCTTTTCTTTTGTACTCTGAAAAATTGAATAAAAAAAATTATTGAAACTAAAAGCAAGATTTAGAATTTTTATTTGAAAGCCAGTAAAAAATATCAATTGAAAATCTGATTTTTTTTTCTATTGATCTTAATACAAAAACAAACAAAAAAAAAAAGTTTATCACCATAAAATAGGATGTAAAAATTGTAAAGCCATATTATAAAAAAAAAAAAAATTAGATATCCCAAAAGCAAGGCTTTTTTTTTTTTTTTTTTTTTTTTTTTTATTACTTGGAAGCCAGCAGCAAATTAATCTGGTGATTTTTTTTTTTTAATTGACCTTAAAAACCATTATAACATATGCCATGTTTTCCTAAAAATTGTATGGGTGAAACCACCTTATAAAAAATATAGTGTGTCCCAAAAGCAATATACAGTGGGGAAAAAAGTATTTAGTCAGCCCCCAATTGTGCAAGTTCTCCCACTTAAAAAGATGAGGCCGGCCTGTAATTGTCATCATAGGTAGACCTCAACTATGAGAGACAAAATGAGAAAACTAATCCAGAAAATCACATTGTCTGTTTTTTAAAGAATTTATTTGCAAATTATGGTGGAAAATAAGTATTTGGTCAATAACAAAAGTTCATCTCAATACTTTGTTATATCCTTTGTTGGCAATAACAGAGGTCAAACGTCTTCTGTAAGTCTTCACAAGGTTGGCACACACTGTTGCTGGTATGTTGGCCCATTCCTCCATGCAGATCTCCTCTAGAGCAGGGATGTTTTGGGGCTCTTGCTGGGCAACACGGACTTTCAACAGTTCTACTTTGGTTTCATCTGACCATATGACATTCTCCCAATACTCTTCTGGAGCATCCAAATGCTCTCTAGCAAACTTCAGACGGGCCCGGATATGTACTGGCTTAAGCAGGGGGACACGTCTGGCACTGCAGGATCTGAGTCCCTGGCGGCGTAGTGTGTTACTGACGGTAGCCTTTGTTGCGTTAGTCCCAGCTTTCTGCAGGTCAGTCACTAGGTCCCCCCGTGGGGTTCTGGGATTTTTGCTCAACGTTCTTGTGATCATTTTGACCGCACGGGGTGAGATCTTGCGTGGAGCCCCTGATGGAGGGAGATTATCAGTGGTCTTGTATGTCTTCCATTTTCTAATTATTGCTCCCACAGGTGATTTCTTCACACCAAGCTGCTTGCCTATTGCAGATTCAGTCTTCCCAGCCTGGTGCAGGGCTACCATTTTGTTTCTGGTGTCCTTCCACAGCTCTTTGGTCTTCACCAAAGTGGAGTTTGGAGTGTGACTGTTTGAGGTTGTGGACAGGTGTCCTTTATACTGATAACAATGTCACACAGGAGCCATTACTACAGGTAATGAGTGGAGGACAGAGGAGCCTCTTACAGAAGAAGTTACAGGTCTGTGAGAGCCAGAAATCTTGCTTGTTTGTAGGTGACCAAATACTTATTTCCACCATAATTTGCAAATAAATACTTAAAAAATCAGACAATGTGATTTTCTAGATATGTTTTCCCAATTTGTCTCTCATAGTTGAGGTCTACCTATAATGTCAATTACAGGCCGGCCTCATCTTTTTAAGTGGGAGAACTTGCACAATTTGTGGCTGACAATACTTTTTGTCCCCACTGTGTATGTATATATATATATATATATATATATATATATATATATATATATAGCTTTATTATATATACACACACAGTGCTGGCCAAAAGTATTGGCACCCCTGCAATTCTGTCAGATAATACTCAATTTCTTCCAGAAAATGATTGCAATCACAAATGCTTTGGTAATAATATCTTCATTTATTTTGCTTGCAATGAAAAAACACAAAAGAGAATGAAAAAAAAGTCAAATCATTGATCATTTTACACAAAACTCCAAAAATGGGCCAGACAAAAGTATTGGCACCCTCAGCCTAATACTTGGTAGCACAACCTTTAGACAAAATAACTGCGAACAACCGCTTCCGGTAACCATCAATGAGTTTCTTACAATGCTCTGCTGGAATTTTAGACCATTCTTCTTTGGCAAATTTCTCCAGGTCCCTGAGATGTGAAGGGCGCCTTCTCCAAACTGCCATTTTGAGATCTCTCCACAGGGGTTCTATGGGATTCAGGTCTGGACTCATTGCTGGCCACTTTAGAAGTCTCCAGTGCTTTCTCTCAAACCATTTTCTAGTGCTTTTTGAAGTGTGTTTTGGGTCATTGTCCTGCTGGAAGACCCATGACCTCTGAGGGAGACCCAGCTTTCTCACACTGGGCCCTACATTATGCTGCAAAATTTGTTGGTAGTCTTCAGACTTCATAATGCCATGCACACGGTTAAGCAGTCCAGTGCCAGAGGCAGCAAAGCAACCCCAAAACATCAGGGAACCTCCGGCATGTGTGACTGTAGGGACCGTGTTCTTTTCTTTGAAGGCCTCTTTTTTTTTCCTGTAAACTCTATGTTGATGCCTTTTCCCAAAAAGCTCTACTTTTGTCTCATCTGACCAGAGAACATTCTTCCAAAAAGTTTTTGGCTTTCTCAGGTAAGTTTTGGCTTTTTTATGTCTCTGGGTCAGAAGTGGGGTCTTCCTGGGTATCCTACCATAGAGTCCCTTTTCATTCAGACGCCGACGGATAGTACGGGTTGACACTGTTGTACCCTCGGACTGCAGGGCAGCTAGAACTTGTTTGGATGTTAGTCGAGGTTCTTTAGCCACCATCCGCACAATCTTTCGTTGAAATCTCTCGTCAATTTTTCTTTTCCGTCCACATCTAGGGAGGTTAGCCACAGTGCCATGGGCTTTAAACTTCTTGATGACACTGCGCACAGTAGACACAGGAACATTCAGGTCTTTGGAGATGGACTTGTAGCCTTGAGATTGCTCATGCTTCCTCACAATTTTGCTTCTCAAGTCCTCAGACAGTTCTTTGGTCTTCTTTCTTTTCTCCATGCTCAATGTGGTACACACAAGGACACAGGACAGAGGTTGAGTCAACTTTAATCCATTTCAACTGGCTTCAAGTGTGATTTAGTTATTGCCACCACCTGTTATGTGCCACAGGGAAGTAACAGGTGCTGTTAATTACACAAATTAGAGAAGCATCACCTGATTTTTCAAAGGGTGCCAATACTTTTGTCCACCCCCTTTTTTATGTTTGGTGTGGAATTATATCCAATTTGGCTTTTTGACAATTCTTTTTGTGGTTTTCCATTGAAGACAAATTAAATGAAGATATTATTACCAAAGCATTTGTGATTGCAATCATTTTCTGGAAGAAATTGAGTATTATCTGACAGAATTGCAGGGGTGCCAATACTTTTGGCCAGCACTGTATATATATATATATATATATATATATATATATATATATATATAAACACACACACACACACACATATATACATATATATATATATACACACACACACACATACTAAAGAGGCACAAAAAACCATTTTAGTACAAAGTTTCAGTACAAATTCCCAGAACTTTTAGTAAACAAACTGCTATTTACTGCACCTGGTCAACTTCGAGCAGCAAGAAAAATAATTTTGCTTGTGGGCAGGACTCCATTCCATAAAATGAAAGCCTCAAGTGCTGAGACGATTGCCTCCAGCCGCTTGCAGTAATAGTCACACGCCTTTCATCCTTAAAATGATACAGTGGTCCTGCTTACATTTAGCAGATAGTCTTGTACTTCTTCATCTCCTGACTTTTCATTTGACATTGAAACCTTTGCTTGGCAACCAGGGGGTAGAGCATCTGAGCTTTTCTGTGGCATTACTGTTGTACAAGGAGGCTATTATATAGCAACATTGTTTGACAGCCAAGGGAGTGGTGTGAGAATATACAATGCACTTTGTATCATAACTTGTAAGCTTGGAATAGTGGTTTCGGTGTGGAACTTATATTTCCTATATTTTGAACAGTTATTTTTAAATAAAAAAAATAAAAAAAAATATTTCTGGTTGTCAATCTCAGTTGTAGACCTGTCTAGACTCCCTAAAGGGTATATGTATGTGGATGAAGCTAGGGATGAATTTGGACTCCTTTTCTTGCCCAATGGGCTAGGGGTTGTCCAGGACTATGATATTGATTGCGGTGTCCTCTTCATTACTCACCCAGAACAGTGCACTATACTGTATAGTGGCTGTGCTTGGTATTGCATTTGTATGAGACTGACCTGCAATGTGGTCATGTGACTAATGGATGTAATATAAGTGGCCAGAGAAGAGGAAGTGGAGCTCAAAATTATAGTCCCAGACATTCCCTTTAAAATGTTCTTCCTCTTCCAAAGCAGCTTATAGTTCTTCAGTAAGGAAAGGGGTAACCAGAATCAGGGTCAGGATAGAGTGACGTGTAATCCTTGTGTCCTTTTGTCCAACTCAGAGGAATGATAGAATACTACAAATACTACGAAAAAAAAAAAAGTAGGTGAACCCACTGATTTTGGCAGAATCCAACAATCATTTCATATGTATGGTGACCTTGAACCTCCTCTGAGAAGGATCAGGCAAAGATAAGGGGGTCTCCAGGCTTAATAATTGATGGCCTATCCTTAGAATAGATCATCAATTGAAGATAATTGGACCAGAACCCAGACCTAAATGACCAATGATCTTCCAATTGTCCCTTGCTGATAGCTCAAGCTGACATGACATGTTTTTCCTCAATTGTGAATGCTCATTGGGGAAACCAGGACAGCAAAACCAGCATTTCTGTTGCAGATTGTTTTCGGGGTACCTCCCTCCCATCCAGTGGTTCTTTTTTGGAATTTGTTCAAACAGCTAATCCACAGGGGTCATGGATGTCATATATATAGGTCATTAATAAGTTCCAGAAAACCTTATTAATATGTATGGCTTTCCCAAGAGGGAGCACTACCTTATCTATGCCCTTCTCCATTTATTGTCCATTGTATACGGCAGGGTTGCATATGTGGCATTGGTAAGTGTTGACTGGTGGTCCTAAGTTTCCTCTGTTAAATACACAAAAACTAACCATTTCCATGGGAAATTCCCATAGCATACTTCACTCTTGACCAGCTGCCTCTTCTCATGCAGGCTCAGCGGTTCCTCATCTTCAAGAATCGTCAAAGTCCTTCTGTAATTAACAGTCAAAAATAATGACTTTTCGATGTTCTAAATTGCATGTTCAATTACTGGTAACCAAAATTATCTTCAGTAGAAAAATAATGATTTAGTCCTATGGAAAGGCTTCATTACTCTATTGTGGATGTTCTACCACGGCTCGAGATTAAGGTAACTCTCGTTCTCAAATTAAATGTCAAATATAATTTGCCCAGAGAATCGTGAAGGCTGAGGCTGTTTTTACAGGGAAAGTAAGTTCATTTCACATGGAGTAGAATATTGCAATAAATTACACTGGAGAGACTTAATGTTGTGCTGGAGGAAGACCTCACCATCAGTGATGTAAAAATGGACTATGCATTTCTGGAGCCCCTAAAACATCTTCAGAGCTTTCAAGAACTTCTCTATTTTTTTAAACATTAAAAAATGCCCCATATGGCGCCAGGTCAGCACTTTTTCTATTACTTATACTGAATAAGACCACTGCTTGTGGTTCTAGTGGTTATGCCAAAAACCTTTACCATTACTGAAGTTCTAGTAGTTATATCAAAGACCTGGACTGCTACTTATGGGTCTAGTTCTTATACCAAACTGTTTACTGTATGGTCCTAGTTGTTATACCAATGGCCTGGAACATCATTCAGGGTTTTACAAATTATACCAAGGACCTGGACCACTGCTTATAGTTCTAACAGTTAGACCAAAAGTCTGGTTCTAGTTCTTGTTGTACCAAAGAACTAGACCACTGCATATTGTTCTTTTTGTTATACCAAAACCTTGGACTCCTGCTTGTGGGTCTAGGAGTTAGACCAAAAATCCAGTTGGCTCTTTATGGTTGTCACTCCAAAAACCTGGACCACTGCTTATGATTCCCATTGTTATACCGAAGGCCTGGACCACTGCTTATGGTTTTATTTGTTCTAACAAAGAGCTGGACCACTGCTTATGGCTTTAGTTGTTATACCAAAGGCCTGGATCACTGCTTATGGCTTTAGTTGTTATACCAAGGGCCTGGACCACTGCTTATGGCTTTAGTTGTTATACCAAGGGCCTGGACCACTGCTTATGGCATTAGTTGTTCTGCCAAAGGCCTGGACCACTGCTTATGGCTTTAGTTGTTATACCAAGGGCCTGGACCACTGCTTATGATTCTTGTTGTTATACCAAAGGCCTGGACCACTGCTTATGGGTTTAGTTGTTATACCAAGGGCCTGGACCACTGCTTATGGCTTTAGTTGTTATAGCACAGAGCTGAACCACGGCTTATGGTTTTTACTTTGCTCTACAAAAGAGCTGGACGGCCACTTATGGTTTTAGTTCTACCGCAGAGCTGGACCACTGCTTATGGCTTTAGTTGTTCTACCAAGGGCCTGGACCGCTGCTTATGGTTTTAGTTGTTATACCAAGGGCCTGGACCACTGCTTATGGCTTTAGTTGTTATACCAAGGGCCTGGACCGCTGCTTATGGTTTTAGTTGTTATACCAAGGGCCTGGACCACTGCTTATGGTTTTAGTTGTTCTACCAAGGGCCTGGACCACTGCTTAAGGTTTTAGTTGTTCTACCGCAGAGCTGGACCGTTGCTTATGCATTGTTTTTATGATGGGTATGATAATGTTGCTATGATTCAGCCTAGCTCTATATATATTTTTGCATATTTTGATTGTTATTTTTAGGTTTTTGAGACAACTACTATATTGCCGTTCTTTGTCCTTGCTGACACTTCCCTGGTCTCCTGAAATCTCTGTTCTTCCTGCTCTAGCTATGACATGTTGACATGACCTGTGACCACTGCATCCAATGACTGGCTGTAGCCATGACAAGTCAACACAATACGTAAGTCACCATTACAGCAAGTGCCTGTCTGCAGTGGTCACAGATTGTGTCGACACGTCATCACTGGAACAGGAAGAACAGAGACTGTGGGACACCAGGGTAATATCAGGAAACAACCACAATATAGTAGCCATCTCAGACACCTAAATGTAATAATCAAAATATGCAAAAAATATATCTGACGCTAGACAAAGTAAGGGGAAGCATCTTCCCCCAGAACAGCAGGGAATAATAAGTTATAGTTATTTTACACCATTATAAAGAGGATTTTTTTTATCCTCGGGTTGGACAGTCTCTTTGATATTTGGTTATATGCAGAAAAACACAGAAGAAAAATAGTCTAATTGTTTAGCTCATATTTGTTAATTCTTAAACTTTTCCACCTTTGCTGTCAATTGAATTTAGCGCTGTAGTGAGTTATGATTGTAAAAGTCCTTGAGCGTTTATGAAGAGTCTTATTCTGAGAGTACAATTAAAGCGACACAATGCTCCGTATTTCAATTCACCAACCAACCATTGTATTTGTTAAGACAAATTGGTAACAAGAGTTTACAGAAAGTGCAATTTTTTTCCTTTAACAATTAGACTCTGAATCGAAATCACTATCTAGAATGCCAGGGCGTAACATATCTAAAATCTCAGCTTATAAATGGATCTAAATAATACCTTTCCTGCACTCGGCACACGCAACGTCAGAGCATTGTATGGATTCCAAAAGCTTATTTCTCTAGTGACCTTGCTAGTCTATTATTGTTGTCTATATCCAAATCCACATTCAATACCTATAACCCTAATTTTCCTGATGTTGCCATTGTGCTCATTAATACCTTCCAAGGTTGCAGAGAAAAAGAACTCGCTCGCTGTTAATGGATGTTGATGTTCCAAAGACCTGTCTCTTCAGATCCATATGATTTCCCTTATCAATGCACATTCCTGTCCATTTCAGTATTTTAAGACCTAAGTAGCACATCTGAGCACCATCTTTGAGAATCCTGCTAGCAGCGTGATACTCTGAATGTGCTTAACCCATGTATTAATCTCCTGTCTATCATTTCCTTGCCTGGATTCCAGTGGAAGCTGAAGCATGCAAACACATGTACTGCATGAGGAAATATCTGGTAGAACAGCGAATAAGCTGAGGTTTATTACTGGTACATGTACTCCTAGAAAATATGTACTTCATAAAAGGAAAATAGATCATAATAGAAGCTACAAAACCAAGGCTAATAAACAAGTCTTTGTCATTGGGAATAATAATAATAATAATTATAATAATAATAAAAAATAAACATTTCTACATGTTTAGAAGCATATTATTACTAATGAAGATAGTGATATAATAGAAATATTCATCTACATAGGAGAACCTATTATAGTAGTTATAGTCTTGTACATAGGGGCAGTATTATAGTAGTTATATTCTTGTACATAGGAGTAGTATTATAGTAGTTATATTCTTGTACACAGGAGCAGTATTATAGTAGTTATATTCTTGTACATAGGAGCAGTATTATAGTAGTTATATTCTTGTACATAGGAGCAGTATTATAGTAATTATATTCTTGTACATAGGAGGTAGTATTATAGTAGTTATATTCTTGTACATAGGAGTAGTATTATAGTAGTTATATTCTTGTACATAGGAGTAGTATTATAGTAGTTATATTCTTGTACATAGGATCCCCCTTTTTTTTTTTTTTTTTTTTTTCATATAGGGGGCGGTAATATAAGTTATATATTCTTGTACATAGGAGTAGTATTATAGTTGTTATATTCTTGTACATAGGAGCAGTATTATAGTAGTTATATTCTTGTACATAGGAGCAGCATTATAGTAGTTATATTCTTGTACATAGGAGGCAGTATTATAGTAGTTATATTCTTGTACATAGGACCAGTATTATAGTAGTTATATTCTTATACATAGGAGCAGTATTATAGTAGTTATATTCTTGTACATAGGAGCAGTATTATAGTAGTTATATTCTTGTACATAGGAGCAGTATTATAGTAGTTATACTCTTGTACATAGGAGCAGTATTATAGTTGTTATATTCTTGTACATAGGAGGCAGTATTATAGTAGTTATACTCTTGTACATAGGAGCAGTATTATAATAGTTATATTCTTGTACATAGGGGGCAGTATTATAGTAGTCATATTCTTGTACATAGGAGCAGTATTATAGTAGTTATACTCTTGTACATAGGAGCAGTATTATAGTAGTTATATTCTTGTACATAGGAGGCAGTATTATAGTAGTTATACTCTTGTACATAGGAGCAGTATTATAATAGTTATATTCTTGTACATAGGAGCAGTATTATAGTAGTTATATTCTTGTACACAGGAGTAGTATTATAGTAGTTATATTCTTGTACATAGGAGCAGTATTATAGTAGTTATATTCTTGTACATAGGGGGCAGTATTATAGTAGTTATATTTTTGTACATAGGAGCAGTATTATAGTGGTTATATTCTTGTACATAGGAGCAGTATTATAGTAGTTATATTCTTGTACACAGGAGTAGTATTATAGTAGTTATATTCTTGTACATAGGAGCAGTATTATAGTAGTTATATTCTTGTACATAGGAGGCAGTATTATAGTAGTTATATTCTTGTACATAGGAGCAGTATTATAGTAGTTATATTCTTGTACATAGGAGCAGTATTATAGTAGTTATATTCTTGTACACAGGAGCAGTATTATAGTAGTTATATTCTTGTACACAGGAGCAGTATTATAGTAGTTATATTCTTGTACATAGGGGCAGTATTATAGTAGTTATATTCTTGTACATAGGAGCAGTATTATAGTGGTTATATTCTTGTATATAGGAGCAGTATTATAGTAGTTATATTCTTGTACATAGGAGGTAGTATTATAGTAGTTATATTCTTGTACATAGGAGCAGTATTATAGTAATTATATTCTTGTACATAAGAGCAGTATTATAGTAGTTATATTCTTGTACATAGGAGCAGTATTATAGTAGTTATATTCTTGTACATAGGGGGCAGTATTATAGTAGTTATATTCTTGTAAATAGGAGCAGTATTATAGTAGTTATATTCTTGTACATAGGAGCAGTATTATAGTGGTTATATTCTTGTATATAGGAACAGTATTATAGTAGTTGGCTGTATTATAGTAATTGTATGGTCATAGATATAAAATGACTAGATTATGATAGTAAAAGGGAGCGAGTTCCATTCCCTATAGTTACATCTATAGTATCTTAAATTCCTATCCTATTTGTGACTATAACTCTACTGTATACTGTATATCACTGATATCACTTGATGTTGCCAGTGTGACATGTAAAAATGGCAGAAACTTCTTGCTTACTGCCTGATAAACATGTTCTAATCCAATAACAGTAAAGTTATTGGAATAAAAGATTATAGGAGAAATATACCTTCACCGAGTAATTGTCAAGGTGGATTCCAGAGGAAGGAATTTCCATAACTCTGCCATAAAACAAGTGGGTAATGCACTCCTAGTTATTGGATTATCCTGGAGCAGGTCCAACTTGTACAAATCAGGAGAGTGGAGCAGTAAACATGCGGCGTTATTAGGTTTTAGTTGATTATAGGCACAACGTTAAACTCAATACAGTGCATTAGATTTGCTAAATGTATCACTAGCAATGTGGATATAATGGGCGCAGTGTAACCATATGCCTGTAATAGCTGATATACTTAATGGAACTTCAGATCCTCAGTGTCTACAGCTCCGGTTTGTCAGCCTGAAAACCTTTAACAAAGTGAAGCGGTGACACTCAGTTTTATTGATGACATCCATTTCCAGAAGATGTGGAGCAATCTTGATCTCATCACATTCCCATCATCATTCTGAAGCTGTGCACGTGTTTACAGTGTATCCTCTGGAGTTTAAGCCTACAGAATTACTGGATTGTAATATATGTATCTCACACTCCAAGGAATACAGTGAAAGCCTATTCATATGGCTTCTAATTGTCTGCAAATCCTAATCTGGCAGGAGCAGTAAGAGTTCTGGAGTCAGATTAACAGCAGTTTGCTTTAGCCAATATCATACAGATATGTCTATCCCTTACCTTTCTCACTTTTCTGCAGATTTCATTTTAGGACTTTAATTTGTCCATTTATAATCCATACATTATTATCACAGCATGCTAGGAAAACCTTGGACAGGCTGCAATTTGCATCGCAACCACTGGGTGGCCACATACAGCATAAACATCTCCAGATAGAGTTTCTCAAAATATGTTTTGTTTTTTTTTGTTTTTTTTAAAGCTGGTCATCTCATCTTGCAATACAGATCTATCAAAGGTAGCCCAACATTATGCAATTGAATAAGACCGCAAAAGCTAATATTTTTAAAAATGACTTTTCATTGATTTTCCTTTTCTTCTGTGATAAGATGTCACGCTGCAAAGTATAAAGATGCAGAAAGTCAGCTTAACTGTGCTACATCTGTATGTCAAGCCAAGAGGAAATATAGGGAAGGGCACATGTGAATCAGTGTCAGGGAGTAGTGCAGGTTTGATCCCCACGTCAAAAAATATAGCTTACCCTGTTCAGTAGCATTAGTTGAAAGGAGTCTAATACTAAGCTATTGATTGCTGTGGCCCCCTTCACATCTTACCAAGAACAGCGCCATATGTTGTATAGTGGCTGTACTTTGTATGGCAGCTCAGTCCAAATCACCCATTCATATGAATGAGACTTAGCTGCAGCATGGCCCTTTGACCGATGGACGTGAAGTTATTGGCCTGAGAAGAGGATAATATAATCCCAGACAAACCCTTGGAATTTTCTAGGATCCAAAAAACTGTAACAGGGCCCCTCACCTACCATGTGCTATTTATCCGCTATCTATAGCTACGTCCTTGCATTGGGAACTTTGGATTTAGCAGGTCCATAGTGTGACATTTTATTGCAACATTACAAAGACCATTGTTTTCACATTTCTATACATTTCCTAATATATTGGACTTATACATATATGTGCAGCTAGCCACATCTTTACTCTGTGATGGCAGCTCCTTGACTAACAGATCACTAGTTTTTTGGTAATTGCTCATTTGGACAATACATTGTCCACGTGGATCATCCCCATTTAAACTATTAGGGGATTAGTATGGATCTTCAGGCATCTCCTATTTGAGACTCATTTGCCTTTTCACATATTGAGCAGTTTCCTCAATCTTCAATAGGCATGTACTTACTTCCTGCTGAGCTTGTGCTCCTCCACAGAAGCCAATATCAAGAAGCAGAGCTTCAGTAAAATGCAAGGCAGAGGATCAGAATTGCAGTCTGAGCCTTTAATAAAGCTTTTAATATATGATTTTAAGATGCAGTTTAATACCCAGTTTGCTTTTAAAGTAGTAGCCCCACATCTTTGTATTATCTGGCTTGTTAAAAAGGTACATGATGTAGATTGTAGTGCAGGGAATGTTTGTTCCGGTGGCTGTATTTGTGAGTTATCCACTCCCTTCTGGTCCTCACCTGCACCATGTGACCAGCAA
This sequence comes from Leptodactylus fallax, assembly GCA_947044405.1. Taxonomy (NCBI): domain Eukaryota; kingdom Metazoa; phylum Chordata; class Amphibia; order Anura; family Leptodactylidae; genus Leptodactylus; species Leptodactylus fallax. Next base: position 2,540,380 of record CAMRHE010000275.1, on the reverse strand, counting down.
TGAAGCACCCCAGATAGCAGTGTGTCTCATATGTGGACACTAAGTCAGTTTCTGCATTCATTCCTATGGGAACCTTGATGTGAGTCTTATAGGAATGAATAGAGAAAGTGACTTCTTGTCCATACATTCATTTTGCAAATATTTGCAAGGTTTGTCCTGGAGGAAGATAAGCAGGAGCCTAGAGGAGGTAAGGTAACATGAAACATCTTATCTCTCCTGGGCTCCCTCACAGCATCCAGTGCATGCCCCTGGAATCTTCTTGCTGCTTCTGTGAGGCCAACGTCCCCTGTGATTGGTCCTCAGCAGTCAAGTACGGTACGTGAACATGGCGTAAGCATCATGATGTTGATATGCCAGCCCCATGTGACTGCTGAGGCCCAATCACAGGCCTCAGTGGTCCTCAGGGCTGGAAGTGGACTAAAGTTGCTGGGGAACATGCACTGAATGACCTGAGTAAGCCCTGGAGAGGTGAGGGAAGGAGAGTATCAGCATATTTTTTGTTTGTTTTTTTTAATTTAATCCCAACTTCCCTGAAGAGACCCTAGAGTATAATAGTTGTTGGGTAGCAAACCCCCCAAAAAGCCAGCTTGTTAAGAACCCATTCACTCAGTTGGAGAGGCTTAATGCTGGTCACATGACTCAGCTAAGGACCAGAAGGGAGAGGATAACTCATACATACACTTAATGACAAAGCAGAGAATTTTTTTTTTTTTTTTTTTTTTTTCTTGTGGGAGTTCTCCTTTAAGGTGCATTTCCTTTGGAAGTTACAAGTGATAAATTCTTAAGTTTGCCTCTGCCATTTCCACACGCTGAATCCCATCATCATTACAAGGTACAGAGGTGATTAAGTAAAGCCTGAAGTTCATTCCATCTCCGAGTGTCACCCCAACCTCATCACTATGTGTTTCATCCTGTTAAATTACTGTTACAGAACATTAATTGAGGGATTTTCTTTCCACCTTAAATCCGTCTATTAATTATGTTTCACTTAATTGTCTGGATTTCCTTTTATTTTTGCTCATTCTGACAATTAAATCCCTTTCACTCCTCCATTGTGATGACATTTTTTTTCCTCTGACCCCACTGTCTTTAGATTAGTTTTTCACTTCATTAACCTAATGAAGCTGGATTAATTTATTTGATTTAATTAATCTCTACAGTGCTTGAGGGGTTAAAGTCATTTATGCTACTGCATTAAGAAAAGCATGGTGAGCATTGATTGCTGCAAGGTAAAGGAGCTGAAATCCTGGGAACATTCTGTGGAAAAACTGCATTTGCTCAGCAGTCTTCAAAGGTTTTATGGTATTTAACAACTTTCCTGGATTATTTTTTTATCATATTTTCTTAAAGGCGTTGTTCTTGATTTTTTTTTATGGCCTATCCACTGATTGGTGGCTGTCGGGTCCCCACCAATGTGTCCAGTCCCTGTACTATACTGTGCATGGATGCAGAAGCAGATAGCTCTGTGCACTGTATAATGGCTACATTCTGTTACTGCAGCTCTGCTTCCACTGACATTGGGAGCATTAAAGAGAACATAGTGTTGCAAAGAGTGCTGTGACCTCTTCACACGAAACCAAGCACGCTGCCATAAATTTGTATAGTGGCTATGCCCTGGCTTAGCAGTTTAGCGCACTCATTCTCTGCTCTAGGTAACTGTAAAGTGTGACAAAGTGGCAGATGCCACTCAAGCAGTGGAGGCAAAGCTCGGCAGAAGTTATCTAGAGCACAGTAAAGCCCCAGCAGGAGAATAAATGCCCCTAAAGCCCTTTTTCAGCTGACTCGCACTGATATGCATGAAAATGGAGCACCAATGAAGAATAAGGACATCTTTAGAAAGTTTAGAAACCGCTCTACAAGGTACCCTCATTAGTTTGATTCCCATTTTCCTGCTGACAGACTCCCTTTAAGTCCAGAAATACAGATAAATATGTTCCATATTTCAGCTGCATTTCCCGATCCCATTCTCAATCATGTAAACAGGGCTCCCAGAATCAAAGTCTTTTGTGATGCTAGGAGAACAGGCTACCCATACTAAAACATGTTTACAGTATGGGACAGAAGTCTTACACGGAGGCAGAAACTTATAGCATCTTAGAGGACTGTAAGCCATGACTATGAGTTATCAGTATGAGATTTGTGGGGGTGGTCAAACACCTGGGCCCTGCGCTGACCAGCTGTTCCGGCTATCTCCACACTCCGGAAGCAGCTTTGCTCCTATAGGTAATAGGAGCAGAGCTGCTTTTGGTTCTTGGTTGCAGCCGGACCACCTGATTGGTGCAGGGTCCGGGTGTCAGACCCCCACAGATGACTTATTTTGAGGACTGCATATCCGTATAGTCCTGAGTAGAGGACCTTTATAAGCGGCACATTTTTAGTAGAACATAAAAAATGGGTTTTCTAAACTGGAACCCCTGTAAGGGTTAACATCCTCAATAGTTGAATCTTAAGAAAATATGAATTCAACCTAAGAAGAAACGAACACAATATAATCATTTCTGATCATCAGAGGCTAAAAGATTAAGCTTTACCCTGAGTGATACAATGTTGCAATGTTTGATACAATGTGACAGAACCTGATCCTTTGTTCACTGCAAAGAGAATAATGATGTATGAGCATCGGAGCCCCCTCCATAAACCCACAACACAAACCCTAATGCATCCGACGCTCTTCACACAATACGAAGAGACAAAGTCTTAAGTTTCCAGAATTCATCTTCAGCCGCCCGAGTACTTAGATTCTCCTGAAAGGCAGACTTTTTTTTTATCTTTTGTAGTCTGTCAAAAGTCAACAGCCGTCAAAACAATATTTTTCCCTCATGCGGGTAGACAACAAAAAGCCAGCGGAGAGTGGTGTGTCACCGGGCAAAGACACGGAATTGATAGAGGCTCTAACCATCACACATTACCCTGTCAGTCTCTGTACTCACACGCTTGCTCAATAAATACCAAAAAAAGATGACCAAACAACCATAATCCTTTGCAAACGATTTCTGTCATTACTGTTTATCTGAAGTAGAGTTATGATGGGATGGTGGAGGATGGGAGATGGCTGGTTGATGATTTTTTTATGTGACAAGCAAAATATATTTCTGGAGGAGCTGTCGTCGGGATGCAGCTTTATTTAATAATGGCGTTCTTGTGTATCAAAGTTAGCTCGACGCATTGCTGAGGTGTAATGGAAAATTGTTCCATCTTCTTAAAGGGCGGCACCACCTACTATGCCTATGAATAGCCACATTGACCACTTGACACACCTTCCTTCACCTCTCTTGGGCTCCATCACAGTCCTCTGCGGTCATCTTCCGGCCTCCAGGGTGATGTCATGAGCCCAGGGGACCACTGAGGCCTGTATTTCGGTCTCATCAGTCACGTGGGGTGCCAACGCAAGTGGACTCATGACATTGGCATGCCACATGTGACTGCTGAGGCCCAGTCACCGTTCTCAGGAGTACCCAGGGCCCGTGACCTCACACAGGAGACCAGAAGATGATGGAAGAGGACCCTGAGGGAGTGCCGGATGTGGAAAAGTAGTCGAGGAGAAGTAAGGGAAGGTATCAGTGTTTATTAGGTTTCCACACCTCCTCTGGGCCTCCACTTATTTTACTCTAGAGTCTGAAGAGAGTCTGAAGGGTATAAAAGTAATTTGTGGGTGACAAACCCCCAAAATTTCAGGTTTGGGTCAAACTTGAAACTTTTGATCGAATCTGGTTCATTCCAGACTGGTCTACTCATTTATAATTTTCAATATGTGATCAGTGGGGGTCTAACACCCAGGACCCCCAACATTCAGATGGTTGACGAGGATGTAGACTTTGGATGTGGCAATGGGCTCTTCTTTACATACCAAACACAGTGGCCAATTCAGACAGCTGATCGTAGGGGTACCGGATGTCCCCACCCAGCACAAATTGATTTATGCTAAGTATAGGTCTTCATAATATAAGTCCTGATAAGCCCCCGTAATATATAACTTAACAGGTGCAGTAGGTTTTTTTTAGTTTTCCGATCAGGGTCTTAAGGTAACATCTGTGGTGAGGGGAATGTGTAATGACAACCGCTGCAGAGATTCACAGCACATTATTCCCGCCAACAGTAAATTAAGCCGCCCTGAACCTTCACTTTACAACACTTAGAGTTTCTTGGAATCTCCTCGCTGCTATTGTCTGATGAACAGAAAAACTTCTAACCAGGATCTTTACAAACAAACAAGAAACTCGAAGTGCTGATGGCTGATGAATATCAAAGACGGTGAAGGACATATCAGAACCACATGCCGAGGCAGCTCCTAGAGAGCCTGTCAGAGTCTATAGCATCTCAACCCTCGGCTTGTGTTCTCAGCTCCTTCCTAGGTGCTCGCAGCCTGTTTCTCTGCACTGAGCGATCAGCCGTGCTAAGTCATCAGAATTATTAGGAGACAAAAAGCTGCTTCACATTAGAAATACAGGGGGTAATCTCTCTAGAGTGAAATGAAACGTTAAAGATTTGTACATGTATAGGAAGAAAACTGCATCAGCTGCGCACAGAGACCCCAGAAACACTGACACTGTGTGCCAATGGAGTGGGCCATACAGTATATAATTATATATGTACAGCCGGTATAAGTTATACATCTTCTTGTATATAGTGATATGGACCATGCTGATATAACCTGGGCATCTCCTGTATATAATTATATATGTATAGCTGGTATAAGTTATACATCTTCTTGTATATAGTGATATGGACCATGCTGGTATAACCTGGGTATCTCCTGTATATAATTATATATGTACAGCTGGTATAACCTGGGTATCTCCTGTATATAATTATATATGTATAGCTGGTATAAGTTATACATCTTCTTGTATATAGTGATATGGACCATGCTGGTATAACCTGGGTATCTCCTGTATATAATTATATATGTACAGCTGGTATAACCTGGGTATCTCCTGTATATAATTATATATGTACAGCTGGTATAACCTGGGTATCTCCTGTATATAATTATATATATGTACAGCTGGTATAACCTGGTATCTCCTGTATATAATTATATATGTACAGCTGGTATAAGTTATACATCTTCTTGTATATAGTGATATGGACCATGCTGGTATAACCTGGGTATCTCCTGTATATAATTCTATATGTACAGCTGGTATAAATTATACATCTTCTTGTATATAGTGATATGGACCATGCTGGTATAACCTGGGTATCTCCTGTATATAATTATATATGTACAGCTGGTATAAGTTATACATCTTCTTGTATATAGTGATACGGACCATGCTGGTATAACCTGGGTATCTCCTGTATATAATTATATATGTACAGCTGGTATAAGTTATACATCTTCTTGTATATAGTGATATGGACCATGCTGGTATAACCTGGGTATCTCCTGTATATAATTATATACGTACAGCTGGTATAACCTGGGTATCTCCTGTATATAATTATATATGTACAGCTGGTATAAGTTATACATCTTCTTGTATATAGTGATATGGGCCATGCTGGTATAACCTGGGTATCTCCTGTATATAATTATATATGTACAGCTGGTATAAATTATACATCTTCTTGTATATAGTGATATGGACCATGCTGGTATAACCTGGGTATCTCCTGTATATAATTATATATGTACAGCTAGTATAAGTTATACATCTTGTATATAGTGATATGGACCATGCTGGTATAACCTGGGTATCTCCTGTATATAATTATATATGTACAGCTGGTATAACCTGGGTATCTCCTGTATATAATTATATATGTACAGCTGGTATAACCTGGGTATCTCCTGTATATAATTATATATGTACAGCTGGTATAAGTTATACATCTTCTTGTATATAGTGATATGGGCCATGCTGGTATAACCTGGGTATCTCCTGTATATAATTATATATGTACAGCTTGTATAAGTTATACATCTTCTTGTATATAGTGATATGGACCTATAATATTTGCTTACTGTGTATATATATTTCCATTTTTAAAGTTCTTCCAATTTCTGATAAAATATTTGAAGATTTCATCCCTGCTCCATGTGCTGGATCCATTGTCTTTGCTGTAATTCCATTAGTCACCTCTGATATACAGACGCACAGTGTCACTGTCTGAAGGGATTTTGTGCTGTCACTTGAGTTACTGACTGACAGGCAATTGTGTGTTACATCTCACTATTTTATCTCGCTTGCCTTGCATTAGTCATTTGGTATTTCAAAATTTGGCATCTGAAATCTCTTATCAAATATTGGCGTCATACAGGCCATGTGGAGGGTTTTACTTGCCATTATTTATAGGTCTTGTTTTTCTTTGCTTTTTGTTTCATAAATAACAAAAACATTTTTTAAGGTAATATAATTCCCATACAATAGTGAATGACCTAGAAATTTGGCTTATTATGTTTTCTTGTGCACAGTCATTATTAATATTCTTTTAGTCCATCAACCTGTTCAGAAATGGGCAGCTAAAGAAAACACTAAGACTCGCGTTTTTCAAAATCGCAGCCTGTCAATATCTACGGAAAAAATGATGGTTTCCGTATAGGTATAATAGGGGCAGAAAATCTGAAGAAGAAAATTCTGTGGACTTTCTGTGAAAAATACTGCGGGAAAAAAAGGCAGTGCGTTTCCGTCACATTTCTTTCTGCTGTCTCGCTATGTGAGGTCTTAGCCTTAGACTGTTTTTGAACCTGCATCTTCATAATGGAGCATCTAACTTTTGCACGTCACACTTTTTGGATATTTGATTAAAATTTAAAAAAACATGTATCATTTTCCTTCCACTTCACAATTATCTGCTACTTTGTGTTGGTCTACCACTTAAAATCTCAAAATACGTTTAAATTTGTGGTTGTAAGGTGACAAAATGTAAAAAAGTTCAAGGGGTATGAATACTTTTGCAAGCCACTGCATGTATGTATATTTATACACAGTATATCTAGCTGGCCTGACCAGCTCAAAACAGGAACATTAAGCAGCAGTGAAGCACACAAGCAAGATAGTTTACCATTCTCTGCTGCAGCAAATAAATCGTTGAGAAAACATTTGCTGCACAAACCAGCTAAAATGGTGGGCCGCTGTGTTAAAGTGTGGAGAAACCAGAAAATAAGATTCACCTCAGGGATCAAGTGGTCTTTCCCATAATGCTTTGCAAACAGCCCTCTTGACAAGGGACAGCCAGTCATAAAGGACTATAGATCAGAGGTCACTGATGACTCATAGGCAGGATAAAAAGCCCAGACAGGAGGGGAAGGCATTTATTTTGTGGGGAGAGATTGGAAAGATAGGGTCTCAGACAGAGGGGGAAATGCATAGAAAAATACAGGGTGGAGACATGTAGAGTCAAGACTGGAGAAGAAAACTTTGATTTAATTGATAGAGAGAGATAGGAGACAAAATCAATAGGGGGAATTTTATTAACCCATCAACATGTGTCTTCTGCCTGATTTATTTATTATAACTAATGCCAGAAAGCTGGTGTAACTTAGGCTAGGTTTACCTCTGTGTCAGAGTTTCTGTAGGAGACTCTGCTGAAAATCAGAGGAAAGAAAAGTCCTGCATGGACTTTTCTCTCTGCTATTTTCAGTAGAAGTACAACGGTAACTCGACAGACCCTTTGGGTAACTGCTATTTTAGCAGACTGGCTCTCCATTGTTTGAGTCCCCCGGCAGACCCGAACGATGGCGAGCCCAGCGCAAGTGTGAACTTAGCTTTATATAGGAAATCTATATCAGTTTCTGACTGGCAAAGGCTTCTAAACTGGCACGTGGGCATGCACATGATTTATTAAAAGACCACTGCCTCTTGATAATTCAGGCATGCCTAGTACCTGTCGGGGACTTTATTAAGACTGGCATAAGAAACACCAGTCTTAATAAATTCCTACTATTCCCACTGCGCTAGGGTCTGTCTGCCACACTGATAGAGCAGTCACCATGTAGTCATGTGCTGGTGTTACTGTGCTGCAGCACATGCATCCATCTCAATCACAAGCCTTAAAACATTCCAGACATTCCATTCCAGCCAAAGTTGCCCAGCTCAAGGAGTGCTCCAGGTCGGGAGACGTTCTTGCTGCAAATATTGTGGTAGGGCAGGTATCTTCAGAGAAAACTCTTCCCTTTGCACCCTTTTATGGATGCCATTTAGAGTAAATAATTATTTTTTGCCCTAGGGTCCCTTTCACCCCCTCAAGTTTGTCCAGGCATCAACTTTCTTCAGCACTATATCTGGACTCATTAATTTCCCACTATATTTTAGTCTATGCAACCTAAAACACTAGTCTTGTAACATGTTCACGTACAGGGAGCACATTTTTAACTTATGACAGTAGCCGAAAAACTCAACCGCATAATAATTCCTATGGGGCTCGGCAGTGTTTGTTTAATTTTTGCTTGAGATGGTTGCGAATAAAGCAGAGGACTGATTGTGGGCCCCTGGCAGGAAATTTTCGCTTATTTATAAGCACACTTGACATTTAAATTTCCTTTAACCTTATGAGATGTAGTGATATATAATGTCTGGAGCCAATTAACATGGGAGTGTGACTTAGCCGGCGCTATATTTTCCTGACAAGGGATTGCGCTCCGCACTGGAGATTGTTCCCAGGTGGGAAGATCATATGCCATGCCGCTTTTCTTTCTTAGTCAAATACCAGGCTCATCCCCGCTTGACAGAAAGTTACAGCCAGGCTTTGTTTCACCTGCTATAGCTGACAAAATGTATTTACAAATGAGCGAGAGGTTGCAAGATGTGGTTTCTAAATAAGAAGAACAATGTCAGGTCTCGGGGATACACTCAATCCAGTTTAAGACGAGTTCAACTGGAGGACATTCAGCTTCATTGTCATATTGAGCTCACATTGATGTGTGTGCCTATGTATAGAACCATACATGGGGCTGTTTATTTTCATATTAATATGAGCTAACAAGAATTGAGAGTGAAGGTCACCAATACTAAGAGAAGATCAACTGATGACTTGTATTGCCCGATAGTGATGCATACAATACATCGACACATGCGATTTCTTTACCACTGCTAAAAACATACATGATGTTGTGTGTATTGTATTTGTTAAGGGCATAGCTAAATGTTTACAGCCCTGGTGCCAATGCTAAGCCTTGGCCCCCCACGAGCAGCTTCTTCTCAAGGCTGTCAGCCACTTCCATCCTCCATACATTTTAGCAGTATTTACATTCTTCTTCTTCTTCTTCTTCTTCTTCACTATCTGGCCCAGACCACCATGAACATTTGTTCCCGACATGTCTGTGTATACAAGCTACCCATCATTCTCATCCCATCTCCCCTTTTGTGGCACATGACTATATATTGCTGATCAAATGCTATTTTTGCCATTAAAGGACTACTTTTCACCTGACAGTGGAAGGTTGTGTATCATGAATCTTCTCACTCCAGTGAACCAAATTTATTATGTGCGGACTGCCGGCCATCAAAGAATATCAGAAAGGAAATCAAAAATGTTTAAGTCAGTCCTAGTGTCTTGAGGGAGACCTGTGGGCCCCCAGGCTACTGGGCCAGTCACAGCTGTGACCCTATGGTTTCATCAGTGGTATTTATACCCATCAGGGCAGGAATGGTCATTTAAACTCCTAAAAGGAGACCATCAGTTGTGAGTTACACAGTTTAGTAGCCAAGTGCTTTACATGCAATTTAACAAACAATATTGAGTTGCTATTGGTGGGCAATAGGCCCCCTTATCTCCTTAGTCCCTGTGCACAGGTTAAACGTCAGTCAAAGCCCCGATCTCACTGGGTTTGCAGACTACATGATGTGTATGGGGTTGTCCGGACTCTTCTGGTGACAAAATGATGTCAGGGGAAAGAAGAGCATGTGATAAATTTCATATTGTCCGCTTTTTGGGGCGATAAGCTGCAGCTGCACACCTCTTATTCTATGCTCCCCTTTCAGAACAAATGCACACGTGGCCAAGCGTAGCATCCATGTGTATAGGGGGATCAGAAGGATTATCTGCTGGCCATTCAAGAATTTTGGTGGCAGTCTTTTATTCAAATTTTTGTGCCAAAGACCAGGAAAGAAAAACTGATCAATCCTTCTCTTTAATTTGTCTTGTTTTTGAATTTGAACCTGACTTTAGCTTTAAAAAAAAAAACAAAAAAAAAAACCCCACATAAAACGACTTGAATTTACATAGTTAGTACGATTGACCATAAAATTCAACCAGGGGATGGGAGAGAGGGCATGACAATTTGACCTTATGCTACATAATCTTTACTTGTCCTCTAAAGCCCAACCCAGTCCATCACTTCATCAAATCTTGATTTACCGTCAAGTGGAATTAATAATCTTGCCTTTGGACAGAATTTTGGAGCCATGAGTGAATTGACGTGGAATATTTGAATAGTCTCTCAAATGTAAATTATTTTTTCAATTTCATCCTAAGCCACTTGAGGGGCCAATAGGAATAATTCGCTTTATTAACCATCTTTTCCTCTTCCATTTGTTTCTGTAAAACTAGGTTACGATGGACAAAGACAGTTGTTTTTCTGCAATAAAAATCTATTTTCATCTACTTAGTTGGCTTTTCATAAAAGAACATGGCGTCTTCCTCCTAAGAAGTAATATAAAGGATCAATGAGACACATTTCATAATTTGTTGCTCTGCAAATCAAAGCCCATTTAGCTGAATAACACAAGCATCGATTCCTCTCGGATTTTAGACTTCTCTGTGCAATAAAAAACCCCCACACACTTTTCCGCCGCCGATTTACTTAAGAGCTGTCGATTACTTACCAATCAACCAAGGCTCGAAGGACATTATATCCTATTGCCTTATAATATTTCCTTAAATGGCTTAGTTTTATGATTTGCCATCCATTTTTTCCTCTGAGCCGCAGATCACGGGTCTTTGGTATAGAAAATCAATTGAAGCCACTGAGGGTTTTATGTAAAGTAACAGCAGGCTGTCGCTGTGTGTTGTATGGACTTTAGTTTTGTGTCTGATGAGATGTGCAGGAAAGATAGAAAATGTCTCAGCGTATGCCGAGATGTGCCATGGAAAAGACACAGCGGATGCTGCGGAAAACAAGTTATATGCCTGTGAATCTGTAAAACACACCAAGTGTCACAAATAGGGATTTGCTTGAGTGAGAGGCGGTAAAGATGATCTTCACGTACACTATAGACTGTGCATAAGATGTACATCTCAGAGGAAATGGAAGCCACAGCAGGACATTTTACAGCGCAAAGCAGGGTAAAATGGAAATAATACTGCAAATATAGGGAAAATCCAGGGGTGTAACTAAAGGCTCATGGGTCCTGGTACAAAAGCCCAGCATAGGCCACCATATGTAACTTCCCTTCTTAAAGGAGTTTTCCCATCTCCCTGTTTCAGTACCAGATATCTAATATAAATGCAGATGAAATAATATGCACATGCTTCTAGAGAATAGACTCTGTGTGTTTACATAGAGAGATAACACACTTTCTGAGGCTTTATCAGCAAACTGCAATTAGCTGAATGGCAGAGCTGTAGATAACAGTGAGTGCAGTGAGTGACGTCACTTGTCCTATCACACAGGTCCGACACTATGGAAACGCTGTGTAAGCAATAGGATGAATAATTTCACATATCAGGAAAACAAAGCAGCATTTCTAAAAGCAATATATTTAGGAAAAGTCTTCAATTTACATAAGCTACCAGTATAGATACAGTGGGGAAAAATAGTATTTAGTCAGCCACCAATTGTGCAAGTTCTCCCACTAATAAAGATGAGGCCGGCCTGTAATTGTCATCATAGGTAGACCTCAACTATGAGACACAAAATGAGAAAACAAATCCAGAAAATCACATTGTCTGATTTTTTTAAGAATTTATTTGCAAATTATGGTGGAAAATAAGTATCTGGTCACCTACAAACAAGCAAGAGTTCTGGCTCTCACAGACGTGTAACTTCTTCTTTAAGAGTCTCCTCTGTCCTCCACTCATTACCTGTAGTAATGGCTCATGTTTGACATTGTTATCAGTATAAAGGACACCTGTCCACAACCTCAAACAGTCACACTCCAAACTCCACTATGGTGAAGACCAAAGAGCTGTGGAAGGACCAGAAACAAAATGGTAGCCCTGCACCAGGCTGGGAAGACTGAATCTGCAATAGGCAAGCAGCTTGGTGTGAAGAAATCACCTGTGGGAGCAATAATTAGAAAATGGAAGACATACAAGACCACTGATAATCTCCCTCCATCAGGGGCTCCATGTAAGATCTCATCCCGTGGGGTCAAAATGATCACAAGAACGGTGAGCAAAAATCCCAGAACCACACGGGGGGACCTAGTGAATGTCCTGCAGAAAGCTGGGACTAACATAACAAAGTCTATCGTCAGTAACACACTACGCCGCCAGGGACTCAGATCCTGCAGTGCCAGACATGTCCCCCTGCTTAAGCCAGTACATATCCGGGACCGTCTGAAGTTTGCTAGAGAGCATTTGGATGTTCCAGAAGAGTATTGGGAGAATGTCATATGGTCAGATGAAACCAAAGTAGAACTGTTTGGTAGACACACAACTCGTCGTGTTTGGAGGAGAGTGAATGCTGAGTTGTATCCAAAGAACACCATACCTACTGTGAAGCATGGGGGTGGCAACATCATGCTTTGGGGCTGTTTCTCTGCAAAGGGACCAGGACGACTTATCCGTGTACATGAAAGAATGAATGGGGCCATGTATCGTGAGATTTTGAGTGCAAACCTCCTTTCATCAGCAAGGGCAATGAAGATGAAACGTGGCTGGGTCTTTCAGCATGACAATGATCCCAAGCACACCGCCAGGGCAATGAAGGAGCGACTTCGTAAGAAGCATTTCAAGGTCCTTGAGTGGCCTAGCCAGTCTCCAGATCTCAACCCCATAGAAAACCTTTGGAGGGAGTTGAAAGTCTGTGTTGCCCAGCGACAGCCCCAAAACATCCCTGCTCTAGAGGAGATCTGCATGGAGGAATGGGCCAACATACCAGCAACAGTGTGTGCCAACCTTGTGAAGACTTACAGAAAACGTTTGACCTCTGTCATTGCCAACAAAGGATATAGAACAAAGTATTGAGATGAACTTTTGTTATTGACCAAATACTTATTTTCCACCATAATGTGCAAATAAATTCTTTAAAAATCAGACAATGTGATTTTCTAGATATGTTTTCTCATTTTGTCTCTCATAGTTGAGGTCTACCTATGATGACAATTACAGGCCGGCCTCATCTTTTTAAGTGGGAGAACTTGCATAATTGGTGGCTGACTAAATACTTTTTTTTCCCCACTGTAGGATCCTTGAGATGGGAATACCCCTTTAATGTCCATGTCCCATCGGTACATTTTAGAAGCATTTTAATTTCCTCCTCAATCTGAGCCCCAACCTGAACACTTGTTCAAGTCTGTGCACACAAGTTTCCCATAATTTCCATCTCCGTCAGTACCCTCCATAGCGATCATGTCCCTTTTCGCAACAGATCATCTTCCACAGAATCCTTCTGTGACTATATTCTGCTGACAAACTGATATTTTTGCCATTAAAAGGGTTGATATTCTCCTTTAACAGTGGAAGGCTGTGTGCCATAAATCTTTTCACTCCAGTTCACCAGAGGGCAGAGGAAATAAACTTACAATTCAAAGAAAGAAATCAAAGACATTTAACCAACCCTAGCATGTTCAGGGTGGTTGTTAAGTATTTTACAGAGAGTTTGAACAGCTTGGATAAGGGGTATACACAGAGGGTGCCATCTGGGATCTTTTCTATGTGACATTTCAACACACAACCTCAAGCTCATTCCTTGTAGGCTATATACTGTAGACCCTATAGTCAATAGATAGTGAAGTCCCACTGCAGGAGTAAAGTGACATGACCCATCGCCAACCCAACCTGTACTTGTTTTAAAAAAACTATTTTAGTGCCTGTAGAGAGTGAGATTCCAAATTCCCCCATATTCTTATAGCAGGGAGTGGCTACTATGTGATTGTTGGGGTTTGACTTCAAGGAACCCCACCAAATGGCAAAATGAAAGCAGCAGTAATTGCTAGTTCAATATGGCCCCTTTCTATGTAGAAACAATGATAGTTCCACACACTTGGCGGGTACTACATGTCAATTATATTTTGAACAGAGGAGATTTCTATCCCAGACCATTGCACTTACACTGTCCATTACATGCAGTCTAATGTGACTATGGGCCTCCTTTGCTGTACATTTCTGCATATGTCCATCTGCATTCCCTATTTTCCCCCCAACAATAGTGCTCCGGGCTAGAGATGGGTAAATTTCTTTAAATTTGCTTTGGGTCCAATTAAATTGATCTAGTAGTTTTGACTTGGTCGAGGTCAATTTGTTTCAGAATCAGAAGTGCCTCCATTATAGGGAATCCGACCACTGGCCAAGGTCAAGTGATCCTTCATCTGTCCTCTTTTGATCTGTAAAATGGTAGCTGCACTTTTGAGTAACTTGTGCAGGACAAATCCCAAAAGATTTGGGCTTGCTGAAATCAAACTTTTGGGAAATTCATAACAAGTTCATTTTTTGCTGAATTGATTCACTCATGTTTATGCTTGGCCACCAGCTGTATAGGGAGGTACAGCATGGTCCTATTCAGTTACTAAGTTCTGCTGAGAAGACCTTAAGACCTCATTCAGGCAGTGTACATGAACCCATGGTAGTGCAATGTGTACCAGCGTTTTGTTTTTCACATGGGGATACTACTTTGATCCATTCTGTGGAGAACATGGGTTGACCATTGGTGATCATAAGAGAGAATAGTCCGAGTGCGTGTCCTGGTTCACCTCCTCCGTGAACATATGGACTAAATACTCATGACAAAATCATCATGTTCTTTTTTTTTTAATACATTTTGTTGTAGCTCACAAAACCTCCATAAACTAGTATATTCCCACACTGGCAAAATGACCATTTCCCGTCCATTTTAATAAAGATAACCTACTTCTGTGTTTTTTTTAGAATTTCACGCCTTCTCCTGTGCATTGAGAATTGTGTTGTTATTGAAATGTCACACCATTGCCAATAAGTCTGTTTTTTCATTTTGTTTTCTCGATAATATAGTTTTCTGATTGAAATCTCGTGCTTGACGGGGTCAATGTTTATTGCTTTTCCCTTCTTTAGGGAAAATTCAGATTTAGATTATTGGTAAAACATGTTGTACATTGGTGGAAGCTTTACTCGAAAAAATGAAAAATGTATAAGCTCACATTTTCAGGTTCATTCCAAGTGTAAATGAAGCAGATATAATGAGATTGACTAGAAGGCTCTTCTTTACTTTATCTCCCCTGGGATGACAGCGGCAGTAGAAGTCCTTTAGTCCAGGACCTACTGGTCCAGAGATGGTCATTAGTCTCAGCCCATGGTGATATTGCAAACTAATCTTGTGATTGTAGTGTAGACAGATGTAACAATAGATCCCATAGTGTACAGAATTTAGAAACGGTCGCATATACTCACCATAGTGGTTCCATTCATGCATGGCCGCTCTCCTCCAGTTCCATGTGACACATCACTATGGATTAAACATCTCCATGGAAAAAGGAACTGGAAAAACTGGGGGGGGGGGGAGGTCAAGGCCATTTAAAACCATTGGGTTTGGCTTTGTTGGATGCTCAGTACACATGGTACAGCCTAAGCACCTAGAAAATAGCAAAGGCACCAGAATCCTTTAAAAAAAATTAACTATTATTGAACCCAAAAAGCATACACCGACGCAGCAATGTTTTGACCCTCTACATTGCAGTCTTTATCAAGGTGACCACAGTTGCATCTCCACCCATCTCGAAATGTAATGGTTTTTCAAATAACTTTTGTAACAGATCGAGGGATGTTGGTACCATCACTATTTTTGGGACTTTACATTTTGTAATAACTCACTGCTTGCTTGCTTTTTCTATCCATTGGACTCTTCTGCTGTCTCACCAACTATGTACGTATGGATTGCAACCTAGTAATTGACCCAGCCAGATCTAGGAGCCTGTAGATATCCATCAGTGGGAATATTCCTCAGTAGATACTGGCCACAGGGTTTATTGCAGGGTACATTGCTAACCACAAAAGATACTTATACACACTACAGCTTATTAAAAAAAGTGCACCCCAAAAACTCTTCCACGGGTAGCCCAAGTAAAAATATATATATATTCTGGTTTCTGTTTTTATTATGGGAGTTCTTAGGAGTCAGTTTCCTGAGTTTCCTTTTGAGTACTGAACAAAAGCTTCAATGATCTCCCAGATTATTAGCAAATTAATAGATTTAAGCAATAAAATCGATTTACATGTTAAAAAAAAAAAAAAAAAAGCCCCCCCATTCCAAAAACAAAGCATCCACTGTGTGTGATACAACTAAAGGAGGATTACTCCCAAGTCAGACTATTTTCTGTTCGTAATTTTTGTCTTATAAATGCTAAAACAAGGAGGAATGAAAGACAATGATCTATAACGGTGGGCAGAACAGACTCGAGAAGAAGAAAAACATCATTAAAGTCAGCTGTTTGATGAGACACAGATATACATAACAGAGCTACCGGGGAGCGAGCCTGGGGAAATTAAACTAAAATGGATGATCCGCAATGCAAGAAAAATATCAAACTTATAACAAACAAGAAAAAGAATTCTAAATTCACATGTCTATGTATGTGAGAGTAAACACAGTAAGACATCTGCTGGATGTGGGCTCAGCACGATAGACTTCTCTGAAGCATCTTCTACTAACCTTGACTCAACTGTGATCACTTCAGACCACTGCTAAAGAAAACTTCTCAGCCGTTTCATCGGCTTAGGAAGTTATACAATGCAAAAGATCATTGATCGACCAGGCGTGCTTCAAATTGGGGCAGCAGAGAGAAAATACAGAACCAACATTGCTCAATAGGAACTCCATTTGGCTAGAAATGCCCATTTAGTTTTTTAAGCCAAAGCCAAAAGTGGATCCCAATTGAAGTAAAACTAGAAGTCCTTTCTTTCCTGTGCCTTTAGCCTTAAAGGAGTACTCCAGGTATAGCAAGTTACACCCTATCCTACTGCTGGGACCTCCAGCGATTAGGAGAATACCACGTGTCAGTGCTGTGTTTCGGACATCACTGACGGTTTCATTGAAATGAATGGGGGCCATGTACACTGTCTATCCTGTTGTTTCATTCAAAACTGGGGTGCAAAGCTTCTAGTTGGACCCTATAGAGAAGGGGTAACTTGCTCCAACTGGGATGTTTGCCAATGGCTATTGCAAGTACCGAGCTCACCATCAGAGCTCCGGGAACTGCAGTTTTTAATGCATATTTTTTATTTTCTGGTGATAGCATCTGTTTAATTTTGAGGCTGAAATACCCCAGCACTGATATTACTCCTGATGAACTCCAAGATTTGTTCAGGGGGAAATTACGTCGAGTGTTAGCTATTGAGCGGGGGTACAGGGTTAGGAGGGACTCTCTGCACTCTCTCAAATGTGTGGGGGGTTAACCTGACAACCCGAAGTATATCTAACTTTTTTTTTTGGGGGGGGGGGGGGAATCTTAGTTTTGACACCCTATACAGCAACAGAGGGACCCTGTTCTTGAACCAATATCAGGGTCTCCTCTGTATTATATCGGCTCAGATGTCATTAACATCTCCATATTAAGACTTTTGGATTTGATGGTGTCTCTTGTATAGTCAGTGAGTCTTGGGATATTATTGTAATCTATGGTGAAGAAAATACAAAAAGTTAGAAAGGTATAGAAAACCAGAAGGAAATAGTAATTTATCAAAGTAAAAAAAAAAAAAAAACTAATATATATTCCAGATACAATGAGTCTAGCAGACGATAGCTTCTGACGAATTGAAAATGAGCAGCCTGCCATTCCTTGCCATAGCCAAGCGTCCTAGTTTTTGTTATGTAGTGTAGGAAAGTTTCCGAAACTTTTTATATTTCATAAACTGACGGGTATCTGTAGTCTTCTTAATAACTGAACTACCTGTTCCTTGATAGAAGCCGCAGCTTATTGCAGATTAATGTGTTGCAGAACCCACCAGCGATTTTAATTGGATGAAGGAAGCAGAAGTGGGTCAAGGCTACGCCGCGGAGAGGTGTTGTGTTGTCCTGTGGATAAATAATTAAGGCAAGGTGCCATCTGTCAGTTCTCAGCAGATGATTCACTTAGACTTTGTCTAAAAATCAAAGCTTTCACAGACTCTGGCATGTCTGGGCTTTGGAAACAGCCTTACGATCAACCCTTAAAAGGCCTGAGAAACAAACCGAGAATTGGAAATGGTTATTTCCTTGCTTTCCCATTTGTTTCACAGCTGTCTCAGTTTGGCATTCTTACCTGGGAAAAAAAAAATATTGATTTTTACATCAATCCACAAAAATTACATTACATATGTAGTGCTTATTGTGATTAACAAATTTATAGATTTTATATTACTAAAAAGAGGCCTACCAATGTACTACATCTCCCAGAAGGCATGGCGGACAAATTATCTTTTCTAGACTCAGACGGTAGCATGCCATTTCTGCTGCTGTTGTTGTTGGGTCTGCCCATAGGGTGTATTGTGTGCTTCCTTCATGCTACTTAAAGGGCCAGCACATGTGCAGTACATTTTCCCCAGCTTATCTCTTTCATTCTGCAAATGAAAAAGATCTGCCTAAGCAAAGGTTTCTACCTCTCTAGTATTCTGCATGCTAAAGCTTGACTTACAGTGCATGACCCTCACTTGTGTTCCTGACCTAGTTTCCTGTTTGCTGAGCTGTAATACCAGTCTGTTTACCCCCTACTGACCCACCACACTGTATCTGACCAAGTGCAGGTGTAGCTTTCACCAACACCAGGACCACTATAAGAGATAGCGAGCTAGCTGTCTCCCTGCAGTGAAGTTCACATCCCAGTAAGGGGTTAAAGGGTAAAGACTAGGGGGGGGGCACTTGGACAATGCCCTTCGGAGAAATCTGGGAATGAATGCAAGGGAGCCCTGGAGAGGAGAAGGAAGGAGAATACGATTGCTTATACTTTTCTGCACCTCCACTGAGCAGAATAAGGATTTGTGGGTGGTAAACACCAAAAAATTTCAGGTTCAACCAAAGCGGAAATTTTTGAAAAATTTCTAACAAACCAATTTGCTCATCTCTCATCAGTTGCATATCCATAAAAAAAAAAAAAAAAAAAAAAAAATCTGACTTGGACAGTTAGGGCTTTCTAAGCAGGAATAAAAATAAATTCTCTCGAATTCTGTGGAAGCCCCTCATCAATAGGCGTCGGATGGTCTTTGATCACAATACGATGTCTATTGTAAATGCTACAATAACTTTAACAATCATTACATTTCCAGTACAATAATGTGACCCTTGTCTTCCAGCATTTGCTCGCATAATTTGCTCTCTCCTATACTTCAGTGACTGTGTGTGCCGTGACTCAGCCAAGAGACATTGTGCGCGGTGACATTCCGAGGTCTCATCCGACTCTCGATGACAACGGTCAAGTTACTTTATTCCTCTATAACTCATGAAAACTAAATTACACTGCTAGATCTTGAGGGCGCGGGTTAATTGTGACTGTAAACTGTGTACACAGAGCAATGTTTAAAAATAAATTTGAGCGATTACTCAAGGCGAAAGCTCTTAATTTTTATGTGTCAGGGGAATTTCTGGCAGTAAATTAAATATTTTCTTTGTTTTTCGTTGCTGTGAAAATCCAAGTAATTGATTTAAATATTTACCACATGTTTTCTTTGAAATTTGGCTGTAGATTATCGTTTTTAAGGCTTCTCATTGCTGTTGGTCTTCCCAGCTGTGGGTTATACTTCAGTGTAGATATGTGTAAGATAAAATATGCAAGAAAATGTGATTTTTTTTTAAAAAAATTTTTTTTTTTGCTTTTCAACCTCTAAACTGTAAAGGTACTATAAAATATTGTATTGAAGTGTATACTTGCCTTTGAATACCATTTTAATACAGAATGCAACTCAAGATCAGTACAGGATAAGTAATGTAATGTATGTACACAGTGACTGCACCAGCAGAATAGTGAGAGCAGCTCTGGAGTATAATACAGGATGTAACTCAGGATCAGTACAGGATAAGTAATGTAATGTATGTACACAGTGACTGTACCAGCAGACTAGTGAGCGCAGCTCTGGAGTATAATACAGGATGTAACTCAGGATCAGTACAGGATAAGTAATGTAATGTATGTACACAGTGACTGCACCAGCAGAATAGTGAGTGCAGCTCTGGAGTATAATACAGGATGTAACTCAGGATCAGTACAGGATAAGTAATGTAATGTATGTACACAGTGACTGCACCAGCAGAATAGTGAGCGCAGTTCTGGAGTATAATACAGAATATAACTCAGGATCAGTACAGGATAAGTAATGTAATGTATGTACACAGTGACTGCACCAGCAGAATAGTGAGTGCAGCTCTGGAGTATAATACAGGATGTAACTCAGGATCAGTACAGGATAAGTAATGTGATGTACACAGTGACTGTACCAGCAGAATAGTGAGTGCAGCTCTGGAGTATAATACAGGATGTAACTCAGGATCAGTACAGGATAAGTAATGTAATGTATGTACACAGTGACTGCACCAGCAGAATAGTGAGTGCAGCTCTGGAGTATAATACAGGATGTAACTCAGGATCGGTACAGGATAAGTAATGTAATGTATGTACACAGTGACTGCACCAGCAGAATAGTGAGCGCAGCTCTGGAGTATAATACAGGATGTAACTCAGGATCAGTACAGGATAAGTAATGTAATGTATGTACACAGTGACTGTACCAGCAGAATAGTGAGTGCAGCTCTGGAGTATAATACAGGTTAAGCAATGTAATGTATGTACACAGTGACTGTACCAGCAGAATAGTGAGTGCAGCTCTGGAGTATAATACAGGATGTAACTCAGGATCAGTACAGGATAAGTAATGTAATGTATGTACACAGTGACTCTACCAGCAGAATAGTGAGTGCAGCTCTGGAGTATAATACAGGATGTAACTCAGGATCGGTACAGGATAAGTAATGTAATGTATGTACACAGTGACTCTACCAGCAGAATAGTGAGTGCAGCTCTGGAGTATAATACAGGATGTAACTCAGGATCGGTACAGGATAAGTAATGTAATGTATGTACACAGTGACTGCACCAGCAGAATAGTGAGTGCAGCTCTGGAATATAATACAGGATGTAGCTCAGGATCAGTACAGGATAAGTAATGTAATGTATGTACACAGTGACTGCACCAGCAGAATAGTGAGTGCAGCTCTGGAGTATAATACAGGATGTAACTCAGGATCAGTACAGATAAGTAATGTATGTACACAGTGACTGTACCAGCAGAATAGTGAGTGCAGCTCTGGGGTATAATACAGGATGTAACTCAGGATCAGTACAGGATAAGTAATGTAATGTATGTACACAGTGACTGTACCAGCAGAATAGTGAGTGCAGCTCTGGAGTATAATACAGGATGTAACTCCGGATCAGTACAGGATAAGTAATGTAATGTATGTACACAGTGACTGCACCAGCAGAATAGTGAGTGCAGCTCTGGGGTATAATACAGGATGTAACTCAGGATCAGTACAGGATAAGTAATGTAATGTATGTACACAGTGACTGCACCAGCAGAATAGTGAGTGCAGCTCTGGAGTATAATACAGGATGTAACTCAGGATCAGTACAGATAAGTAATGTATGTACACAGTGACTGTACCAGCAGAATAGTGAGTGCTGCTCTGGAGTATAATACAGGATGTAACTCAGGATCAGTACAGGATAAGTAATGTAATGTATGTACATAGTGACTGTACCAGCAGAATAGTGAGCGCAGCTCTGGAGTATAATACAGGATGTAACTCAGGATCAGTACAGGATAAGTAATGTAATGTATGTACACAGTGACTGCACCAGCAGAATAGTGAGCGCAGCTCTGGGGTATAATACAGGATGTAACTCAGGATCAGTAAAGGATAAGTAATGTAATGTATGTACACAGCGACTGCACCAGCAGAATAGTGAGTCTGTGCGTACATGCCTACATTACTTATCCTGTACTGATCCTGCGTTATATCCTGTATTATACTCCAGAACTGGATTTGGAGTTGTGTCCTAGAGTAGAAATCTTACAGCATTTCTTGCTTGTGCGGTGTCTGTATAACTTGCTCTGATGATTTTTAATCTGAAAAAGAAGGGAAGGGTCTTAATGTGTAACTAAATTTACAGACAACTTTTGATTTTCTGGCATTTTTTGTTGTGATTAGGATATTTACATGTAGCCGCATATGAATATCCCAAAGAGTGAAAAAAAAAACCGCAGGATTTCACAGAAAGGAGCCAAAATTTGTTACTAAAGTATATTACAAAATGTATTAATGGCACAATTACTGCCAGAAAAGCAAATGTTGTCCCAATGTTTAGTTAAACTTTAATACCAAGCACCATTGACTCATCTAAAAACTCCCTGTATTATAAAAGCTCCGCTATACTGTTAGATAAAGATGGAGGACATTGACAACTGTGTTTATTGTATTTGAGGATGAGAAGCAGGAGTTTGAATGCAGCTCTGGATTAGAATGTTTGATGTTGCTCAGAATCAGTACATCGACCTCACCACAAGCAGACACTACCCCAGACCAGCAACAATGTGTAGATGAAGGCCATGTGTAACACAATATAATCATGAGAACTACCTTAAACTTTGGGTTTTGAATCTGCATTTGGGATGACACCTTTGGGGGTCCCTCCGCCTCCAACATTAATGCAGTGAGGTCCTCTTTGGCTGTCATCCCATACATCCTGGCACATTAGCAGGCACTGGAGTAAGAAGTATGATGCCAGACCTCAGGTTCGCTCTTTCTAGCATACATTAAACACTAATTGTATAAATAAAATGAGAGCATTTCTCTCGACAGGTTTTTAAACATTATATTTTTGCTATTAGATTGAGCTAAAAACTTTTTTTCCCATTAAAAGAAAGAAAAATAATTACCAGTGTAACTCCTGGGGTTGCAATTCTGATTAATCGGATAATTTACGCATCTCATCAGATAATATGAATCAGAGAGCAGCCTAAGTGATTTATGGGTTCTGCCACGAAACATAAATTTAAATTATTGGGAAAAAAATCTCTTAAAAATAATGGCAAAAAGCAGTTTCTGCAACACAAGAAAAAAAAAAAAGTGTTGATAAGTGACAAATAGCTGAAAGCAAAAATTGGTCTTCTAATTTTCATGACAAATAACTATATCAAACAACTGTTGTCACACTGTATAATTTACAGCAAAGATTAGCGTGAAGTCTCTGATTTATATTTTCATTATGACTTGGAGTGCACTTAAGTGGATCATTATAATTGTTTTTACATAACTCCAAAAATGGTATATTCCTAATACAGGAAAGAGCAAAATGTGTGCATAATAAAGGTAATAAATTCATGCCATTGGCCTAATAATTTGGAATTTAGCGGAGGAGAAAGAAAGTGCTTAGAGCGTATGCACTAAGAAGAAATATTGGCATATGGTTATTACAAAAAGATATTTTTCTCCTTGACTGTAGAGGATTATTGATTTCAATGAGGTTATATATCTAAACTTTGTAATAAACCTGAATTTATGCTTAAGCACATTCTGCATAGAGATTTTGTTAGGATCCTATTCTATCACATTTAAATCCTTAGAAAACAAACCAAAGGTTTTTAATGGATGGCCAAACAGCCAACAATCTACAAAACCTACATAAAAATTAAGTTTTAACCAGGAGTATAACTACTCTAAATATTCTTATTATCCATGGGTGTTATCAGCATCCATGTGGCATTAGGGCACCGAGTCCCGATCTCTCTACCATAAAGAAAACCTAAAAAAGTTATCTTCCAGACTATGGAATACATTGTCTGCTCCATCTAGCTACCTTGAGATCAGAGCAGGTAAAGGTAATCTAATGTTTCCACATTAAAAAGCTAAACATGGGGCCATGCAAAATATCCCATATGACGGTAGGTTCACACTAGAATTTGCCTTTCCGTTCTTCGGGTCCGCTTGGGCAAGCCTGAGGCAATACTATATCCTGGTCATGCCTTTTTGATCGGTTTGCCTTCACACCAAAAATTAGTTTGGTCACCCTAAATTAACAGTGACAATTCTTACAATTTTCTGGAAAGGCATTAAGGGGTTCCATTGGAAAACCTAGTATAGAAGTGAAAAAGAAATATTTTAATGGTCCCAGTATTCTGATTGCCTGATTCCACCTTTATGATCCTAGGTGCTGCTTCTACTATAGGATTGCTTGGTTTCTGTCAGCTGCAACATGATCTAGTTCATTGCATATAAAGTTCTATACTAGGTAGGGACTTTAGATGTAGACCATTACATCATGTACATAAGCAAGGTTCACGCCTGTAAAGCATGCAAGAATGTCACAGCATTTGGATCACGCTTGACCCAATTAAAAGGCATTGTAGTCCTTTTTAATCTTTCATATGATGGGTCCAAGATGACTCTTCCATTATGAATAGCCCTATAGGATCACAACATCTGTCTGACTAGGCATGACCTTGTCAAATGAGTAAAAAAAAAAAAAAAGACTCAGTATCTGATGTGAAGCCATTGATTGAGATCTAACTGATGTGTCTCAGGGTGATGGGTTTGATTCCTGGCGTAGTATGGCTGGATTTATGAGAGTGCAAAATTTACATTCCCAAAAATGCCTTTCTTTGCTTGGTATAGGTTACACAAACCCCTATTCTTATTAGTCAATGTAAATATTAATATTACATTTGGGTTACTGTTGTAGATATTTTGTATTACCTTCTACCTGGTGTTATGTGGATTTGTAGGGTATAATAATAGTAGAATTTATTGCTCGGATCCGCCGTGATTGGACATTTCTATGGCATGAAAACTTTTGATGCTGTCCCGGTAAATGGTCTTGTACAGAATTTAATTGCATTGTGCATGGTCCAACAAGTCAAAGCTCTCAGTGGATATTAAACTCTTCAGAAGCAGGTTTCTGTATTTTTTTTTTAGAGAAATTTACCATATGTGCTCTCAATATGTAAGAGTCTGAGCTGTAACAAATTAACCTGGGCCTACTGTCCTTTATGTCTAATCCCAGTAGGCAGTGGCCACTAGCCAGAATTCAGAGGCAGTCCATTAACGTCTCAGAATTCGGCACAGAAAAATGTGATATTTCCTTGGCCAGATAGTAAGATGGATTGGATCTATTATATAGGCAAGTTCAAGTTATGCAAAAAAAATAAGGTTATATTTGACAGATATAGATTATTACCTACACTAAAGCAGCACAAAACTTCTAAAAATACATGAGGATCCCAACTGTATGCTTAATGTGTTCATCTAAAAATGTGCACAATAAGTCTATGAATATCTGACCGGATTCTGTAGAAGAACAAGAGATTGTAATTTTAAGTTATAAAGTTATGTGAGATGTGGAAAGCTGAATGTCAAAAGTAGATGTAAAAGGCATGGTAAAGGCTTCTATAGCGTCTGTATCCCACACACAATATGAATAATTGTTGTATTCTATAGGAGAAGTTAGCATTGGTGCAATTAATATAAAAGGCTTCACCCTAAAGTGCAGTTATTGGGGTCTAAGATTTTGATCAATGTGATTTATTGCGTCGTGCCACATCCCATGCCAGGGACCTAGAAAGGTTAAGAGCAGCGGTCAATGATGTGTGGCTATCCAGATCCTGGTATAACAGCAGCTAAAGAGCTAGAGATTGGAAACCAATGGGGTAAAACAGTATTGGTCTCAAACTTGCCTACTCCAAACTAGAGAGCACACCTCCTGAAATTACTGGCATCAGATCCAATTCAGACCACATAATTTTGGTCCAAATTGAATATCCAAAAGGATATTTAATGGACGTTTATGAACATGTGGTATTATACTAGATTCTAAAAAAAAGTCCAACTAGTAATCCCTTGGTCAATGACCTAGTTTCAATGTCCAAGACCTCCTAGACCACATGATCTGTAATGTGATCACAACTTTCATTGGCTGGTTAAGATCGGTTACTGAAAGTAGGTGAATGGCGAAGAGTCACTAGCACATGTCCAAAAACAAAACTACAAAGAAACATCTTACCATGATACTTTAGATTTGGGCAAAATTTATCTGGTCTGTATTGAATCTGATGTTAATACTGTGATGGGTCTATGAAGGTAGGGACTTTTTGAACCTGCACAAGGCACTCTATTCTACCCATACCGTACTGTTATGGCGCCCAAACTTATAATGTTCGCCATGTGAAATTTAACAAACAATAGTTTTTGCTGAAAAATGACAATGCTGTAGTCCCTAAAAAAGTTGTTGGTGTCTAAAATTTATTAAAATCTTTGGTCCACAGTTCATCTTTCCAATGAAATGTGTATGACCCCTTTTAACCTGCAAAACCTAGCCTGAGGGTTCTACCAAACATCATTGCAAGGGTTTGGAGAATGAGGCATCTCCTGTTGCAGGGTGAAAACAAAGGTCCATTTTGTTTTTTGCAATAGTCCCTTTAGTTTTAAGTTGACTGGATTGTTTGGACAACTCTAAATATTACAGATAGTCTGAATGGAGATGTGCTATACAAAATATATCCGAATGACCAAGAGTTCCATAATCTATTATTTCACTCAACGCATATCCATTATTTGTGATGGCAAAACCTCTTTGAGACAACCACCCAAAAACGTATTGAAAAATCTTCTGGGGTGGTCGTCTTAAAGATGGTGGCTTGTATGCATAATATACAGTGGAACTGAAAACCTGGTCCGGATAATGGGGTGGTCTTCTCAAAGAGGTGGTCTTTTGGAGAGGTTTTACTGCAGTTGGTATAAAGTTTGTTATATTTTATTGCCTACTAAATAATCGTAAGAAAATTTATTCAATTGTATAGGAAGATTTCACCAGTTATTTGATATTGAATAGATTTTTTGCTCTTCTATTTGCTTTGAGCTTTTTTTATGGCTCTTATAAATCATCTAGACAAAAATCAGATGTCCTCGGAATAGAAGTTTTGTGTCTTTAAGACCAGAGACGTTGGATCCAATTGACCTTGAACAAGTGACCTCACCAGAGGCATCTCTTCCCACCTCTACCCAGGCAGGTTGGGAGCTGTGTGTTTTGTGCACAGCTGAAGCTCTGTCTCTGATACATTATTATATGACAACTAAAAGAATGTGTAAATGATCATATTTAGACGTATGCAGACGACACATCTTCCAATAATGGCCAAGCTGTGCGATACTTCCTGGAGTCAGCGAATAGCTGTGCTTACCTCTGACAGAGAAAATGGCGAGCCGTTGTCATTGATTCATTTTAACCTTCACAATCTTTCCCACCTCTTTCTTTCTGAAGCCACATGTGATGGCAGAGAATTGTTTTCAGGTTTTTTTTTTTTTCCTCCTTTTTTTTCCCTTCTTCATCTGCCCGTTCTATTCGCTCTGCACGCTGTGTGACCTTTTTATGTTTTTGGAGTGAGCGCGCCACCTCTGACAGCGCCCATTGTTCAGGAAGTCTTACAAATAGAGATTTATAAAAGCCATTTTCAGATCTGTTTGGGCATTTTCGTGTCTTTTTCCTGCTGAACTATAGACAGAGCTCAGATGCAAATATATATATTATACACTATGATAGCTAGATTAGTATCACAAGGACTCCAGTACTTTATATACAGGTACAGTTACATGGCATATTTATTAGGTTCTATTCACATTAGTATAAGTAAGCAAAATAAATAGACCAGTTTTGTAAATTCCATTATAATTGGAAACTGAAATGCAGTGTTCGATATTTCCGGAGCCTGATGGACCTCGTTGTTGAGTTTTGTGCAGCTTGCATCCATTTTGACAGCAAAAATAGCAATGCATCAACATTATGTTTCCCATCAAATATGACAGCTTTCAATGCAGATGTGAACATACTTAGTAATGTAGTGTTGGGGATGCCACAATATCCAGTATTTTTGATTTGTTATATTTTGGCCTGGACTTATGACCTGGTTAAGTCTGGGAAAGGAAATGTCAGGGGAAGACTATGTAGTGTGAATCTGGCCTTAGGTGGTTTGATTCACAATGAGTGAGCATGAAATCATCCACAGTTGGTTCACATATGGTATTTGTGTTCAGCAATGCCAAGTCTTCTATAGTCTCTCTTTTGAGCAGAAGGGACATAGCTGTTTTTATTTCCGAATGTAGCGGTATAGTTATAGGGGATGCAGAGGCTCTGTGCGGTCACTACTGGGCTCTGGACACTGGGGCGACCCCAAGTTCCCCCTGTCACATAAAATATACCACTCTTCTAAATGGCACAAGGTAGTTTGGGGTCCACTACAGATTTTGCATTGGGGTCCCGGAGCATCACGTTATGTCTCTATCCTAATGTGTATACCGTATAGCACCTATATATTCTCTAGTGCTGCACATACATCACTCACAATCTAATCACCCAGGTACTGGCACATATACTCACTATGGTCAATTTCAGTAAATCACACAGAATAACTTTGTTTTGTTTCAATTTGCTTTAGAGTTGCGAATTCGCTGTTAAAAATAATCCAATCTTTCACTTACATTGTGGTTTACAATGGCTAAGTTGCACCCAAAACTACAATGGGTTTGTAGCAGGTGGTCCTGTTGCAGTTGCATTATTTTATGCAATTATTTCAAGGCATCTTTCAAAAATCCCTAACCTGTCCAATAGACGTACGGGTATCCCCTCACCACTTCCCATCTTTTGCAAGAAGGTAAATGCACGGAAGCTGGGATTCTCACCAATTCCCTCCTTCCCCCTATAAACTGGACTAATAACCATGCATACACAATCACCCTAATCAGTCATCAGCTTCTTATGTTGTAGGGTGTTGGGTCTCTTCTTGAAAACCACTGGAGTTGGACAAATGCTGATTTTAAGGATTTTTTTTCTGAACTTGTACATTTAAAGGAGACCTTTCTCCAACTCTTATTGTCCTTCAGTAAGTGCCGCTCCATTGATTCTGGCATAATTGGATTTTTTTTTTCTCTAGCCCCCAATATTCCTGAGTAATCGTTTTCAGCACTCAATATGCCAGTTAGGCTCTCTGCTGTCAAGTGGACAGTCCTGGACTGGAGCAGAGAGCCAGGGACCACCCACCCAGAGTAGAGAGCTCAATCATCATATTTGGTGCTGAAACAGAGAGAAATCATTGCTCAGGAATGGCGGGGGCTAGATTGCATTGGAATCAGTGGAGCAGAGTCTTTTAAAGAAAGTAAAGAGTTGGTGGAGGTGCACAAGTCAAGAAAATAAATATCTGGATTTATAGCCATAATTTCCATATTGTCCCTTTCACCTGGCCATCTTGACTATTAGAACCACTGGGTTGTCACATTGCTCCACCTGCACCTCCCAAATATTAACCCTTACTCCTACTATTACACTTGTATATAAAAAAATTATATATATATATATATATATATATATATATATATATATATATATATAATAATAATAATAATAATAAGGAACTTAAAAATCCTTAAGACTTTTTTTTTTTTTTGAAAACTTTTAAGTGTTAAAAATAAAATAATCCAAGGCCTTGATACTATAAAAAAGAAAAGTGTAAGAGTTTTTTTATTTACTGACTATTTCAAACTTAATTTACGACCTTCAATTCGATCCTTCTTTAGATGGAAGTTTGATGACACTGTTGACCCTTGGAGATTTTCTTGAAGGAAACCCCGCTGTCCATTTTTTAATAAACACAGAAATAATTATTTGCCTAATAGGTTTCACATTGCCTCAGAGGGACGGTGACATTTACAAAGAGTTGTGGTGCGTCTACCAGGCATTCAGCACCATCTCAGTGTCACATCTCACGCTGTGTTTTCAAGGCAACTGCATAGCAAGAAGCTCCGCATAAGAAATCGAAGTAATCAGAGATACGACAGAGCTTTGTATCTACGCATGTCATAGAAAAGTTTACTAGTAGGAGAAGAACCAGAGTGTCTTTGTAACGTCTTGAAAGTTAGTTTGATACTTGAAAGCTTGTAAGGAAATATCTAAGGCTGACTTTCCTTCACACCTAGCAGATACCTGCTTGATCTGAAGTAGCTGTTGTCTTGGAACTGTCTTATTTTTCAGGTGGTGATGGATAGCTGCCAAAATCAGGTCGGTGGTAAAAATGGATGTTTCCTCAGGGCTCCATTCTGGCCAGCACTACACTCCTCCACCATCTTCATGCTCTGTCCACAGCCTCCTCTCTCCAAGGTGCCAACCAGACACCGACCTTCTGCGTCACGTGAATCCACCCACTGGCGATGACCACCACCTAGGACACTCAGCTCCTTACTGTAGCTCTCTTCACTGTAGTTGAGATTGAAATACAGGGGACAAAACTCTTCAGTGAAGTTTCAGATGACATAACACATAAATGGTAGGCTTAGCTCCACATGTTTCTAGGTCGTGTGAACAGAATGCTTCCACAGATACAGCGATACTCTGCCACCACATTACAACCTTTCCGCCCACTCACGATTGTGCATCAATTCATAGAACTGATTTGTATCTCTCCTGAAGGCTGTCACACTCCACAAGCTTCCAAGCTCACCATGTCTCCTTGAGCTATCCTACTCTCCTACAAGTTGTCCCACACAACAAATAACAGAATCAGCCCTTACACTGCACACAGTAAGTAGAGGAGAATATACTATACAACTGTATCTCTCACTCCCAAACAGCCACAGGATCATGCAGGACATATATAGAGAATGACTGATGTGCACTTATGTGAGCAAATGACTACCAGTGGCATATCTATAGGGGGGTGCAGAGATAGCAATTACACTGAACCCTGAGGGGGTCCCAAAGGTTACAGATTTTGCATTGGACCCAGGGCATTAAAGTTACACTTCTGCTGACCACTTATAATCCCTCCAGGGAAGAGGTCAATGGGCAGTCTTGCAATAATGTATATGGCCAAGTTCTGTCATGGGGGAGCATCTCACTGTATGCTAAACTCAAACTAAAGCCGGTTGTGCTAACCGGCTTCCGCAAATGACTGGCCATGCTTCCGCGGAATCTTTCATTCAATGTATAGGAACCGTGGAAGCAGGGCTGCAAAATCGGACAGGAATAGGTCCCGTTCCATATTTTGTGGTCCGGACTGTTGGTCTACACACGTGACCATGTAATTCACAGTCATGTGTAGGGGCCCATAGAAATGAATGGGTCATTGTGCCATCCGGGAAAAAACGAGATAGCACACTGACCATTCATACGGTCGTGTGCAAGGGGGCTAAGAGTGCACATTTAGCCACTATGTATTAGACTTTGTCTTTGCAGCAGTTTGTCACGGCATGGTTGAAAATCAATTTAGAAAAATCCAATATATTCAATGTCACGGAAAACCATGCCCTGCTCACTCTGTTTTGCTGCAGATTTGCAGCAGTTATTGAATCTATTCATTTCCATGCAAATATACCCCATTTCCTTAAATTTGCAACGTCATTGGCGTCCCCTATGAATTTCCTTAATTTCTTGTGTTTCTGTCAAATGTAATTCCATTGTCCTTGAGACCTTCTTACTTAATAAACTTCCACTTAATCAAACATCAGCTGTCAGTATAAAAGGCAGAGCGTACGTCAGGCCGCTCCATCATAGTAGAAAGCTGAGCGGAGACCTGTGTGACTGTGCCAAGGAGAGACAGCTCCTGAAGCAGTAACACTTGGTAAACGATGCCCTATTTAGTCTGTGCCGTGGCATACTATTTACAGGATTTAATGGCCCACCTTAGGCTGTATAACCTTTCCGTATTATTTCGTCGACCGCTCAGGGACCAGGAACAGGAGGCGAGTGACAAACGAGTTTGATATGTTTTACTGGCGGAATGAATCAAATTGCATGTTCCTCTGTATTACCAGCAAAGCTGGGGGCACTCATACAGAGGCCAGTCACGTCTACAGGGGTCACCACCAAATTTGATACGCTTTATTGACAGAGGCAGGTGACTGATAATTGGTTTTGTCAATAAAAGGAAAGGAGGGGGCGAAACACAGTCCGGAGAGGAATTGCATTTAAAGTGCTACCGCGGTACAATAAACTTTTCAATGTCACCTTTTGTAAAACACATGGATTTCGGTTTTTATTTATTTATTTTGTGCTTTTATGCTAGTAAAGTTATTTGTGTTACTTCACCTTCTTGGCTCTTATCTCCTCAAACGTAATGAAGCTGGGAAAATGGAGAAGTGCAAGGCCAGGGCCAGTGATAGACAAAGACTATGCTGTACACTACAGTTCTTGTTACTATTATTTCCCAGAAGTTTTTGCTACAAAAAGATGGAGTACAAGAAAACTCTCTAGTGACCCATTGTTCTCCTTGTACTGAGTAATAAAAGTAGGCCAAAACTAAGACATCAAAGACATTTGTTCCCACTACTGAATAAAACTACTATAATACTGTCCCCTATGTACAAGAATATATCTACTATAATAATACCTCCTATGTACAAGAATATAACTACTATAATACTGCTCCTATGTACAAGAATATAACTACTATAATACTGCCTCCTATGTACAAGAATATAACTACTATAATACTGCTATGTACAAGAATATAACTACTATAATACTGCTCCTATGTACAAGAATATAACTACTATAATACTGCTCCTATGTACAAGAATATAACTACTATAATACTGCCTCCTATGTACAAGAATATAACTACTATAATACTGCTCTTATGTACAAGAATATAACTACTATAATACTACCTCCTATGTACAAGAATATAACTACTATAATACTGCTCCTATGTACAAGAATATAACTACTATAATACTGCCTTCTATGTACAAGAATATAACTACTATAATACTGCTCCTATGTACATGAATATAACTACTGTAATACTGCCCCTATGTACAAGAATGTAACTACTATAATACTGCTCCTATGTACAAGAATATAACTACTATAATACTTCTCCTATGTACAAGAATATAACTACTATAATACTACCCCCTATGTACAAGAATATAACTACTATAATACTACTCCTATGTACAAGAATATAACTACTATAATACTGCTCCTATGTACAAGGATATAACTACTATAATACTGCCCCATGTACAAGAATATAACTACTATAATACTGCTCCTATGTACAAGAATATAACTGCTATAATACTACCTCCTATGTACAAGAATATAACTATTATAATACTGCTCCTCTGTACAAGAATATAACTACTATAATACTGCTCCTATGTACAAGAATATAACTACTATAATACTGCCTCCTATGTACAAGAATATAACTACTATAATACTGCTATGTACAAGAATATAACTACTATAATACTGCTCCTATGTACAAGAATATAACTACTATAATACTGCTCCTATGTACAAGAATATAACTACTATAATACTGCCTCCTATGTACAAGAATATAACTACTATAATACTGCTCCTGTGTACAAGAATATAACTACTATAATACTGCTCCTATGTACAAGAATATAACTACTATAATACTGCTCCTATGTACAAGAATATAACTACTATAATAATACTGCCCCTATGTACAAGAATATATCTACTATAATACTGCCCCTATGTACAAGAATATAACTACTATAATACTGCTCCTATGTACAAGAATATAACTACTATAATACTGCTCTTATGTACAAGAATATAACTACTATAATACCGCTCCTATGTACAAGAATATAACTACTATAATACTGCTCCTATGTACAAGAATATAAGTACTATACCACCACCCTCTTAGGAAGAAATCTTGAAAGTATAGTCTTACAGAAATGATGGATGTTTCACTGACATTGCATGAAGCTGTGTTTGTTGAGAGTGTGGATGTAGATTATTTCAGGTCCATAGTCAGAAAAGGAGCAAAATGAAGGAGATGCACAGTCGGCAGCAGGCTTGCTGATGTCTTCCTGAGTTCTCTTTTAATATGTGTTAACGCTGATTGTTAATTCTATAAATTGGCGCTTTCTACTCAGAAGAGACAATTTCTGGTTAATCTTGCCATCTGTGAACCGGCTTTCACAAGTTCTTAAAGTGTGTGTACACCCGGTAAATTAGCAATGGGTAATTACTGACCCTTTAACAAGTCTGTGTGCAGAGGCTTCTGTGGACCGCATATGATGGGGGCAGTGATCAGGCACTAATGACTTCTGCACTGCTGACTTCTGCAAGAAAATCTAAACGTTACACATACTACAAACAGCAACTTAGCTGTTAACCAAACATTCAGAACCAATGTAATTAAATAAGAATATTTATATCATGTTAGCAAATTTCAGGGCTCTGTAATGTAAATTCAAGGCTGAAAGAAACTACAAGATTCTGAGGTTCTTAAAATGTTGCACCGAGAAACCATGTCTATGGTGCACATCACTCCTGGTCTCAGTGATGCATGCTACAATTGGGGGTGGGGGGTGGGGGAGGTGATTGAGTCCATGCAAATAAATTAAAGGGGGTGTCCTGGGACTTAAATTTACATAGATTTTTCCAGTGGATTCTTTATCATGGGTTCTAGCCTGGTTCTGACCTCCAGGTCACATGATCAGAACCAGCCCTGCGACCCCCGGGCAATCTGCCCCCTCCCTCCAATGAAAAAGGTAATTTTCCTGTGCTATAGGTGCAATCAGTCAGATCAGGAGAGTAGGGAGGGAGCAGAGTGACCAAGGGTCGGGGCCGTTACCGGTCATGTGACCTGGGGGTTGGAACCAGCCTGAACCCCTGAGTCAATGATTAAGAAGAAGCCGAAATCAATCAAGGTAAATTTAAGTCCCCGGACAACCCCTTTATCTCCCGTCTGTAGCAGAGTTAAAATTGTCATTTGTAACAAAACTCCACCCCCAGGAGGAATGTTAAGCTCCACCCTAGCCTGTGCCATTTTCAATTCTGGCGTCCTCCCTTACAGTAGAGGGGTCTGTGGACCCCCTCATTTGACAATGTGTGTCATATGTAACTATAACCCCTCCACCACTTATAGTTACATTCCAAAATAACTGTCCACACCTATTTAGAATATATAAAGTCTGCCAACTTTAAGTAAATTTAATTTTTATCTTTAAGGAGTAAAAAACCAAAAAAGTGTCATCTGTTGCTACTTAGAAACTGTCAACAAGTTGTCTCAGTGAACTACGGTACTATATTGAGTGCCTAATGGCATCCTGCTATGAATGGGCTTTGGGTTTATTCCAGTAACCTTGGCATATGGACAACTCGCTTAACAGCCCCGGTGAATGCAATTATTTGACATCCATATTAGGCTGTGCATACAGCATTGACGCCTTCCATCTGAGATATATACTCCCAATATCTACTGTATCTCCTGTGGAAGGTTCCAATAAACGCAACTGTATAGGCATATACCACCCATAGGGTCCCACTGTATATATATAAAAAAAAATGCTAGAAGGGTTTTTGACAATAAATATATCAAAAAGTCATTACACTGGGAACATCAGCTATGAGCTGCATTCTGTGGGGAAACAGTAAGTGTTCAACTTCCCTGCAGCGCCACCACAGGGGAGATCAAGCATTGCACAATGTCCATTAATATGAATTGCCTATCTGTGTAATGCCGGACAGGACAGTCCTCCAAAGACAGATGCTCTTTGTAACCAGTCTACACATTGGTCATGGGATGAGAGTCCTGAACAAGGGACCCTCTCATCTGACTGAGAAAGTCTTAAGCAAATATATACAGGAGGGACCATCTTAGACCTACATTCTGGGTCTGAGGAAAGAGGAACTGTGCTTCACCCAAATATAATTTGAAGCTAAACTTTATTTTCCAATCACTACGCGTTTCGGGGTATAAACCCCTTTATCAAGTGTACAGGAAGAACACAAAATACAGCGCTTTGTTCACAACCCTCTAAGGTGAGAGTTCAATTTAATATATTCACTCCACTTTTTATCAAACAGTATTACACTATGCACTGCTCGGTGCTGTTTTTTTTGTCTCTTTTGAATTAAGCAAATATATGAAACTGAATTTTTGAAAATGAAGTTAAAGTGTCCTAGTCTTAATGGGTAATTCTGTCATTGACCTCCAGTGGAGGGCTCTACCATAAAGCACAATGTACAGTGTCCGAGGATGCCCCTAAACCAAAAATCAAACAATTGTACTACAAAGGAAAGGTCTGCTGATGCAGGTGACAAAGTAGAAAGGCATAAACACAACTCTAGCTCCTTTCACAGTTAAGTTGAGCATCTTGAGTTGGCTCGCCCTTGGATTTCTGTTCAAGAATTAGTCGGTGCAAAGCAGTTTTCTTAAGAGCCGTCTCTCTAGACGATTGTGCGGTGTCACATGCTGTGCATCTCACTGATGTGCTATCTGATGCCTGACGGCAGGATTCGCCTTAAGGGTGAGCTGGTTCCGGTCTCTTGCGACTCAGCTCAGCTTTTTAAAGCTCCGGATCACATTTTGGATTGATGGCAATCGGACTGGACACCAACACTGTGATTGCCGGCTCAGCAGACGCTACATATCGTTAGTGGGAGAAGAC
Organism: Leptodactylus fallax; assembly: GCA_947044405.1. Classification (NCBI taxonomy): domain Eukaryota; kingdom Metazoa; phylum Chordata; class Amphibia; order Anura; family Leptodactylidae; genus Leptodactylus; species Leptodactylus fallax. The sequence goes on along the minus strand of CAMRHE010000275.1, from coordinate 2,503,845 downwards.
GAGCGGCGCTGGGACCATTTTAATGTCACTTCAGTTTCTTTTTAAGAACAAACACGAGTGGCACCAAGGAATTACTGGTGTGAGATTGTTTACTGCAGCCTGCTCCCCTATGGCTTCAATGTGCAGAGTGAATCATAGGGTCATTTTAGAGCACTGCTAGGAAAGGCTTCGACCAGGTGTGCAGGTGTCCGATGAGCATTCCTGATGGTGAACCTTAGATTCAGAACAACAAGTCAGGGACCATGCAAGTCCACAAGATGTGAATGGTTATATGTGGTTTGTTACATGATTCAGGGATTTCTGATATGTTAAAGAACATATATAGCCGCTATAATCTAAGCATTGTTTTATACATGCTGGTATAACCTGGGTATCTTCTGTATATAATTATATATGTACAGCCGGTATAACCTGGGCATCTCCTGTATATAATTATATATGTACAGCTGGTATAACCTGGGTATCTCCTGTATATAATTATATATGTACAGCAGGTATAACCTGAGTATCTCCTCTATATAATTATATATGTACAGCCGGTATAAGTTATACATCTTCTTGTATATAGTGATATGGACCATGCTGGTATAACCTGGGTATCTCCTGTATATAATTATATATGTACAGCTGGTATAACCTGGGTATCTCCTGTATATAATTATATATGTACATATGGTATAACCTGGGTATCTCCTGTATATAATTATATATGTACAGCTGGTATAAGTTATACATCTTCTTGTATATAGTGATATGGACCATGCTGGTATAACCTGGGTATCTCCTGTATATAATTATATATGTACAGCCGGTATAAGTTATACATCTTCTTGTATATAGTGATATGGACCATGCGGGTATAACCTGGGTATCTCCTGTATATAATTATATATGTACAGCCGGTATAACCTGGGTATCTCCTGTATATAATTATATATGTACAGCTGGTATAAGTTATACATCTTCTTGTATATAGTGATATGGACCATGCTGGTATAACCTGGGCATCTCCTGTATATAATTATATATGTACAGCTGGTATAAGTTATACATCTTCTTGTATATAGTGATATGAACCATGCTGGTATAACCTGGGTATCTCCTGTATATAATTATATATGTACAGCTGGTATAACCTGGGTATCTCCTGTATATAATTATATATGTACAGCTGGTATAACCTGGGTATCTCCTGTATATAATTATATACGTACAGCTGGTATAACCTGGGTATCTCCTGTATATAATTATATATGTACAGCTGCTATAAGTTATACATCTTCTTGTATATAGTGATATGGACCATGCGGGTATAACCTGGGTATCTCCTGTATATAATTATATATGTACAGCCGGTATAAGTTATACATCTTCTTGTATATAGTGATATGGACCATGCTGGTATAACCTGGGTATCTCCTGTATATAATTATATATGTACAGCCGGTATAAGTTATACATCTTCTTGTATATAGTGATATGGACCATGCCGGTATAACCTGGGTATCTCCTGTATATAATTCTATATTTACAGCTGGTATAAGTTATACATCTTCTTGTATATAGTGATACGGACCATGCTGGTATAACCTGGGTATCTCCTGTATATAATTATATATGTACAGCCGGTATAAGTTATACATCTTCTTGTATATAGTGATATGGGCCATGCTGGTATAACCTGGCTATCTCCTGTATATAATTATATATGTACAGCTGGTATAACCTGGGTATCTCCTGTATATAATTATATATGTACAGCTGGTATAACCTGGGTATTTACTATTATATTATATAGATACTAGTACTATAAGGCATTTGTTATGTGTGACTGCCATGTAGCAGAGAGACTATCATCACTTGCCGTAACAGAAAGGTTACCCACACACAATCAGTTTTGATCAGATTTTAATACATTTTTTAAGCCATAACCAGAAACGGCAATAAGGTATTTAGGACATGGCGCTACCTCTCTTTTTTTATTCCACTCCTGGTTTTAGCCTAAGAATCCTGATCTAAACCTTTTGCAGAACCTGATTGTTTGGTGGCCATGTTGGAGTCTTTATCTGCAGGTAGACTTTTAGCCCATGATATCATAAAACATGGCCGCACTATTTCCTAGTCCTGTCTATCAAATATACATTACTTAATTTCTAAAAGCTGATAAGCAGGGATTGAATTGCCCTTGTCATCATTCTCTCTATTTGTACAGCTGTATGAAAGGGATAATTCTGGATTCATTATTTATAATTAAGTCTTCAGTTCTACTCATTAGCCGCTTCAATCACTAGATCGCTCTTTGTTTCTCAGCCTCAAATGATTCTGAACCTCTGAATATTTGACAAGTTTTTCGCTCTGCCTGAATATCGATTTGCACCAGTATATTAATATAACAATTGTGTAATGTATAGACTCATCCAAAAAGTTTTCAAAGGTCTTAGAGCTCATCAGTGGGGTAACTAGGAATGGCTGGGCCCCAAGGCAAACATTTGATATGGGGCCCCCTCGAACCTCCGCCCCCAACCCCCCCCGGACCACACCCCCCAACTTCCCCCCCGCACAAACCGCATTCCTGCGCACCCTATTATGCGCCATAGTGGCCCCTGCACACAGTATTATGCAGCATAGTGGTCCCTGCACACAGTATTATGCCCCATTGTGGACCACCTGTGAACGATTATTATACTCTGGTGGTTTTTCAGACCCCAGAGTATAATCATTGGAGAACCAGGGGAGGATACAAAACAAAAAAACACAACAACAACAACGTTACTCCGGTGCACTACTTCGGCCATCTTCAATGTTGGATCAGATCTCGCGAGAGCTAGGCTGGCGTTGTGACGCATTATGACGTCGGTTGACGACTGGGAAATCACCAAAGTGTTTGTGGTAGCGGCTGCCACAGGGCTCCGGGCCCCTTAAAGGGGTATTCCCACGTACATAACCATTTTTAAAGTTGTAGATAATTAAAAGTTAAACATTTTTGCAAGTATAAGTAATTAAACAGTTTGCAGAGTTTTAAAGATTTTCTCTAAATATCTTGTGGTCACAGTCTTGTTGTCTTGATCGGTTGCCAATGGATACGACCATGCAGGATCTTTCTAAGGTCAGAAAATCAGCAATGGTTTCCTTATCTTGGCCGGGATATCGTCTGGTACATGTAGTGTCCCTGCCTGATAACCCGGCTACAATAAGAAAATCATGGCTGGGTTTTTGACAAGTCCCAGACCATATAAAGTTTCTGCATTTGTGGTCGTATCCATTGGCAACCGATCAAGACAACAGATGTCACCACTAAGATAGAGAAAAACTCTGCAGAATTTTAACTACTTATATTTGCAAAAATGTTTAACTTTTAGTTATCTACAAATATAGATATGATTATGATCATGGGAATACCCCTTTAATGTCCCAGGCCCTGTGGCAGTCGCTACCGCAGCTACCCCGGTATTTACGCCCCTGGGGCTCATGCACACTGACACAGAGCCAGAAGTGATATGACTCCTTGCAGAGATATACTATACACCCTCTGTGTGCTGCAGTATGTATGGAAATATTCTCTCCTTCAAGCAATGTTTCCTAAAAGAACTCAGCATATCAATCGACCCCAGCAGATAGGTTAGAGTCACCTGAATCAAAACTTTTTCCCTTTTCAATCTGTGCTTCCATTGACATGAGATATCACTGTTTTGGTTATTATGGAAATTAGCTATTTGGAGCAACAAGGGCATTAATGCTTATCTGTTTGGTGCAATGGTAGCACTCATTGCTCCAAAGAGCTAATTTGCATATTGCCAAAAACAGAGATCTCTCAGCAACAGAAGTAACTATTCACAAGGGGAAAACACAGCTTGATTCAGATCACACTAACCTATCTGCAGGGCTGGGGTGATAAGCTGGATCTGATGCCTTTAAGCCATTTTTTTTTTTTTTTGCTTTTAAAAACAAAACAAAACCAGGAGTGAAATTGTCAGAAGGGAGAAGTATAAAGCGCTTCCTTTTTATTTCTCATTCCCTTTGCAGCCACTTTTGGCTTTGGCTTAAGAAACGGTCGCAAAATCTGCAAGAAAAACACTCCCACTATGTGTTGCTTCAGCCTTGTAGTGTATTTACATGTCCTTTTTTTGCATGCAGTTTTTGAAGGCATGAACAGGTGCTGCTTCTAGGTTTTTTTTTTCAATCCACTTCTGTTTTTGGCTTCAAAAACTGCATGCAAAACTGGAACATGTAAACAGAGCCTTATACCTGCGCCTTATAACATGGAGTCTGGTGGAGGATATTTCCAATGTTTTTCCCAAAACCTTATGTATAGTAGAGGCCACATGCACCTGCATAGCAGCCCTTTTATGGCTATGTATACTACAGCTGTATGCACGAGCCTTGCTTCTTTTTTTGCGCCATTGATGTAATAAAGAATTGAGAGTTTTCCCATTTGGTTTAACACAAATTCAGAAAGTCATGTCGAAAATGTTCCACCAGTCAGAATAATTAAGCTGCTCGGGTCTGGGACTGGTGCTTGTAAAATAATGGGGTCAGTGAAGCGCGCCCGCTCATGTGGGAATCCTCATTCATTCCAGTCTCAAATCTAATAATTGTTGCGCACCTGTATATACAGCTCATCTATCAGGGTCACGTTAAAATTTTAGCAGAACTTTTTCTAGACTTACTTAGATCTGTGCCCTTCAGACTGCAAAGTTTACTAGAAGAAATGGAGTTTTGCGTTTTGCTCCCGTAATTCATCATCGATGAAGTTGAATTCCATCAGTAAGAAGTTTGGCTGCATTATAAAAAAAAAAAAAAAAAAAAAAAAAAAGGTCGGCAAATTTTCTGGTTTTCTACATAATTGTATTTCTCAAAATAAATGTGTTCATATACTTTTAATAAATAATAATAAAATGTAAAAAAAAAGTAATCAGAATGCTTTGATTAAAAAGACTTCATTTTTGTGTGTACAGCTCCTGTACAGTTCTATGGGTCTCTAGGGTTACTGACTACCAACAAATCCTGTGTAGTTTTATCCCGAAGGTTTATGTTAATTCCATGCTTTTTGCTCGCCACCTCCTGAGTACTGGGAAGGCATCTGTGACCAGTGCAGATCGGTGCTATTCACATACGGCAGCTTATGCAACTCTGACTGCTGTGTTATTTCTAGGAATCATGGTGCATTAAGTAATGATAGAGGGGGAGGAGAGAGAAGCAGCAGGTATATAGACTAGTGGGCTGAAAGAATGGATGGGAGCTCTGATCCTGCAGATTCACAAGCAGAAAACACCCATTCAACTCTGATCCTGTAGCCCAACAAGTAGAAAGCATCCTCTGAGCTCTGAACCTGCAACTGCACAAGTAAAGAACACTCATTGAGCTCTGATCCTGCAGCTTCACAAGCAGAGAGCACCCACTGAGCTCTGAACCTACAGCTGCACAAGCAGAGAACACCCACTGAGCTCTGAACCTACAGCTGCACAAGCAGAGAACAACCAATGATCTCCTAACCTGCAGCTCTACAAGCAGCAGGTCAGAGGAAAGGAGGTGTAGAAAATAGCCAAAATCATACAACAACATTAAATTTCTCCACATAGAGACATTCTTAAACTCATTTCTTTCTATGATAAAATGTAAGTTGTATGTGACCATTTAAGAGTGTTTGATGAATGGTCTTAGTTCAAAATAACAAAATGCGCCCAATTTTATTTAGATATAAGTAATTCATGCTCCATTCAGTAGATTTGTGCCCTTTAGATTATCAGAGAGACAATAGCAAAAGGAAAAAATGTAAAGGAAAAAGACTTGGACATAATTAGTTCTTCTGTGATATATTTCCTTTAAATGAGCAGCAAGGAACAGGGAAGGAGTCTATGATTTAAATATGAGCCATTGCTCTCAGCTCCTTATCAAAGAATCCTGACACCGCTTGTTGTACTTGGTAATTTTCAGCATCATCTTGCAGATCCAGGGGGATTTTCCAGCAAGGTAATTAGACCACAAGTGGCAGTCACTTTATAGTCTGCTCCGGAGTTACAGCATGTGGTTCACACGAAGGGAGCGTCATTTATATTCAAAGTCATAAATGAGTTTATAGAAAGCAATCTCAAAATATGAGTATTTTATATAAGAATGGATAACATGGGACAGCATAGCAAAATGAGGTCCAAAAATTCTAAAATAAAATACAAAAATGTTCAGCATACTTACCAGATTCCCAATATTGGACATTTAGAACACTGTGCCTGGGAAAGTCCTGACTGACGAGGTTGTCTCCTCAAAATTGTGACCGTTGAAATTTTGTGGATGAAATATCCATTATGGCTAGAGGGGAGGAAGTGGGGGCTACACAAGATAGCTTTCACTATGGACCAGTGGGATTTTGACTACTAGGATTTGAGGTTAACTAAGGCAGGGTTCACACTACTGTTGAATTCCGTTATGAAGGTGTCAGTTAACAAAAAAACAACGGACACCTTTCATAATAGACATTAACGGACACTAACTGATGTTAATGTGTCCGCTTTTTTTTAACTGATCCAATAAATGGATCAGTTAAAAAAAAAAACGGACACATTAGTATCAGTCAGTGTCCGTTTTTTAACACTGTGTTTTTGCTTTCTGAGCATGCGCAGAAAAAAAACGGACAGTAACTGATGGCTATCAGTTACTGTCCATTACCCATAGACTTCAATGTTAAAAAAAAATAACGGACACTTGCTGTCCGTCAAGAATCCGTTTTCCTAAACGGACAAAAAAGTCCTGCATGTAGGATTTTTTGTCTGCGGAAAAAAAAATGGACTTCTGACGGATTGGGTGTAAATGAACACAAACGGACACAATATAAAAATCCATCGAAATGAATGGAAATTTTAACGGATTTCTGACGGTTCAGCTAGTGTCCGATGCTAAAATTTTGTAACGGACAATAGCAACGGACACTACTGACGGTCACCAACTAAAGGTGATGAGAAAATTTGCTTAGATATCCAAAGTGATAGAAAATGCTAACTTGACTTCAGTTGCAAATCAAGTTTTTAGGAATCTCCATCTCTAGATCGGTAACTCCCAAACTTTTTGCCACGAGGGCAAGTCGTCTGAAAAAGTTTTTCCCTCGGGGAACGCTTACAACTTGCCACTCCTACTGAAAAAGTGAAGGCTACTGAAGTCTTCTGGTGAACCTCTAACCAGTTTCCATAAACCTTGGTCGGTGATACTATTCTAGATGGTGGGGATATATTAAGGTAGTAGGGGACCACTACAGAGTTTCCAAAAATGTGTTAATATTCTGTCCTAAGCTCCCTTGCACAAGGCAAAGCCTATCTGGTGGCACACTCAGTATCGCCTCTATACGGCACCCTATTCTTCTTAGGATGCAGTCTTGCAAGGAGAAATACCAACATGATATGGCATCCAGTCGAACATGCATATGAATCCATGAGCAAAAAATATCTGCATGCCTTAGGATAAAGGCAGGGTCTGGTAACCTTCTCATAGGTAGTATCACACAATTGTATTGTATGAGCATGAACCCATAAAGAAACCTTAATAAAAACAATACGGTGGAGAGATTTATGTAACTCTTTTTGTAATTTTTGGATATTTCTTTATAACGGGATCCTTAGACCAGTGTCTGTATTGTAGTCTCGTCTTTATTCTACCCAGTGCTTTCCTTTCATGGTTTAACTGGGGCTTAAGATGAAAAACAGAAATAAAAGGAGGTCATGGATGTGACATAACTCGCTTCTAGTATAATCCCCGGGGTCCATATTGGGTTCCTTCTCACCTGGGAATGAAGCCGCAGCATAAGAGCGATGACTGTGCCAATCTCAGCGTCTCAGAGTATGGCTGTATTTTCCTGTGTGATTTCTGAGGCTATCTACCCTTGGAGGAAAGGTTAAAGTACATTGATTTGTGGAGTGGCCCCGGAGGCGCGGATGTTGTGTCACAATGAGTCTTTGATAGACACTAACTTTGGTTTGTCTGGAAATCATTTCATTGCTGGTTAATCAGCTCTGGGCTTACTACAGAGAAAAGAGCGGATGCCTGCTGCGTGACGGCCATTGTTACCGACTATACCGAATCTCAAGGTGTTAACGTGCAAACAAACAAGTGAAGAGTGGATTTCCCATAACGTATAGGATAGTTTGGATGGTTTGTATTGTGTTATTCTACTCATAGGGCTGTACATGAAGAATAGAGGCCCCCATTTAATGATAGTTAAGTCCAAAACACCCATCATTGCCAGAATTGGAGGAGCCAGCGCTCAGGGGCACAGTCAAAGGAGAAGCTCCTCTCTGTGGTGACCCAAGCTACCAATACATGACCTCCGACAGCAGTGGTGTAACTACCATTGTAGAAGCTGCTATATGGCCCACAGTGTTAGTGGGGCCTTTCCAGAGGGATCTCTTAAAGGGGTAAATAAAAGAGGAAGCTGATCTGTGGTCTATAAAAAGGGGTATCCTGACAAGCTTGGCTTGTGAAGTAATTTTAGGATCTAATTGAGGACCGGCATGGGGTGTAAATTAATTTAGTGGAATAGTCTGAGGTCTGCATTCATTTTGGTCTGGTTTGGCATCCAACTTAATTTTTGGGTTGATTGGGACTCTGAATTAACTAGGTCTAGTCTGCGGCCATACGGATCCACTATCAGGGTCTTTCTGTGGCCCTACTCCCACCCTTGTCACTTTCCGCTCTCTCTGATTGGAATGCTGAGGAATATTGGTGACATCAGTGACGGCGGACGTAGCTAACTTCTCCTCCTCCACAGTATAACTGTAGCCGGAGACAGAACTGTGTCTGAGGAGTAGTAAGGCTTTATAGCATACAAGACGCAGTGTTATTGTCTACCCCAAGGCACACAAAGGGTTAAACTGCTCCCATCTCCTCCTTCCAGCATTGACAGCTACTTTTTTAGAATATGGAGAGACAAGAAAGGCAATGACGCTGCACCAGTCCCTCCATGATCCTGATGTCTGCGGTCACATGTAGGTCCGGACTGGTAAATGTCACCCTACATACAAGTTACAGCCGCACTCCGCACATTCACTTAGTTAATTGTCAGTTAAATGACTCCACAGCAACAACGTGACCCGGAGCCATCGAGCGCAGACATTACATGTTCAGTCACTAGTGCGTGAAAAAAATTAATACGGGATGATGTTTCTACTAGATAGATACATTACAATGATGCCACCGCCATGTAGAAAGTCACAGTAAGAGCCTAGGAACATTGAAACCTGCTATTCTGCTGCAGAACTACAACTCCCAGTATCACTGGACTGTTACATGTTGGTAGCTGTAGTTATGCAAGTGCCAGGGTTGCAAGATCTTGAAGAGAAGATCTGCTAAGTGATGCCGATCAAAGAGGACCTTTCACCAGAGTGAGAGAAGGCAAATGAACCATGAGAAATGTAGTTTGTCCACAGATTCACTGCATGTAAATAACAGTGATAAAAAGGAGCAGCAAGTAAAATAAAGTCAAGCAAAGGCTGCACAAGAGAACGGAGAGGATTTAGCGGATTTAGCACTGCTGTGGATGTATTTGCAGATAATCAGATAATTTTTGGAAGCTGGATTTCCCCTTTAAATCTTCCTGGTGATATCAAATCATAAGCGATAAATACACAGGATGACAACAGTTAAATACACATATTTGCCATTTAGGAGTCTTGGACACTCCTGCAATGCAGTAACTAATGAAGGGCATCTTACTTGTTACCCAACTTTTCTAGTATCAGAAAGAACTGACCTAATGCAACATTGTAACAAGTTAATAGAAGAGTTTCCCCCCCCCCGTATGGCGTACTCTGCTCTGGTTACTGTTCTCATAAATACACCTTGTTCTCTCCCAAAATGATCTGTGAATACATTAAGCCGATTGCTTCTAAGGATTAATGAAATCCGAGCACCTTAAATAAAGGGAAAAGCATATTTGCAGCACTTACAAGGTCTTTTGATCTCAGTTTCCACACGGGTCACTCAAGTTCACAGTCAATCCGTTATATCCACTCTATGGATGAGGCCGAAAACAACTTTTTGTTCCCAGATCGCACCAGGAGCCCGAAAAAGGCAAAATATTAGGTGATAAGAAATCAGACGTGTTCCTTTCTCTTTTTGTCGTGCGGCTGTTTTTGTGCGTCGCTAACTACGTGAATTGTCAGAGCACGTCTTCTATCCAGACCGGATACAACACATCAATGCCGAGATGTGTCAGAGAAGGAGGAAGAAATATCTGAACGCTCCGAGTTATAATAGATCTTAGGGGAAAACAACAAAAATCAGGAGGCGGCAGCGGCCGGGGTCAGCACCTTGCGTCTCTCAGAATCAGGAGGTTCAATTGAGCCTCACGTCTGCACCCTTGGCTTAGATGGCTTTGTGGAGGTAGGACAGAGATAATCCTTCAATCATATCAGATAAGAGGAGCTGAGACGGGAGTCAGGCGGATAAGAAAGTTGAGTAGGCAAAGTTCTGCGAGCACTTAAAACGTACCTGTCAATTCAGGTGACTTTTCAGGATAAGCGTCCATGTGTATACTTGAGGAGTAACATTATTTCTGGTCATTATATGGCTTCTATTCTGCAGTTTTAGCAGCTTTCCCCTCTGCAGCCTCGATCTATAGTTTGCAGTTCTCCCTGAGCTGGTGATTGCAGACTTGCTGCCATAACCGACACACAGTAAGTAGAGGAAAATCTGCTCCATGACCTTCTTTCACTCAGAAACAGTCCAGTATCATGAAGGACATATAAAGAGATGTAGTGACACTACACTGATATGAATAAAGTACTTGGGCTGTGAGAGAAGCTTGCCATTTAGCTGCAGCTTCGACCTAAACCTCAATCTATGCTTCTATGTCACTCAGCTTCTCCTCTTTCCCAAAACTTCTGTACACATGCTATCTGATAATTGTGAGTTGCATTCTGTCTCAAGGCAGATATAGCAGAGATTTCAGAGTGAAAGTCAGTTTGGCAAACGATGAGATAGAAGGGGAAATGCCTGATAAGAGAAGGAAAAAAAAAGTTCTTTCATTTGCTTGTATTAATGATTTTAGCAATTTCTTTTTTTTGAAACGGACTATTTGAGCCCTTACTACACAGAGAATTTCTCGTACTGATCCAAAATAGTAGCACCTCCTTAGAACTGTATTTCAGTCTATGGGAAACTCACAATTTCTATATGTTCTGGTAAACATCTGATCTGCAGGGTCCTAACAGTCTAAGAGATTAATGCGGGTCCATCACCCAAGGCCCCTGTGAGTCATCTGTTTGAAGGAACCGTGGTGCTTTTGCGAGCGCCGTGACCCCTTCACTATTTACATTGCACAGATCTGTTTTATAGTGACCGTGCAGTGTAATTAAAGCCTGTAATAATATCATGTCTGCTGTAAAACAGAAGGTGTGTGATGTGAATAGTGAAGGGTCCCCACACAGTGTAATATGCTCCCCAGAGCCCCCACACAGAATGCTGCGCCACAGTGGCCACACACAGTATAATATGCTGCTCCCCAGAGCCCCCACACAGAATATTTGCGAAGTTCGTCCCTCTGGTTCGTATCACCTTCCCTCGGCAAACTACTATTGGAAAGAGGACTAGCCGCATGTATATACATTACGTAATGCCGGGCCACTTTCCATTAAGGAGGTGTATAGCAGTCCGGGAACCAGGCTTTCCCCGACTGCTATCATACCGCTGCGCGGCCTTGGCTATTTTGTATTGTATTGTACAGGTGATCAAGCCCCCTGCCTAGTGGCAAAGTACACTAGAGAGAAGTGAAAATTTTTTTTTTTTTTTTTTTTTAATTAAACAAAAAAAAACACAAAACTTAAAAACCTTAGGACACAATATTACACTATTTTGCCCACACAATGAATAGCATTAAAAAAAAACCAAAAAAAAAAAAAACCACGTGAAATAAAACATACCACTGAGGGGCGCTGAGGACCTATGGTCATAAAAGGTACTCAATACTAATACAAAATGCAGTAAGTTCCTTAGCGACCTCTAGTGGTGGCTGCAGGCTAAACAGTCTGGACACATTTTACCTGCGGTGATACACTGTAACAAACCGATAGGACAGGAGTCAGATGTGTGCTGCTGATGTGTTGTATGCCATCTGCATGTATGCTGGAGTGCATGTGTGCCCTATTAATGTTATAGGATTGTTGCCTTCCAGGTGCCACTAGAGGAGTACAGTACAAAGCGCCCCCTGATGGCCTCCTGTAGGGACTTATACCAGTGATTGTCTTTATGCATGTAGCAGGTCCCTTCCACAGTCCACTAACCTTACCCCTCCCCCCGACTACATTCATTGGTGTCAGCGTTACTCTCTGACTAAGTCCTATTTCCGCCCCTCTCATTATATTCTCGATGTGCTGAACTTTTTTATGTTACTTTTACTAAGTGTCCAAATGCAAACGGCTGCATTTTATGTCGTCTGCATCTATTGATGAAATTTCAGTACAAAACTAATCAATGGAGTGACTTAAAGATCAAGGGAAGTCACCGGCGGTCATTCATCAGTGTCAGGCCGGGCGGGAGCAATATAGAATGTATAGGAAGGTGGATGGAAGCGCCGAGTGGTAATGAAAGGCTCAACAACTTTCTAACTTACTGTGTGTTACAATTCTTCACCATTTCCAAGACCTCTGCTTGCTGTCAGGGAATAGAAGGTAGAAACCTGTCCTGATCTAGAGTTTCTCACAGCTGAGGGTTTGGTACAGTTGCATCCAGTCTTGGTAATCCTTTGTGTGGTAAAGACACAAGCAGCACAAATCTCTCTCTAGCATACTGGAGGTCTTATTCCAAAGTGGGTGCTCCTGGGTGGATGAAAGGAGGGTCTCCAATGTCCCGCTAACTAGGATTCAGCTGCCGCAGGATATAAAGCTTTTTCAGACTCTGGATCTAAACACGACAAAGTCAAACTCAACGGAGGACTCTGCAAACAGCTCCCCATATCTCAGCTTCTTAGAAGAATTAGAAAAATACAATTCAAGACATGACTATGTGGTGGGCCTAGAAGATTTGCCGGCTCGTCCAGGAGTCAGATACGATATAAAGAGAAGCCTCAGCTGGAGACAACTTCCATTTCTACCTTCATGTTCTATAATCCGGCGCCTGCCCTGGCTACACCGGCATACATACAGAAATACAGGCAGAGCAGAGACATTCTGAAGATTACCTTGAAACACAAATGACAAGTAGGTCAGACCCTCGTGAGATGGGAAGGCTTGTGCTTAAAGTGCATAAAGAATGAAGTATATGCACAGTGAGGCGTCTGCCATTGTCGTCCTCCGCAGAGAATCCCGCGTCCCCTTTCATGCATGTGTAACTTTCTATAAAGCTGACCTGGCTTTTCTGTGCTGTAGAGTCTCTATATCTTGGGGCGTTCTCGCATATCAAGGCCGGAGCTCTTCATGGTGTCGAACACCAAAAGAAAAATCTTATAATATATACCGTACCTTCCAAAACAAAGCTCCAAGGGAAGACACTGTGCAGGAGTCTATGGAAGGAAGAAGATTTATCATCTGGGGATCAGACTCTCATCATTCACTGTACTGACACATTGCAACGACAGCATGAAGGATACAAAGTATTCTTATAGCCATGTACTGTACATAGATCAGGCATTATACATATAATGATAAATATTTCACACTTTTTCTCCTTTGACTCCTTATTGACCTGAGTCCCATTCAGCACTGTCTCTGCGCCCACTTGTCTCTTCTTTCCCCTCGACCACCCCTCATTGCCCCTCAGCTCTTTCATGACTAGAGATGGGCCCTCCAGCTATTGGGGGCCCCATAGTAACTGGAACACCCTCCTAGTTATACCCTTGCTCCTGGCACTGTAGAATTGTCAGTATGATTCAGTATGCTATTTGTGCACAGTAACACAGGAGGAGAATAGCGATGTGGGCACTAATAATAAAAATTACTGCACTAAAGTTTTATACCACTAGGCGGAGCTCTAGAGTCTTATACTACATGTGCTTGAATGAATACTTTGTGCTACCAGCTGGTTATAGAGAAGATTTCTTTTCACAGCACTCCGAGGGGTCAGAGATGGTACTGCAAGTAAAACTTATTAGCGGTAATTGTTTTTTTTAAGTAAAATGCTAAAATTAAGAATTAATAAAGCATAAAGATACAGCAATAACTAGTTGGATGATACATCTGCATTCTAAACCAGGACTTAATAGGCCCCATTATTTACTGATATCTGTGCCAATGGTGCTAATTTTTCTTAATCTGGCCAACAGTGTAAAGTTTTTTGTCACAATCTTTGGGAACTCCTGCTAATCAGATATGGTGGGGGTGCAGAGGCTGTCCCTTATATTAACTGTTAGGGGAAAAAGGATTTGTGCAAGCTGACATGTCATATCTTGAGATTTCCATAGAGATAAGCATCAGTAGGTGTGCTTGGTTGCTGCTCAAAGATGTAGCAGAGCTAGTTAGGTCAGTGCAGCGGAGTAGATGTAATGTGCCATCTTGTGTTTCATTTGTTTGTTGTTGCCCCCATAAAACCTCTTTAAAAAAAATAAAAGTGCAACATGAACGTTGCCATGTACAGGTATAGATGTAGCAGAGCCAGGTCAGTGCAGCAGAGCAGACGTGACATCTATGGGCCTGACAATACACCTATTACATTGATTTAGCAGCACAAAATCTAGCTCTGCTACATCTGTATTATACCCTTGGGAAATATATAAGGTTAGACCAGCAGAGGCAGCGCCCTACTCCTGGAGGGGCCCATAGGACCCGATGCTACTGTACTTTGTGAGGGCTAATGATGACTTATTATTATAAAGATAGATATATTATATATACACACACATATATATCCATTCATTCATTCACACATATATACAGTTGCGCTAAAAAGTTTACATACCCCTGCACATTTTTTGGTTTTTTGGCCTTTTTTCAGAGAATATGAATGGTAACACAAAAACTTTTTCTCCCCTCATGGTTAGTGGTTGGTGAAGCCATTTATTGTCAAACTTCTGTGTTTTCTCTTTTTAAATCATAATGACAACCAAAAACATCAAAATGACCCTGTTCAGTAGTTCCCATCCCCTGGTGATTTTGGCCTGATAACATGCCCAGAAACCAAACCACGGTCAGGTAGACCAACCAAAATTTCAGCCCCAACTGCCTGGAAAATTGTTCGGGATGCAAAGAAAACCCCCCACATAACATCAGCTGAAATACAGGACTCTCTGAAAACTATCGGTGCGGCTGTTTCAAGATGCACAATAAGGAGGCACTTGAAGAAAAATGGGCTGTATGGTCGAGATGCCAGAAGAAAGCCATTACTGTGCAAATGCCACAAAGATTCTCGCCTTCAATACGCCAAACAGCACAGAGACAAAACTCAAAACTTCTGGAACAAGGTAATTTGGAGTGATGAGACAAAAATCGAACTTTTTGGACGCAGCCATAAACGTTACATTTGGAGAGGTGTCGACAAGGCCTATGATGAAAGGAACCCCATTCCTACTGTAAAGCCCGGAGGTGGATCACTGATGATGTGGGATGTCTGAGCTTCAAAGACTCAGGAAACTTGGTCAAAGCTGAAGGAAAGATGAATGCAGCGCGTTATCAGCAAATACTGGAGGCAAATCTGCCCTCACCAGCCAGGAAGCTGCACATGGGACGTACTTGGACGTTCCAACATGACAACGATCCAAAACACAAGGCCAAGTCGACCTGTCATTGGCTACAGCAGAAGAAAGTGAAGGTTCTGGAGCGGCCATCTCAGTCTCCTGACCTCAATATCATTGAGCCACTCTGGGGAGATCTCAAGCGCGCAGGACATGCAAGACAGCCCAGGAATTTACAGGAACTGGAGAACCATCTGAGAAAATAAAAAGCCTCATCCACAACTAGCACAAAACACTTCAAGCTGTCACTGATGTTAGAGGGGGCAATACACGGTATTAAGAACTGGGGGATTGGAACTTTTGAACAGGGACATTTTGATGTTGAACATTTTGGTTGTCATTATGATTTAAGAAGAGAAAACACACAACTGTGTATATGGATATACATATATATATATTATGCTGACCCAGTTGTAGGTCACAAACTGATATCAGGAAACAAGCAGCGAGTATCGGTTCATTACTCACCGCCCTGCTCTGTGTGCATATGACAAGGGACAGCTCAATACCCGGAGCAGAGGAGCAGAGAGGTGAGTAATGAACTGATACTCCAGTAGGGGCCATTAAACTGTATGAGGGGATTCAGGGGGTCATTACACTGCATGGGGGCACAGACCAATGCCTTATACACTGTGTGGGAGCAATATTCAGGCAACTAATAAACGGTGTCCGGACACTGATGGGGGATTATCCTGTGTGTAAGGAATATTAATACAAGGGGATGCCATTTATATAAGGGGACAGAAGGTACTGTGGGGAGGCATGTCTCTGTTCCCCCGTTAAAAATTTTAATACCGCCCCTGTATATACAGTAAATCAGTCATCTCCAACCTGTGACTCTTGAGCTGCTGCAAAACTACAACTCCCAGCATGTCCTGGGGGCCACATGTTGCACAGCACTCATGTACGGGAATACTGGATCTCTTTATTGCATAGAGTTCCTGTAAGGCAGATTGTCACCATTTAGGGGCCCATGAAGCCTTTGCACCAGGGGCCCTGCACCTACATCCCTGCCCGTACCCAGATTCAGCTGATGCTCTCACGGCTGATGAGTCTGGAGCTGCGGCAGTCGGCAGATGCTAGGTGGCAGTGTGGCTTTAATCCTTTGTATTTTGTCTCCTCTTCCTCTGCACCTGTTTCTGCAGAGTTCTCAGAGTATCAGCTTCTCGGTTACAGGATCTATAGTCTCATGTATTATTTACGGCATCGCTGTTTTTTTTTTGTTTTTTTTTAACCCCATCTTTCCCAAGTTGGGCATCTCAAAGCATCAGCCCATTGCTTAATATCCTTGTTCCAAGTGTCAAGTGGTTAATGAGGAAGAGCTGCATAGAAAAAGCCTGTCCTTAACTAGGATTCAATCATGGCCCCTGGGAGCAGGTATCAGAGAAGATTGTGTCTATTGGGCCCTGATGGAACATCCAGTCAAAGTTTCATCAGCCGTAGAGCTTATGACTGGTCACAAGTAAGTAAACAGTCAACACGTTAGGAGATTTCCCAATCACCCTTTAAGAGATACGTCAGCTGAGCAGGGTGATATGGCCTGGTCATGGTGATATGATTCATTGTAACCCAGGAATGTATGGCCTTACAGACAGGACATCAACTCAAAGCTTATTAATAATCACCCATTTTTTGCATATAAAGATAATTTTCCTCTTATTAAAAGGTGTTGCAGAAGCTTTTCCCTCCTTCCCCCTTCCCCCCCCCAAAAAAAAAGCGCCACACCTGTCCAAAGATTGTGAAAGGTATTGCATCTCTGCTCAATTTCCTTCAATGGCGCAGAGCTGTAATACAAGACACAACCACAGACAGTTGTGGCACTGTTTTGAGAAGAAAGTCACTTTGATTTTCTAATTGTAGACAATCCCTTTAAGAAGGCCAGGAACAGACGTTAGATCTGGTGGGCTTAATGCCAGCTGAATATATATATACACACACACACACTCAGTATAGACTTCTACATACAGTGATTTATACAAAGTTTATGTTTTGAACAAGTTAAATAAAATGTATTTCACCTGTAAAATTTAGAATCGGCACTCAAAACTGCACCATGTGAATGTGCGCTTATACTTGATCATGTGACAATGATTTTACAGAGAAAACCAAAACCCAGGTACTGTATAATAAAAGTTTTGCAACTTTCTAATAAACTTTGTGGCTCAATTTCTTAACTTTTTCAAGATCTCTGCTTGCAGTCCGTGAATAGGAATACTGATGGTGTTCTCTGAAAAAACTGGAAATCTCTCACAACTGAGGGTTTGTTACAGTTGTATCCAGCCTAGACAACCCTCAAACATCTCAGTCCAGTTCTGATACAATGTATCAATGCAGGGAATAGTGACATAGCTAAAAGGGGTACATGGGCAGCAGTGACAGCCAAGCCCTGATGGCAGGAGGGGGCACTGATGGAGAATCTGCAGTGAGATAAAATGTATCACCTTGAAGTCCAGTTTGTTTATAATGGATACAAATGTAGCAAAGTCACTTGCAATATGTAAACTTTTTACTCTGGGTTGTATTGTAGACTGTTGTAGGGATTCAGTGTAGAATCGTCAACAAATCTGAACATGGCCGAAGGGCTGTGTGGGTTTTCAGTCTTTGGATTTATTTCCATTTATTGACAGCAATCACAGATCTTGAAACCCAACGTAGGCTAAGAAAATCACAGAACATTTAATTAGAAAACAACCAAACTTGTCATGTGACTGAGGACTAAGTTAGAAATATTTACATGGACATAGTGTGGGGCTACTTGTATGTCTTCCTAAAATAGCAGAGCAGAGTCTGCAGTTGGTTTTCCGACAGTCCTGTGTCTGCGGCACAGATTGTAATATATATATATATATATATATATATATATATATATACATACATATAGTGCCGAATGACAAACACCTCTCTGCTACCTCTGTACATTCACAGCAGTCCCAGCGGAGCTTACACTTTCCCCAGCACCATCGCCTGGCGTGTATTATCATTTATAAACGCCATGTTAAATATTTATAGCACAGAATTATTAGGCGGCTGACATATACTGACCACGGGGAGGAGGAGGGGGCGACTGTACAGAACTTTACATGATTGCATTCTCTGCTGCTCCTGAATTGTTCTGCCCCTGGCTACGACCTCTTTTTGGTAAATACGACATTTCAGCCTTTTCACATCTTGGAAATGGATGTTTTTCCCTCTCCAGGACATGTCAGCTCTTTTCAATCATTCCAAGTATTTGGCCACATGAGGTTTATGCATTTTTTTAGATGACACAGGAGCAGCACTATATTTATTTTACCTTTTCTGCATCTTCTACGTGAGAAAAAAAAATAAAAAATAGATAATATAAAGATCCCAAAGTTCCAAAAAATAAAAAAATAAACAAACTATATGGATCATTTTTGAGCTAAATAAAACAATTATAAACAGCAGGCGAAATAAATGACCAATTTACTTTTCTGTCTGTATATTTGGAAACTATATTTGATATTAAAGTTTTATGCACTATTAGCAGGGTAAAGGGTTTTTTTGGGGCTAAAAATTATTTATCATCATTAACAGATCGATGGGGGTCCAACACCAGGCATCCCCATCAATCAGCTGTCTGATACAGACAATGAAGCAGGAAGCAGACAGCGCCGTTCTCTGTGTAGTGGCTGAAACAATTCACTGCAGGTTAGATCTCATTTAAGTGAATGGGAGCTGATCTGTAGTACCTGATCTGGCCACTTCAAAGAGAACGGAGCTGTCTAACCTCTTCTCCATTGTCTATAGATCATCTGCTGAGAACAACTTATTGGTGGGGGCTCCAGATGTCGGATCCCCAAACATCTAATGTTGATAACATTGTTGATCAAAGGCTAGGGCAACATGGTGACTAACATGAGTGATAGAGTTGCAAGACACCGCCAGTTCGCCGTGTAGCCCTAGATCATGGGCAGAACAGGAACTGCAGGTAGGGTAGTAGAGATAGGAGATGTAAAGAGGCGCAGCACCGTGGAGAGATTTATATTCTATTGTGTATGGGCCAGGCAGTGTGGTGACGGGCACAAGGTAGAGGCCCCTGGTGTAGGGATTCGGCAGAAAGATGAGCCTGGATGCTACATTCAGTTACTGGCATAACTATAGGGGTCGTAGTGAAAACTGGGCCCATAATTATAGGTCTCCGAATGTAGACCTCAACTCAGACGTGAACATAACCAATGTAAAAAATCAAGGTGGATACTTTCTCTCACTACACTGAGATCTTCTTTAATGGTTGGCAGTCTGTGCATTGTAAATTTATTCCTCCTGCCCACTGGTGTAAGATGGGAAGAACATGTACGACACATAGCCTTTCAATGCCAGTTGGTCAGCAGGAGGGAGGCTGTGGCAAAAAAGGGGGCAATTATGACTGTGTGTGGGGGCACTGACAGGAGATGGGAATAATAGAAAGCTCTTCAGACCCCAGAGTATAATACTTGGGAAAAATATAATCAACTATACTCACCTTTCCTCTCCTATGTAGAGCTCCACCGCAGCGTCTGGTCTTCTCTCGTCTTCTGGCCTATTGAGTAACATCAGTGGCCCTGTAGAACCACTGATGCCCAATCACAAGCCTCAACAGTCCCATGGGGCTGCTGACGTCACGTAAGAGGTCAGAAGATGCTGGGAGAGAAGATCAGATGCTGTGGAAGAGTCGGGGAAAGGCGAGTATGAGCGGTTCGTGTTTCCGCACCTCCCCAGGGCCTCCAGTTATTATACTCTGAAGAGACCCTACAGTATAATATCGATTCGTTGGTGGAGAGACCCAAAAATCTTGGTTTTGACTGAACCGGAAACTTTTAGGAAGCTCGTAATGAATCTGGTTCATTCATCCCTCGTAAGCAAGACCAGAATGAATTAAAGTGACAGAGTGTTGGCCATGTTCACCTCAATAGGACGACAGATTCAGGAGATGTTTTGGAGGTGCAGGTGACACAAACGTGCAAGTAATTCAATAGAACAGAGCTGCAATTCCAGATACAACCCATGGGTAGGCGTGGCGCTGTCTCTGGAAAGACGACGCCATGCTGTCCTAATCATGTATAGGCCCTTTTATGTAATAAAACAAGAAAAAGTTGAAGGAGAGAGGGGAAAAAAAAAAAAAGAACAGTTCATTGACCCAAAAACTTCAATTCTTCTCAGTTGCTCAGCTGAAACCAGGAGCGATACTTTGTCATCCTTTTTTGTACTGTATCTCCTTTAGAAGGCTAAGGCCCCCTCGTAGTGAAACGTAGCAAAAAAAGGAAAAACCACAGCCGAAACGCATCGCTTTTTCTGACGCAGCATTTTTCATTGCGTTTTCGCTGAGTTTCTCTCTGCGGACTTTCTGCCCATATTATACCTATAGGACAAGCAGCAGCGTTTCCGCGGGTATAATTGACATGCTGTGATTTTGACCACTGCAATGTGTGGATAGGATTAGCCAGAATCCCATTCACTTTGCAGGTACTGTACAGCGCAGTGTTTTCGCAGCGTTGGGCTTCAGTCTAAAGGAGTGTGTTGTTTTTTTTTTGTTTTTTTTTATATATAAAGCACAAAAACACGGCACAAAACAAAACATACTGAGGTTTTTTTTTGTTTTTTAACCTTTATTTATGACCCATTCATTCGAATGCTGGAAAAACAAAAACTTTACATGCGGAAAACTTTTTTTTTTTTTTTTTTTTTGTAGGTGTCTAGCTCCTATTCTGTGAATATTTTCAGCCTCCCTGAATAAAGATGATCATTCTGTATGAGAACAAATCACGTCCATGAAAATGTACCAACATGTTAAGGACTCTCAAGGATGTTTCCCTTATGTGGTTAGATGTCACCATACAGGTTCATGGAGAAACACATAAATCACCTGCTCGTACAGATTTTTGGATGTTTTTTCTTTTCTTTTCTTGTAACAATGGAAGGCGAAGTGTTGCTGTGCACAATGGCAGAGAGTTGTATTGTAGTTGATGGTACAAAAGCTGCGGCATCTTCTAAACTGAATATATCACAGGAAGTAGATGAGATGGAATGAAAATATTTAAGCAATATTCAGCCGCTTGTTAGATTTTTTTTTTTTTATGGGTAATGTTTAATTAATCTCCACGTACCCCGAGGAGTCCAATCTATTTTTAATGCAACTTACACTGGAAAATGCAATGATAATTTTATGCTTGTTCTGTAGTAGGAAATATTACAGACGTTTACATTCGATTCTGGCTGGTTATTGGCAGAATTTTTTTATATGATGTGTCCTTCCTGTTGGAGACAATACAATAAGCGGCATCAGCTGTAGCTAACTTTATCTTTATTATTTCTGTGGATTTTTAATGTCTTTTGGTTTTTGCCATCACACTGCAACAAGTTAGAAGTTAAACTCTCTCTGTATGTAGACCAGAGATGCGCCTATTGCTCTAGCACAGGGGTAGGCATCCTTCGGCACTCCAGCTGTTGTAAAACTACAACTCCCAGCATGCATACTTACTCTGCTGTTCTTGGAACTCCCATGGAAGTGAATGGAGCATGTTGGGAGTTGTAGTATCACAGCAGCTGGAGTGCCGAAGGGTGCTGACCCCTGCTATAGGAGGAGGGCAATCCATATTTGCTGGGACATCTCCACTGTAGGGTTCAAGTGGCTTCTACCAAGGCAAGTAGATTTAATATCCATATCGCCGGTCCCTTAAATATGTCAAAAAAAATTCCAAACTGGAGATCAGTAAATTCACCTCCAATTTGTTCCTCAAGTCCTGCCTATTTCCTATATAGTCTATAAAAAAATGGACCTCATATAAAAATGTGTAGTGGTAATGGGATAGTGGATGTAAATTTACCCAAATTTTTTTTTTTAACAATTTTTTAGTTTTGGATACAGTAAATTTCCCTCCATTTCCCTCAGAGCCTTCTGTAGTTTACCTGTATAGCCCGCACTAAGGCTCTCCGTCTTTTTAGTATGAATCTATGCAACCTCCATGTATTGTACGCAATGATCTTCTCCCATCAAGGCTATGCTTGCTATACACATCGCCTCCTAATGGAGTATGTCAGGTTTTGTATCTGGTACTGTACTGTAGCTCTATTGAAAAGAATGGGGTTTAGCTGCAATACCACTCACAACCTGTGCTCAAGTGTGGCGCTGATAGGGAGGGCAGCCATGTTTTTCTAACCCTGGAAACTCCAGATTAATTGCTGTATTGCCCTTATGATGGGAGCACTGGAAATCTCAATTTCCATGCTGACTGTTTTTTTTTCTCCAAGGAGTCTACATAATATGGTCACAATTACAGTCAATAACATTGGCAAATATGGCAAAAATTAGTTTGACCATTGACATGATACATTGGATTAGCTGTGAGGATAGCGGCCACCCTGTCACATTTCATAGGTAGATGGACGGCCAGGGAAAAGAGGGACTTGGTCCCATGACAGGGAAGTAGCAGAATTCAGATGGAGCAGCAGAGATAATAGATAATAACCAGCTTGTGGCCCTTTTATCTGATTACGTATTTTTGGAGGATGTACAAATCCGTGCACCTGAGGAAGGGGACGGGAGCGCCATCTCTCTTGTGTCTTGTCTCCCCTTGCCTACATTTCATAGGTAGGAATTTAGTTCCTCTCAATGTTACAACTCACCTAAAAGAACCTATAGTTGAAAAACTTCCCGATCCTGCGGCATAATCTAGGTTACCATATCACAAGCCAGCTGAAGATCAAGATCAATGAGTTTCTTAAGTTCCCCGGCTTCCTGTGTATTCTTGCCATCTTCTATGTTCACACTTTAAGGGGTAATTGAAGTGTCTTCTGACAAAGTTACACAGATTCCTTCCAGAAGGCGACAACTTTACCTTTGCATTTGTTTAGTATGCGGTTATTGCCAAGGGAACTGTGTTAGCACATTCTTCCATTGCTTTTATCACCCCTGTTCCTCTGATCAAGAGACTCATTTAATGCTGATTGTAGAACTCTTGAACCCGTCCCGGCAGCCGCGCTGTGTTTTGCCTTCCAGATAACTATTTACATATTCATCTCAAATACTTTAACGGCTCCTTTGAAGACCTGTTGACAAAGGAAGAAAAGGAAGAAAAAAAAAAAAAAATCCACGTTCCTCCAGTTTCCTAACTTGTGTCATTTTGTTTTTATGTTGCAGAAAATCGGGTACCTGCATTGGAAAGGTCACGCTCCAGGCACCAAGGAAGGATGGTAGCGACATGAGTCTCCAGACGCACCAAAGAAAATTTGGCTCTGCTCCCTCAACCAATAGAACAAGAACATCGCTGAGCTTGCAAAGAGCTTCAGCTTAGAAAGGGAAGAAGGAAAAAAAAAACTGAAAAAAAATTCCCAATATCGAAGGAACGTCCTTGATATTAAGCTGCATTTTGGCCTTTTGAAGAAGAAATTCTAAAAAATTTTTGTTGACAGTGTTAGAAACGTACAGTTAAATATTGTTACCTTTTGTCATTCTATTGTGACGGGAAGGAACTAAAGAGGTTATAAATGGTTTTATGTATAAGATTTTAGTTCGGGTTTTATGATATATGAGATAAATATAGTGAAGACTTGTGACTATTACGAGGCGCAGTTACTTAACTATAGCAAGAACTAGGAGCAATCCCTGGTTCGCGAGGAAAACTGTAGTGCACGTCAGGAGACCTTGTGCCTCATTCACATTATTATTTTATAGTGCAGTAAGTGCCACTAATGATAACTTATGAAGTGTTTGGCAATTACCGGAATTCACTCTTCGGCTTCTCACCTTAGCAAATCACAACACTGGAAAAATAGATCTGACTGGGGTTAGGGGTATTTTTTAGGTAATGTCAATGGGCTGGTTGTAAGACCAAAGTTAAAGGGGTTGTCCAGCTTATTACACCATTCTTAGTCTGTTTCAAAAAAATTTTTAAAGCGCAAAAAAATATATATATATATATTTAGATTGATATATATATATATATATATATATATCAATGTAATACTCACCTGACTGATCCCCGGTTGCTTGCTTAAGTTTAAGGTGTCCCCACTGGAGTCTACTTCCGGCTCCCTCTTTACAGACAGGAAATGACTGCTCAGCCAATTAATGGCCACAACAGTGACCCACCTCAACCAGTGATTCCTTTTATATCCCGAGGGGCCATGAAGTAGAGACCAGCAGGGGACCCATAAGGCAATGGAACAGAAACATCTGTGGATTCATAGGTTGACCAAGAATAGTTTTACATTAGTCTGTTTTCAAATTTTTTTCATCTGAGGACAAGCCCTTAAACTGGCCATACGTTAGAGACTTCAGACAGGTGGTTTCTGTAAGTCATTCATGGTTGGTTTGTGAAGATTATTGACTTGAATGTCCATGCCATAACATAAAGGTTTGGCCATAAAGACCAATTGATTTGTGGTGTGATTTGGTCTTCCATTGGGGAGATGCAGATCTGGCACCTGAAATGAACGGCTTTTCAAGTGCAGCTCATGACAAGACTGAAAAAATATAAAATGGTAGAAAAAATTTTTTTCAACAAATATCTGCTATCAGCACACGTCACACCAGTGGGCTAAAATCTATAGTGTATGGCCAGCTATACAAGCAACTTCCTAGTCATAATGTTCACAGTCCCTCCTGTCACTAGTCACTGAACCTTTAGAACCAGTTTGTGCCCATGGATTGTAGAGCAATATACTGAACCTGAGCCTGCTTTCACACACTACTTTGTCAGTACTTTAAAATACTTGCAAAAAAAAAAAAAAAACGGAGATTGACTTTAATAAGAATAGGAAATATAAAGGAAGCTATTTTTTACTTCCACTTTATCTAAATTCACTCTTGCCTTTGATTGCAAAGCAAAAATCTGCAACAAAAATGTAGCTTTTTTGCAACATCTAGCCTCCGTCTTCAAGGTGTTGTGGGTGTGTTTGAAATCCTGTAGGAAAAATTAGTGAAAAAAAAATACAATACACAAAGCAGGTTCACAAAAAAAGCCACTGACCCCAAAAGGCTTTGCATGTATTGTTTTCTATATTTCACTATAAAAAAAAAAAAAACCAAAAAAAAAAAAAAAATTAAAAAATACCAAAGAAAAACAGCAGGAAAAATGTAACAATTCGTCAAGATGGATTCACACACATGATGATTCCATTGACATTTTAATGGCTTTTGTAAGTCTACACACCCTGTAGCCAGAGGGAACTTTAAAGTCTAATAATAAAAAAAAAAATAAACCAAAAAAAAAAAAAAAAACACGCACACAATTGAAACAAAGCATTTTGGTTTGCTGCATTTTTGGGGTCAGTGGCTTTTTTTTGTTGCCTGTATAAAATAAAACAAGCAAAAAAAATAAATAAATAAAATCCATTGTGGTTTTATTTGCAAACATTTAAAAAATACTGGAATAATAGTGTGTGTACATTTGCAGGTCTGAGTATCACACTAGATATTGCCTATGGAAGACACTTAGATCTTAGGTATCCAAACTGGACAGGTATTTGAAGAAAGAAGCCAAACTGCCTATTTTTTGGATGATTAGGTGATGAGGAAGGGTCTTGTGATTTAGTTGGTCAGGGATGTTTGTTCAGTGCTGGCTACATTATATTACATCATTATGTGACTAAAGTAGAAGTTGAAGTTGAAAGTGGCCAATGCTTAGCTTTTGGATTCAAATTCCCACAATGTAACGGACTCATCCCTTACAATCAACTCATTGTCTCCATATCAACCTTTAGATGATTGCACTGGAAATGTAGCCTGCAGATGTGATGACTTATCTCCATGAGGTCATCAACTCCTCAAGAACAGCGATTCTTCCAGGAGACGCTTTTATTATATGTAGCAAAATAATCGGTGGTGTTGAATCATTCCAAAAAATTAAAGAATGTAATCTGGGTACAATGTATTGAATGTACCTGGCTAGCTCATTTAGTAACATTCTTGTATACATTGTAATTCTTCATTTACATATATATATATATATAATGCAGGAAGTTAAGCTATGGAGTTGAAACTTAGCCAAATTGTTCAACTTTTTACCCCTTAGAGACTCACAATGACGGGCATATGCCATTTACCTCTGAATTCTATTAATACATGGTGGTCAAGGCTACGGCTCACTTTTTAAAAGTTGTATTCATTTGCAATATTTGCACATCCTGACACCACTAGGTTTACATATCGGCACAGAAATGGCAGATGGCCTGAGCACGACTTGCAGATCATCCTCCTTCAGTCAATATAAAAAAAAACCAAAAAAAAAAAAAAACAATACACTCTGATTATTACCAAACACCCTGATAGATATTTTCAGTCTTGGGATATTCTCTATTGAGCAATGGGTTAAATCCACATATCCAAATACATGATACTGTAAGTGAAACAGTAGTAGGATGAGAATAGTCTAGAACAGTACAAAAAGGGTTGGAATTGGATCAGCCTCCAATATCCTGTGGGGTCCATAGGACCTCCCTGTGGGATACACAAGACCTCCCTGTCACATATCAGACATGTTTATAGGACCTCCCTGTCATATAGAAGATATGTTTATAGGATCTCCCCATCACATGATCATGTGGTCATAAGACCTCCCTCACATAAAAGATCATCTGATGTCTATAGGATCCCTGACGCATAATCCTGTGGTGTCAATAGGATCCTTTGTCCCATCAGAAAACATCTAGGTGGATTTATAGTATAGTATCAACTAATAACAGTACAAAAAAGGTTGCAACAGTATCCAACATCCTGTGGTGTCAATAGGACCTCCCAGTCACATAAAAGATCATATAGTGTCTGTCTGTTTTAATCACCAAGAACATAATCCGGCGGTGTTCTTAGGACATCCCCGTTACATACAAGAGCATATGGTGTCCATAGGACCTCCCTGTCACAAATTATATAGGGTCAGTAGAACCCCTTATCACATCCAAGAATATCCAAAGGACCTCCATGTCACATTATAATGTCCATAATCCTCACTGTCATAAGGATCCTACAGGATATTCTCCATCAAGACCCCTGCCCCATAAGAAAATGTTGTTTCAGATTCAGCATAGCTTATTATACTTAGTGCAAAAGGAACCAAAAGAATCCATTATCATAGTAAAGCATGACATCACAGATGGTTAGATGAAGCATCTGGATAAAGCCCATGAGATTATATCAAGGCCACCCATCAAATCGTTATGAGCAAGTTTAATTGAAACCTCATATTCTTGGGATCAGATATTGGAAACCATGTTGCGTACTATAAACCTATTAAGTGCCTAAATGGTCCTTTACTCCTTGTAGGATTGTACAGTGCTCCATAACCCATAGTCATGGACCCAAAACGTAACCTGCCCAAAGGGTGGTCTGTGGTGTCCAGCAAAGGTCAGCAACCAGTTAATCTCGCACAGCCGTATTGGGAAGGCACATTAGTGACTCAACACGGATTTGAAAGAGTTTTTTCTATTTCTGCATTTACAATATTCTACTTTTTACAGATTTTTAGAGAACTTTTGCCAATTTTATTGCAGTGTTCCTGAACTTTTTAGGCAAATGAATGTAATATCTTATTATAGGCTTACTTTCCCATACTCACTTGTGATTTCCTGTGGTTATTTTACAGGTAATCTGTGTTGTAGGTCTTAGAGGTTGGATTTTAAGGGGACAACCAGAAGATTTATATTAAAGCTCTTTTAGTGCATTTAAAATTGAGGGAAAAAAATTGGATCTCTTATTCCTGTGCCAAATAAGAAGTTTCAGGTCACAGGCTTGAAAAGGCTTGTCTGCCTGTGCCCCTATGACAATGCTTCCTGTCCTTGAATGATAGAAGTACAGAGCTCATTCAAGCTTATAAAAATTTATGAAAGCAGAAATTTCAGGTTTTCAGGTAAGAAAAAGACCTGATTGATGACTGAGGTTTGGTCTCCATATACTAAAACTAAGTTACCAGAGCAGGAGGTGTTGTCATGGCGGTCAGGGTCCACAGCCACTAAAAAGTCTGCCAAAGAGTATAACATATATAAAACATATTGGCACATTTTATATACAGTATATGCTAAAGTGGCTCTAATGGTACATTTCTGGGGGTCTTACTTGAAATATATATATTATATACATCCAACAATAACCATAGCATAGAATGAGAGGAGTATTTTACAGTCATTGAAGGGTTCTACCAGATTAACACTTCACTTATATTTGAACACAAAGCATTAGATTTTTTTTTTAATTATTGATAAATGTATAATAATTCTTTAGTCTAATATAATATATAACAAAAACATGCAAAAATTGACGTGACACATGAACTCTACATATACTTGCATATAGAAATAAACATACAATATAATGTGTACATGAGCAAAGTTACAGCTGTCATTTATATCATGTGCAAATTTGCTTTTATCATGAGTGGTCACAGCCTCCAGCAAAATGTGTACATTCCTGTCTTAAAATACTCTGTGCTGCTGAAAACCCTGTCTGTTCACTATGCAATTTTAATCTGTGACTTTGTTACCATTCCTCTCCTCATATCATGATCCCATCCCTGTCATATATAGTCCTGTTGTCACTGACAATTACATGAGAGCATACTTCTCTTCTGAAATACTCTATTGCTGGGCGATACCAATTCTTCCAGTATGTAGCTTGCACACTGCCCCCTTTAGGAGAAGAGGCATCCTATTCTATAGGCTCTGAAGTGCTTGCGTTACTGGTATTTGCCCCACTTGGGCAACCACAGAAAGCATCTGATTATGTCGGAGGAAGCCATACCCAACCAGTCAATTCCACTGCTGGACTATTACATGGCGGCCACTCACATAAATGGCCCTCAATGTAGTATACGGATGGCTTGAGTCCTCCAAAAAAATGATTCTTCTATGATGTCCGGGCAATGGGCCCTTCATGAGTCAACCCTGTTAACTCCATACCCCCTCTATGTTGCAGTATTCCAACTAGAATGTGCCATTGCCAAAAAGGGGGGAAATTTTTATTTTTTCCAGTAAAGTAAAGACATTACAGGCATTTACCATTACATGAACTAAACAGATCTCTCTTGCTAATTGTAATTTGTAAATATAAAATTCCCACAACTTTTTGGAAAACTTTCTACAATGTTACAGGGTTGGGAAAAGTTCTGTTACTATTTTTTTCCATGTAATTGGCCAGAATGGAGAGAGAAAGCCTTTCCCCTTGCCTTTAAAGCTACAATAGATCACGGGAAAAGATACAAAAAGGTACAAAATATCAGCACCGGGCCAAAAACAAACACATGGTGCTAAATCATTTGCGGAAACTTGTTTGTGGCAGGGATGAACATGGAGATCATGGGGCCCCATAGAAAAAGTCAGAATTGCCTTCCACAAAAACAAAGTAGACTACAGAAGGTTGTGTTTTTTTTCTAAAAATATTTTTAGGTAAGTGCAATTGCAGGACGAAAAAAATAAAATAAAACAGAAAGACCTCAAACAATTACAACAACGGTGCTCTTACCTCTGTCTACAGAGTCCACTACTCCAGCTGAATTCTGCAATCCTTTCAGTTACATTTTTCTCCATAGCCTCTGTTTTTTGACTATATACTGACCTACTGCTATTTTTTCATTAAAACTTTAACGATTTACTGACATGGTAGGTGGGCAAGTCTTATAGACTGCGTCATAATTGTCCATAAACAAAGCTGGGGGAAAGTATTTATATACTTGGACTTACATCAAAGGAGATTAAAGTGTTGTGAGGGGGACCTTCGGGTCCCCTGCCTTTAAGGGCCCCAGACCAGATGCCATTGGTTTAGGCTGGACAGAGATCTCCAGAATTTGGAATGTCTAATGTCATCTTCTGACAAGTAGAAAAGGACCATATGAAATTATTGACCCTTCTTGGACACTAAATAGCTAATGACGACTTTGATCCTGTTCTGCAATATATTAAAATCTACAAAATTTTTTGTTTAAAAGGCATCTATTTTGTCTTTTCCCCACAAAGTATAGTGTCAAGTTGGGAGGCAGCCTGCTGAAGCAGAAAGCTTCTCAGATAGTTCTTCAATAGGAAGGAAGACAACTTAAATTTCAAATTCCTCTGCTTCATTTTGATGGAGCTTAGTGAAACTTTCTTAGACTTTGCAGAAAGTCTAAGACTTCCAAATGCCATGCTTGAAGCTCTGACTTTGGGCTCAGTGTCCCTTTAAGAGAATTTCCAATCAGAACCATTACACATTTTGGTGAATTACTAAGATGGCCCCTATATCTGGCAAACAAGGTTACCAGCCGAAAGCCACACACTGATCTTCAAGACCAGGAAAAATTAGAATCCTTTAAGAAAAATTTTGGAATTTTTAATATTCCTTCTTTTGGTACATCCCCTATATAACCATATACAACAAGTAGAGCAAATTCAGGGCTTATCGGCTACATTTTTTTTCACCCACATTCTATGCTGTGCACATTACCATTTTTTAGAAGCATAATTGTAAATCACTATATATATGGACGCTCATTGATGTTCTATTTTATGTTTACATTTAATATATTACTATCTTGATGGCTACACTGTATATGATTATGTGAATGTATAATGTATGTATGTTAGCTCATGCCATGCAAACAGACTCCTCCAAAAAGGAAGAGCGCCCAATTTTAGAGGAGTCTTTGGCAGTGTCAGACTGGCTTACCAGAGTATCAGAGGATCCTCCAGTGGGCCCAGACTCTAATATAATAATGGTTCAGCAGAAGACCCAAATTTGAAGGGTACTATGGTCTATTTTCTAGAGGTTGCTGAGGAGGAGTCGCCAGAAAAATTTTATCAGCAGGGAAGGAACCTCAGTGCAATACTAGTCTCTGATTTATATACTGTTTTCCATGGATCATTGCCATAAAGAAGTCTCTACTTTGGTCTAATGCAAAAATTTCAACAAATAGACTTGTTTTTCACATTCTTAAAGTAGCACCAAGACCTCAACCAAGTATGAATCAGACTTGCCTCAGGTCTCCTTCCTTGAGTAGACTTCTTGACGAAAGCAACCCCAAGAATTTCATTAGCCTTCATGTTGACTAGAAGACCAATGTACCCAAGCTCATTTTTTCATTTTTAGTTACTCTATCTCCAAACGTTATCCTGCCAACAGAATATTGCCTTGTTCCAACAATAGTTGGGTGTTGATAGATTTTGAGGATTGTCCTATGTTATGCTGCAGAATTGAGGGTCATAGAAGTACTTAAAGGCTTGATATGTAAAGTGCTCCTCAAATGTTTTTGTATGATCTTAAAATAGTATATTTTGCATATATCTCACACATAGCATGTCACATGGTACTAACACGGTTGGTTAAATAACTGATATTTAGTTTTTTTGGTAATGTCCTCAGTGGTACCCTAATGTGCCTGTATGTACACAGTATATATTGTTTATGTTATACATCAAGGAGCAACTCCAGTCAACCTAAAGAATTTTCTGCCTAGTCTAGTCCATAGGGGCAGCAATACTGCTGTCTATCCTTCCGCAGGCTATTGAAAAAGCATCATTCAACAGGTAGCAACAGTGAGCACTTGGGAAAGCTCCTCCAAGGGTAAGGAAAATATCTAAATTCTGCTCCACTTCAAGGCATGATGGAGACACATTGGACCATAAGCAGCTATTGGGACTTTGCACAAAGTTCACAGTATCATTGGTGTTAATGGTAGTGACTGGAATTGCTCTTTACAATGAAAACACTTTGGGGTGCACAGTGGTGACATCATCGGTCACTTTAATTCTGAACATTTATGCTACAACAGTGAGTTTTGTCACCATATTTTTGCTCCACAACTTTATTCCATGGACATTGTAACTATAGGGACTATGCATATTATAACACTATGCATATTATTCATTTATTGACTTTCCTCATGTACCAGGTGACCATAAAATAAATACATTTTTGACTAAAAAACAAAATTGTAGGTTTTTTTTTTGACACTTTATTACTCTACTCATGAGATGCCCTCAAATCATACACCTTGCCACAAGGATCTAAAGAGGATATCGCACAAAGTAGCTAGATAAGATAAGGAGATCATCTTGACAGGGTTGTCTGAAGAGTTTCATTTACCTTACTTCTTCCAGCAACTTTGGGGGTTCCAGGCTGGTTCTGACCCTGGGTCACGTGAACAGCCCTGATTCCCCGAGTAACTCTGCCTCCTCCCTCCTCTCCCATTTTCACAGGTAGAGTACCTGTCCTATGAGAGCTGGACTTGTATAGTTCCCAACTGTCCCACATGTGGCAGGAGTGTCCCGATTTTACACTGCTGTCCCGCGGTCCCGTATAGCTTACAGATTTTCCCGCTATGCCCCTTTAGTGTTTTGCTCTTAAACTTTATTAGGGTAGGATAAAGGCTAAATGGTACATACTAAAT
Source organism: Leptodactylus fallax (assembly GCA_947044405.1). NCBI lineage: Eukaryota > Metazoa > Chordata > Amphibia > Anura > Leptodactylidae > Leptodactylus > Leptodactylus fallax. The sequence continues at coordinate 2,470,857 of CAMRHE010000275.1, read as the reverse complement.
CCTAGCGAGCTAAAGGACCTTTGATGACGTTATGACCATGTGATCAGACTCATGTGGGCGGAGCTATTCTGGATACTGCAGGACAGTGTGATGTTACACAGAAAGCTGGGAACAGAGTGATCGAAGATAAGGAGGAAAGAAGAGACAGCATGTGTGAGCAAGAGGGGGGAACTGAAGACAGATGTAGGGGCAAGTAAACTGGTGGCAGATAAAGGAGGACATTCATTTGGTGGTAGATGGAGGGGGCAATTAAACTGGGGCAGATGAAGGGGGGCATTAAGCTAGTGGCAGATGAAGGGGGACATTAAACCGTGGGGTGTAGCAGGAGGGGACATGTCAGCCTATAGTTGCCCCCAGTTCCCCCTCCAACTACTCCTACTGGTTGGGGGCACAAGGAAAAATAGATGAGAATGGGCAGAGTCAACGTAGAATTGGGTGTAGCTAAATTTGGCTAAAGAACAGATTGCCCAGTAAGACCCTGCAGAGATTTAATCTTTTCATCAAAACTCAGGTACTAGTTAAGTCTCTCCAAGATCGCAAGCCCAAGACCTTGTGTATCAAAGACAGGCACCCTAATAGTTGAGCCACAACCTCAACTATTCTTGATGAAATTAAGTCATGTATAATGTATTGGTATGTAGAGATATTTCTTTATATGTCAGTACATTGTATGTTTAATAAATGTATAGAATTTAAAGCATACATATCTCTATGTACCGAGACAATGTACATGTAAAGAAAAGATATTTTTGTGACTTTTAAACAAAATTGTTCGAAAAAATTTTTACCATTGAGAACAATCAAGGCTGTGGCTCAGCTATTAAGGTGTTTGCCTCCCATACAGAAGATTCCAGGTTTTAGATCTAGGACAGACCATGTGAAAAAGATAAATAAATTTATAAAATAAAATTAGATAAAAATTACTAAAATGTTAAGTCTTTCACAGAATGGGTAGTAATGGGAGGGGGCAGGATTTGTACTTTGACTGTATCTCTCCAGGCCATTGAATAAGACTCTCTTAAATTAGGAGATCTAAATACATGCAGGACCCGGCACAAGGCATCAGGTCTATGAAGAAACATTTTAGTTGCCATTTTTTTAATGTATGCTCAAATCAAAATGTACTTTACTTGATGTGAAAATGTCTTTTAATCTTTGCAACATTATAAAACCCCTCGAGTTTTTAAGAGAAGAAGAGATTGTAAGATGAAGTACATAACCTGTTCCCCTGTGTCCATAAAAATGGATCAGCCCTTCGTTCCGTCATCTGCCTGAACGACTCGTGTTTATGGAAATGGTTCAATTGCACTTCATCCTCTGGTGACCTTGTTCAATAAAACAGTATCCACACTGCTGGATTCACACTATTTCATTTCCATATTACAGGCCGTACTGCACTACAACGTGTCCTCTATTCGGAATTAGAGGCGTAATTGCTTTATAGCAGTTAATGGCTAAGTGTTTGTGCCAAATGAAAGATCTCCACATGTCGCCATCCAGTACAACAATGGAGGATGCCAGCACCTTATGCTTCATTTTCAAACAAGCTGAATTATCTATCAGCAGGTGAGATTAACCCTTGGCAGCCGGGATTGTCTACAACAATGCAGGGCAGCCAATAGATAGGATCAAAACTGGACAAATTAGTTGAAACACCATACCTACCCAGGGTTAATATTTGTATACCAACACATGGCTACACACTGAATACAAATCCAAGTGTGAGAACACACAACAACCCCTCTAAAAGGTAAGAGGGGGTACCATGCCTCATTATGTAGAGGCCACTGTGAGATTTACAGTGACCATGCATTTCCTGCTAGGAATTCTGGGTAAGGTATATATAAATAACACCTCCTTGGTGGAAAAGAGCAACTGGTTGTACCCTCTCAAGTTATGCCCATGTCCGGGCCACGATGTAAAATCTGTAAAGGCGTTCTTCCCCAGCCTACCAAGTGCCATTTATAATGCTATTGATTTCTTACGCTAGGTTGACACTAGCCTTCGGCTTTCCATTATTCGGGTTCGCTTGGGGACCCGAAAAAACGGAAAGTTAGCCCGCTTAAAAAGCGGTTACCTGGGTCAACCGGGTTTCCATCTGAAAAATGCAGAGAGAAAAGTCCTGCTTGCAGGACTCTTCTCATTTTGTAAGCGGGTTTGGGGATGGAACCCACAAACGTAGATCAGGCGTAGGTGTGAACCTAGCCTTATATGGCAAAATGTCAAGCACCAGTGTTTTGTATAGATGCTACCTCTGCACCCTTTATAGCCTTTAATTAGAGACAGAAAAGTGGTTTCTAACAAACCAGATTTGTTATAAATTTTCCAAAAATTTCTGGTTTTGCCGAGTTTGAAGTTTTGGGGGTTCGTCACGAAGCATGAGGCCAAAGCACAGACCTCAGTGATGACCTGGGGACTGGAAAACATGGCAGATGACATTTCTTTTGCACTTTCCCTGGCCTACAATTGCTATGTCCTGGGGATCAGAGTGTGATAACCAACTTTGCACCACACTTCTGGTTTAGAATTTTCCCAGCGAATCTCACAAATATGCCTTTAATTATGTACCATAATACAATGATGCATCATTTACCAGGAAGGAAGTAAAATATTAACACTCTGAAGCTACCAACAACCCTCAAGATTTAGGCCTGCCAAAACTTCAAGTTGTCTCTGGGACTCTAATATTATTGAACTATCAGTACAATAGGGGAGCTGGCTATTGGAACCACCAACAATCATCTGATTGAAGGGGCCATGGTGCTCCAGCCCCAGTGCCGTAGTGGCTGAACTTGTTACTACAACTTTCAGCAGCTCAGTCCCCTTCAAGTAAATGGGACTGAGCTGCAATACCAGACAGTTACTACAAAAAGTACGGCACTGTGCCTAATAGACCTGGCCGCAGCCCTAGACACTCACATATGTATGGCACTGTGCCTGGTGAATAAGGAAGAAGCTGCAGAGATTGAAGGTGTCGAGGTGCTCCAGCAATCAACTGTTTTTGGGGGTCCTGGTAGTCAGATCCCCACTGATCTGATATTAAAAATAGATATTTCACTTACTTCCTCCGTGGTTTTATTGGGGACAAACCTTTAGCTTTCCAGGCTGGAACTGAGCGTGGGTCACATGCTGGGATTCAGTATCCCGGACCTGGGTGGCTCTGCCTCCTCCCTGGTATTTCTATGTACTAGGAAGCTGTCAGACAAGGTTATTGGAATAGTAAAGTCAACCCCCATAGTACCCAAATAGAATCACGGACAAAGTATGTGTTTATATAGTCCCTCAACAACTCATTTAAAGTCCTGGAAACCACTTTTTGCATAATCCACCTTCTGTCTCTATCCACCTTTCCTCATAGATTGTAAGCCCTTGCAGGCAGGGCCCTCTATCCCACTGTGCCAGTTGGTCACTGTTAGTATTATCTGTTTTGCATACCTTATGTACCATATGTAAACCCTCAAATGTAAAGCGCCATGGAAGTAATATAATAATGTACAGTCCACCATGGGATTAATGGTGCCATATAATTAAATAATAATAATCCGAAAAGCTCTCTCCTTCAAGTCTCAATCATCAGCGTGTGAGAAGGGTTCTTACATGGCAGAGCTGTAGATGTTTAAGCAAAACAAGCAAGGAGGGATCAAGATGTCATCAGTTAACTTTGTTTCATGGCTCACACAACATGGTCTCCCCAAAAAAGAAAACACTATGCTGAACTGCTGACCACCCAAGATGGGCTAGTTTGTTAGTTCTTGGCTTTAGTCAAACTTGGATTTGAGGTTTAACTATTTCCAGAAAAAAAAATCCAATAGGATGAGGATAGATCCCTCAGCATCAAAGGTTGGGTAGAAAATTAAAACATTTTTTAATCTGGTTTTAAAAACACATGCCAGCCTCCTTCCACTTACGGCTTTCAAGCAAAGTGCTCCTGCTATCTGCTAGTCCTGCAGTTAGATCTGTGCACTACATGAACTGCTCAGAATACCTTCAAGGATCCTTTGGTGAGCTGTGACTTTTTTTTTTTTTTTTTATAAACAATTTCAATTGACTCTTGCATCCACCACACCACTGGCCAAGAAAAAGCCTACAACAGGTCTACTCCTGTATTATCAGATGCATTTAATGGCCACTGACCTTTTTACAACTTTTCATAAATTAATACAAGCAAATACCAGGAATTTTTGAATTTATCTCAGAGTAAAATTTCTCTACTACTCTAGCTCTTTCCTCCCATGCATGCAACTCAAAACATTCCCTTGGACTGCAGTCACATAGTCGTTGCCATATTTTTAGCCAACACTGGGATAAAGTATGAAAAGTTTTTAAAGTCCAGAGGTGAATTTTACTCCCTCTTCCTGTTGGGACCAATTTCACAAGGCTAAGGGGGCGTTCACACTACCGTTGGTGACTGTCCGTAGTGTCCGTTGCTATTGTCCGTTACAAGATTTTAGCATCGGACACTAGCTATTTTTTTGGTACTTTAAGGTCTAGCTAATATTACCTTTTACCAGTACTTATGCAGTTGCAGGGGCTCAAGTGAATTTTAGTGAATTGTATTAGCATTAAGTTGATTTTAAAGAGTTTTTATTTTGTATGTTATTTTCTATAAATAAGATTTGTATTTTTTCATGGAGATCGTTTTGTAGAGTATTTTCAGAGTTTATTGGACACCATACATTGTTGTCATATTTATTAAAGTTTTCCCTGCGTGAAACAAAAGTTGGCAAAGAATGACCGACTGGTGCTATATTGGAAAGGGTTGGCTACTCTGTCCAAAACAAATGTATAAGGTCACATTCCAAATCAGTGATACAGGATGAGTGAACAGACTCTCCAAACTGGGTTTATTATGATTTAAAAAAAAAAAAAAAATAAATTCAGCTGAACCCAAGAATTTAGAGGTTCTCCACTCATCAATGAATATTAAATTCTGGGGTCTCTTCAGAGTCCCAGGGAAGTGGAGAAAATCTTTTAAAAAAATCTCATACTTGACTTATTTCAAGTCTCCTGGGCTCTGCCAGTGTAAGGTTTAGGTTCTCAGTGGTTTGATAGTGAGTGTCAATTTCATGATGTCAACATCCCTCTGTGACCTCAAAGGAGAGTCACAGGGCTCGGTGGTGACCAAGGAATGCCAACGTCACCCAGAAGGCTGGAAGATGCCTTGAAAAGAACCAGGATGCCACAGTGTGAGCAAAGGTGATTTTAATCTTTTTTATTCTGCAAATCCCATGAGCCTCAAATTATTATATTCTAGAGCAGGGGGTCAGCTACCTTCGGCACTCCAGCTGCTGTGAAACTACAACTCCCGACATGCCCCTTTCACTTCCATGGGACTTCCAAGAACAGCAGAGCAAGTATGCATGCTGGGAGTTGTAGTTTTACAACAGCTGGAGTGTCGAAGGTTGTACCCCTGTTCTAGAGTCTAAAGAGACTCCACAGTATAACAGCACCATTTCTGGATTGGGCAGTCCTTACAAGGTTGGCCCATCATTACTAGTTTCTGGAAAGGCCTATACATTAGGGAGGGGAGGAGGCCAGAAGTGTATAAAAGTTTAATGCACATCATACTAGTGAGCCCCTTTGATTTTAGAAGTTTATTGTTCCTATCATTTTTTTTGGATAATCAGCACTCATGATATATGGGTTCCCCAATTGACTGATGCTTCTTGCTTATCTTTTCTTTTATTACAGTCACTTAAATGTGTCACAGTGCTGCTCCCATTATCCCTAGAACCCATCATAAACCAGTTGTGCGAAAGCAGACTGTTAGGTGACTTGGTAACCATTAGATTAGATTAACATTAAACAGTAAAGTTGTGGACATTGCACATTTTTACTATGTGCACAACCAAGCACTTCCCAAATGAGAAAAATGATGGACAGGTGGAAAATGCCAGTCACTCCAACTCCACAGTTCCAGTACATAATGCAAAGGTGACTTCTACATTCCCACATATTAAACAATCACAGAGACAAGACTTAGGACAATCCTGATCTTTTCTCAAGCCAGGTTTATAACAACATAGAGAAAAACGCATATCCATGATAACTTATACCCCGTTGCCATGGTAATGTAATTGTGGGTCACATCCCGTCTTTACATCTCTGACCTTTGCCCTGACATGCAATCATCTTGTAAAATTCAACATCTTAAGGCTGAATTTCAGATTAGACAAGGAGATGACAATTCCTTTACTAGGAAATCTAGGCGACAGCCAAAGGGGGAAGTCACAAATCCTACAAAAGGCTTCCAGGCGACTTTCACAGACTTTAGAATGGCAGCTCGTCCTAGTTACTCAATGCAGCAATTTCACCATTCAAAAGCTCCCAACAGCTAGACAGGAACTCCTGAGGGAACCATAATAGTGGCCATAATGGTTGTCACGCAAAACCCTGTATAAAAGAACAGAGGTTGAATAGACCTGGGGGGAGGAATGAACTGCAGCATGCCTCCCCAAATTCTGCAAAGAAAAAAAAATATAAAACAAAAAGTAAAAAATATCAGCTTACTACTTCAGCGAACCGGTTTTGACTGAACTAGATTCAAACACAAATTTTTGAAAGGTTTCAGATTCAACCCGAACCCTAAAATTTGGGGGTTTGTCTCCTGCAAACTAAGACCCCAGTGTGTAACAGGTGGAGGCCTGGGGGAGGTGTAAAAAAAAACAACATTTATAGTAACCTTCCTTCACCTTTTGGGTCTCTTCACATCATCTGACGCTCTCATTGGGTCCTCTTCTAGTCTCCTGGTTAACGGTGTGTACTCTGGGGTCACCGCAGAGGCCTGTGATTGGGCCTTAGCGGTCACATGGGGCACGCCAACATCATCACAGACGGCGTGCCCCATGTGACCGCTGTGGGCCAAAGGCCTCAGTGTTGACCCCTGGGCATATGACTTCAACCAAGTGTCTGGAAGAGGCCAGAAGAGGCCCCAGAAAGAGCGATGGATGCCAGGAAGAGGCCCAGAAGAGGTGAGGGAAGGGGAGTATAAAAAAGTTTGTTATTTCTTTTACATCTTACATAGGCCTCTACCCAATACACTCTGGGAACTTAAGAGACCCTAGAGTATGATAAATTTACTTCTGGTTCTATCTGAACAAGTTAAACCCAAAACAAGTCTTTGGACAAACCATCCAAACTGAAAGTTAAATAAATGTTCGGAAGTTTGCCCATCTCTACCTATAGGTGGTACTAGAGATAGTTTTCTTCTTCCCTAAAGGTGGCAACACAGATACAGTTTTTTCCTTCTACAGGAGAGCCACTGGTGGTGGTAGGCAAAGGATTTTTTCCTCCGTGGGAGAGCACCCACCAAATTAACCACTTATAAGTGGCATTAGAGAGGCAATTCTCTAGTGGAAAACCAGTTATAAGCGACACTACAACATGGTTTCTTCCTTCTGTGTGGATTCACCAAAAGGGGGCACTAGATAAAGGTATATTGCAGCCACCTATAGGTAGTACTGGAGACTTGTTTACTTCTTAAAAAAAGAGATGCCTAAAAGTTGACACTAGAGAGACAGTTCCCACCTTCTGGCAAATAACCACCTATGGGTGACACTAGACAGGTTTTCTTCCTTTTGAAGGAGTCTCACCTGTAAGTGACACTAGAGTGACAGGTTCTTCCTGCTGGAGGTGCACCACATGTAGGTAACAATAGACACACAGTTTGCTTCCTTTTCGGGAGGGTATTTTGCTTCCTCAAGAAGCTGAATTCATGGCTATAAATAGTGCAGTCTACAAGGGCTGGTTGAAATGGTTTATGACGACGCTGGTTAGAGGCTGTATCTGCGTATCCAGCCACAATCATGAGGATTTCAGAACAGCCAAGAAAGTCACAGTGCCAATGTCAAAAACAGGCATGGGGCTGGCCTCAATCTCTCAGTAAGCATTTAGCCAGTTGGCATTTCATAAGCTGCCGATTCTTTTTATATGCAACAGCTTAACAATGTCTTATAATTACTATGATTATTTGTAAAATCCGCACTGAGTTTTTGCACTTTGTTCATCACCCCGGTGGAACAACTACAATAACTACTCATTCATACGTGCAATATTACATTGAGATGTTAAGATACTCGCCGAGAAAAATAAACCAAATTCCCAAGAAAACGCTTCACAAGCACAGAGACCTTTATGATACTCAGATCTGGCAGATTTCTCTTGTAAACTCCCATTTTCCAAGCAGTGTGAGAATAGAGAGAGAAAGTGCCCCATCTGCTCGCCTCTTTATACACAACAATCTTCAGCCAGCTCAAGATTACACGCCGTTCAGTCGCCGCCAAGGGCTTGTCAAATCTTGAAGCTGCTAATGGAAGGAGCACTTCTAATGAATTTATCACTTTCAGAAAGAGGATGACGCCTTCCCACGGAAAGATTGTTGGGATTTAGTGAAACAAGTATAACACCTTATCAATTGGTCCAGTCCTAGTGTAAACGGTATCACAACCCTACTAGAGAATTCACAAGGGGCCATCAAGCTGTCATTTCTGTAATATCACATGTGTCTATTCATCTGTAAGGGTCCAAGTAAATTAACACATCTGAACAGTAAAGCCTCACCCCTTTAACTAAAATAGACAATCATGACAACAGACCTCATGTGTCAAAAACACCCATTTATTACAAATAACATACGTTAAAGGGACTTACCAGGACTTAGAATAGGTCATCAATATGTGATTAGTGGGGGTTCGACACCTGGGACCTCCACTACAAATCATGTGGTGAAAGATGCCCCAATGTTTGGGTGAGTGCTGTGGCCTCTTCATTTAATGCCAAGCACTGCGCCATACACCGCAGAGAGGCTGTGCTTGGTATTGCAGCTCAGCATGTGAAGCCGCAGCACTTGTAAGTACCATGGCCTCTTCAAAGAGCTGATCGTCAGGGTTCTTGGAGGTCAGGACCCCACTGATCACATATTGATGACCAATCCTAAGTATATAAGTCCCAGAAAACCCCTTTAAGGGCCACAGGATATAGAACGTAAATATCACAATACAATTTCTCATCCTGGATCTTGGTTGTATATAATCCTATTACTCCATGATTTATCATCTCCCAGATCAAGATCAACAAGAGGCTGGAATCTCCACCTTGGAGTCCTATCACCTCTAGGAGGTGGGTGAACCTCCCAAGATTAATTTTGGGCTCAGGTGCCTGATCCAGTTCTGTCCAAACTTGTTCAACCTGAAACGAAAGTTAAATTTTTATACTCTGGGTCTCTTCAGACCCCAGAGTATAATAGGTGGAGGCCCAGGGGAAGAGACAAAAATATTTATACTCAAGCCCCCTAGACCTCCAACTATTATACGCTGGGGTCTGAAGAGAGTATAATAATTTACTGCACTGCATGTCGTGGCGGCCATTTTAGTTTGTCCAAAAGAAATCCCCAATTAGTCGGTTTCATTAAAAACTGAACAATTTGGAATATTCGAGTTGAACCTGGCTGGGAACTAATCAGTTCGCCCATTTCAGGGAGGAGCCTCATCCTCAGTCCAGCAGTGATCTTTGTGGACAACATCTTAAAACAGGGGTTAGATCCTAGATCAGGGATACATCAGATTATTTTTTAGTTGAAATTCAAGACTGTAGAAGGGTCAGATGTGGCTATTTTGTCATTTAATGTCACCCGCCTCTATTCTAGCATAAACCATGAGTGGGGCTGAGATGGTTATACTAAGGTATTGTTTGAGTGAATTCTAGGTTTAATTAAAATACTTATCAGCAACTAATTTATTTTTTATGAAACGGGCGCCATCATGGAATCAAATACCGACCCAAAATATTTCTATACCATGTTGGAAGGCCTGAAGGAGTTACAAGTGTGTCCCACCACTTCAATCAAATGCTGAAGTGGTGGAAATAGATGAAATTTCCTGATTTGGTGAACAAGGCCCAACTATCTACACAGACCCTTTGTCAGATACCTAAATATGCAAACTCAAATTTCCTACAGATTGAGAATTATAATACCGGTAAGAGCCTATTCTCTGACACACAACTGGAATAGACCTTATGCAGACTGTGAACAAATTGTTGCATCTGGACTCCCAACAACAAAGAAAACTTCCTCCTTGAAGAAATTTATCTGTCCTCAACTAAAGGGCAACCCTTCTTTGTTACTCAAGCTTGCGCCAGTTCCTTCTCTCGACTTGTGATGAAGAGCTGTCTACCATCTTTTTTTACTTCTCAGATATCTCTACTTGTGTGAGACTACAAGAGAATTATTAAAAACGGTGCGGTGGTACAGATCCAGGTAGCTCCAGACATAGTGGATTAGGCAAGAATTGTCCAAGCACTCCAAGAGTTTGGAGATGATAGGTAGTTTGCAGGACAGGAGGTGTCAAAGGAGAGTTCTTGGTAGTGGGTTTATAATAGCAGATTTGATAGAGTGAGGAAAGATTCCAGAAGAAAGAGGTTGAATATTTTAGTAAGTAGTAACAGTCGGGTGAACCAGGACAGTAGTAGATGACAGATCTCAGGGATAGTGGGTAGAAGTCGGATGGTGTGGACTTCGAATGAGAGAAAGGTGAGTACTGAAAAGTGCACCACCATGATAGACACGTGCCTACACATCTACACCTACAATTAGGATCCACCAACCAATTATCACCAACGCTCCGGTTGCCATCCATATATACCCCTCCCCATAATACAGATCAGGCCAAAGGAAGGTCTTGTTTGATCGAAATTTCGCAACTGATCTGCAGTTATTTTCTCATTTCATATTCTTGTACCCTTATACTGCATATGACAACATGTTATGGAAGAGTTGTATTGGAATCGTCAAGAAATTTCCTGTGACCAATTAAACTTGTACAGAATTTGCATATATACAATTGTGTGCTATGATTGAGCTTACAATTTGGATCTGAGCCTAGAAAATTCTCTATTTCAGCCAATATCAGATCATGAGAATATAAAGATAGAGAAGTCTAAAGAATCAACTCAGATCACAAAGTTTGGATACAAACAAGACATAGAATGGAGGGGTAGGGGATATGCATGACATGGCTCTATTTAAACTCCTCCCTGTCCCTCCTTCCTCTTCAAGATGGCGGTAGGAACAACCTCCCTGCTCAGTTATGCAAAAAGCTGTCTGCAGAGTACTCCAAAGAATTGATGGAATGCAAAGGACAAAGGTCACATCCAATATTTTTCTTTTTTTTCATTTTGTTAATTGACAAAAATAAACAAACTATTATCCCTCTAATTTCTGAAAGCATTCTGACACTATTCTGCCTAAAACTTTAGCACAGTGCTGCACGTTATGCATCAGTGAGCAGAAAGTTGCAGAATGTATAGCTTTACTTCCATAGCAATGTGCAATCACTTTAGCAGGAGGGATTGCAGTAGGAGACTTTCCGGCATGCCGAGGCAGTGTATTGTATAGCTGATCACACCACGGTGATATATTAGACAGGGACAGTATTTCATGCAACTAAAGTGACATATATGGCAATAGTTAAAGGGATTTTCCAGGAACAAATTATTGACAACTTTATTCATAGGATCCAACCAAGACACCTACTGATTATGAGAATGGGTGGGGGACGCACTGGCTCATCTGTACGTGTCCCTGGTCCCTCATTTCCCTTCCACTACACATTGGTCCTTCATTTCCCATGATGTTAGATTTTATAAGTCTCATTATAGTCTTGTCTCCTACAGACCGGATGTGCAGATAGAGTGGTATTGATTGTATTTCTATAGATGGTTCCTTAAATAAGGCGAGCGTTTTACAACTATTTGATAGATGGGCACTTAGAAGGCTACAAAATGTTTATGTCTTGGCTGTTCCTGGAAGCAGAGACGGAGTAGAGCGACGAGGAGCAGATCTTCTCTTTTGTAAATCACTTTTCTCTAAAAGGGGTTATCCAGTTCTTGCCGCTGATGGCCCATCCTTAGGATGAGACATCCATATTAGATCTATGGAGGTCCTCTATCCACAGATCAGCTGTACCGAGACAGCGCAGTATTGTTTATATGCCGGAGCCGCAATGATGACTCGACGTACAAACTGTAGCGGCAGGTTTTGGTAAACTGGATAACCCCTTTAATTTTCAGTTCACATGACTATTGCAACACAGACTAGACTACACTGTGTTCCAAATTATTATGCAAATAATATTATTTTCTCATATTTTCCAAAATTACCTATATGAATTGCAGTCATTGTAATTTTCCAGTCATCAACTATTCGAGTATAATTGAAAGGTTTTTGAACAAACTGCCTATGAGAACAGTATATTTAAAAAAAAAATAAACACTCAAAATGCATGTTTTAAATTATTATGCACAGCAGAATTTGCAACCTTTTCATTTTTATTAAGAACAAAAAAATGGTCATTGTGAAATTATAAGCATTAGCAGGTTATTACAAACTGAAATCAAACAGTTTTCAAGCCAAAACTTTATTCGAGGTGATGTTACATTTGCACATAGGACCCCTTGTTCGAAAGAAGCTTCTGAACTCTCTCGTCCATTGGATTTGTCAGTTTTTGGATGGTTTCTGCTTCAATTGTTTTGCATGAGGACAGAATACCCTCCCAGAGCTGTTGCTTAGATGTGAACTGCCTCCCGCCATCATAGACACTCCTTTTGATGATGCTCCAGAGGTTCTCAATGGGGTTGAGGTCAGGGGAGCATGGGGGCCACACCATAAGTTTGTCCCCTTTTATGCCCATAGCAGCCAGAGATGCAGATGTGTTATTTGCAGCATGAGATGGTGCATTATCATGCATGAAAATGATCTTTCTGCGGAATGCATGGTTCTTCTTCTTGAACCATGGCAGGAAGTACTGTTTGAGAAACTCCACATACATTATGGAGTTCATCTTTACCCCTTCAGGGATCCTAAAGTGGCCGACAATCTCTCTCCCCATGATTCCAGCCCAAAACATTACTCCACCTCCTCCTTGTTGGCGCCGTAGCCGTGTTTGCATGGGGTGTCCATCAACAAGCCATCCTCCACTCCATCCATCTGGACCATCGAGCGTTGCATGGCACTCATCGGTGAACAAAACAGTTTTGAAGTCAGTCTTCATGTATTGTTTGGCCCACTGGAGCCGTTTCTGCTTGTGTGCAGTGGATAGAGGAGGTCGACAGGATGGCTAATGCACAGCTCCAAACTTCTGAAGGACCCTGCATCTTGTTGTTCGGGGGACGTTGGAGGCAGCAGCAGCTTCAAAAACTTGTCTGCTGCTATGACAAGGCATTTTTGAAGCTGCTCTTTTAACCTGACGTAATTGCCTGTTGGAAAGAGTCCTCATTTTTCCCTTATCAGCACGCACACGTGTGTGCTGTGAATCAGCTAATTACTTCTTGATTGTGCGATGATCACGATGAAGTGTCTTGGCAATGTTGATTGTAGTCATGCCTTGACCTAAACACTCTACAATTTGTTGCTTCTCAGCAGCCGACACATCCTTTTTCTTTCCCATTTTGGCTGAAAATGTAGGCTGCTTAATAATGTGCGACAGCCTTCTTAAGTAGTCTTGCCTTTAATTGGACACACATGCCAAACTAATTAGCACAGGTGTCTGCAATTGCTTTCAGTGATATAAAGAGCCCTGACACACATCACCATCAATGAGTTTAACTGACAAACAAAAAAATTCTTACCTTATCACTCCTAAACACTTTTTGCATAATAATTTGGAACACAGTGTAGACTAGACTAGAAGGAATGTCTCACTGGGGTCCTAAAGCGTTAGAAATTCAACCCGAGAAATGTACATAAATTACAGGGGGAGGGGGGGAAATGTATTGATACTGGCATAATCCAAGCAGTGTATCTGTCTCTTCTTTATATCATTGGAGGGTCTTGAGACCACCTACTGTATCTGAGCTCCTGCTGTATCATAGTGCGATACATAAAATAAATTCATAGATCCAAAAATGGTTTTACTAAAAGTGGAGGAAAACTTGATAAATGTTTAGAGCTCAAATTCAAAGTCTTCAAATTATCAGATCATTTTTTTCATTGAAGGCCTCATTTATGGGATGAAGCCAGACTTTTCCGACACTGAAAAATGTGCATCAACAAGGGTTTACAAGCGTACAGTTGTGTGATGCATATATATGTCCATCTTTAGTTTAGCTCAAATTTGGGTAAAGATTCAAATTTTTCATAAAATTAATTCAATACAATATGAAAATTGACAAAACCACTATGCACAACCATTACACGGCCGACACATTACATTGTATAACCACTTTTTGTTTTTTTGTTTTTTTATGGCAAGCTGGTCATCTGGTGACACAAATATCTTGTCCAGCCAGAAATAAGTTGAGCCAGATCAGTCACGTAAATAGGTAGTAGAGAAGAGTGAAGCGGTTCGTAACAATTCGACACATTATGAGTGTTCCAAAAGTTTTTGTAGCTTGCCATCCACGTCTCTCCAGACCCCGGAGTATAATAAGCGGAGGTCCAGTGGAGGTATGCCAATGTCAGGACACTTGCATCAAAGCTGCTGACATCACGTAGGAGCCCGAGAGAGGCCAGAAGAGCATTGAAGATGGCCATGAAGGAGCACCAAATGCTGCAAGGTAGCGCAGGAGAACTGAGTAAAGGGGAGTATAACATTATTATTTTTCTGCACCTTCTCTGTTCCTCCGCTCATTATATTCTGGGGTCTGAATAGCAGCACTTCCAGTTCAGACCGAATTTGACTCCCAGGCGAGCCTCGGGAATATTCGCAACATGAAGCCCACAGGGTAGTCTAAAGCATGAATAATGTTCAGGGGAGGAATCTATATATAGTGGGTTAGAATGGAGTTCTCAACTATGACAAAGTATTTTATTCAAGTTCAATTTTCAAGCTCAAAGTTACTCTTCTGCATGATAACTATGACAATGTATGACAACTTCCTTAAGCCGCCATCACAATTCACAAAATTATTTCTACAAAAAAAAAAAAAAAAAAAACTGACAGCAATAAAAAAGAAAAATGACAATACCATTGGTGAACAAACACTGGGGGGGAAACTGGGACATTTAGGAGACATAGATTAGTCACACACGCTCATTTGTAGGGCCTTATCGTCTGTAGGGTGACTAGAAATAGGTCAAGTCAGATCCACCAAATTTATCATGAATTTCTCAAAGTTCACATTGTCTTCAGTATTTCCAATGGAAGTTTAATTCCACCAGGTCTGTAATCCTCCGATATATATCTTTCATGTGTCACATCCTCATCAATGTACAGAAGAGTCTAACACGTTACCGACTGTCTCCAGAAATCATCTGCTCACTTTAATTGATGACCTGTCCTTAGGATAGGACACCTGGGACCCCGACACATCGCAATGCTCCAGCAAGACAAACAGTCCCTTATCTGGATTAGACACGAGGGCACTTCCATATACGAGACTGTCATATACTGCAGTTCATCCAAAGCTCAATACCAACCTAAGGCCAAGGTCATGTGCACCAGGTCCACTGCAAGATGTCTGCAGCCTAGACCAGCAAATTTTGGCCACACTTTTAACCCCTGTGACTAGATTAAAAACCAATCTTTGCATTGCAAACCAAGGCAATAACTAACGTTTTTTTTCCACCCAGAGTGTGTGCCTATCTATCCTATTCACAGCTACTGTTATTTACATCAGGTTAGCAGCAGAGGATTCTGCTGAGGGCAACGTGTGGCCCTGTCCTAAAAGGGGTTTTCCAAAAATTTAATTTGATGCCATATCCATAGAATAGGACCCCTGAAACCCCCAGAGATCAGCAGAATAAACGGATTATTAGATTGCTTACTAGGAAATCATAACATGGATCAGAAAATTAATGGGTCATGTAAAATCCTTGAAACATTCCCAAAAATACTATGTTCTTAACCACTTCAGTACCAGACTATTTTCCCTGGTTCAGGACTGGACACATTTTCAGGTTTTTTTTCGTACATGTGGTTTTGAGGGCTAGAATTTTTTATTTTTTTTGCTCAAATTATTCAAATAATTTTTTCGTTTTTTTTTTTGACACACAGTGCTTTATTTTTATGTTTTTGCATTTTTTTTTTAAATATTTTTACATTTACAGGAAAAATGTCAGCAAAAAAAGGGAGAAAAATGTGCCTTGCATTTTTTTTTTTTTAAATCGCACAAAGTGTTATAAAAAAAAAAAAAAAAAAAGTTTTAAAATAGTTGTCCCTCTCCGTTATGTTAATTTTTATGTAGTGTTGTGTCGCTGGCAGGCTAGAACCTGCAATGTGGGTATAATTTATTTTTTTAATTTTCCGTTTTTATTTCTTTATTTTTTACATTATGCCCCCCCCCCCCATGAGGTTATAATTGACCTCTAGAACCCAGCAGCTCTTATAGTCTCTAGTCCCTGGCAGATGATGTCATAGCTGGGAGCCGCATCATTACATAGTACATCAGGCACCAAAACTAACTGCACTTGTTGTTCGGGAATGGTGGGGGCTAGAGAGAAAATTCCAACTGTGTCAGAATCAGTGGAGCTGTGCCTATTAATAGATACTAAGAACCAGAATTGGTGGAGGTGGTGAAAGATCCTCTCTAATTGGTCTGGTTTTAGAAATTTTAAAAATCAGAAATAGGATATAAAATTATTTTTTTTAATTATCCATCCTTTTAAAGGGGGTCCACACACACCTATCATTCCAGGGACTGCTCAGCTTTAAGATTCTACTTGCAAGTTGTTGATAGGTGTCATGATAGGTAAGGCTGAATTCACACTGTTTTCAATATCAGCTTGCTGTATGTATTCGGAAACCTCCCAGCACAAATGTCACACGTATCCACAGACCACCATTTACCCAGCAAGGGGAAAAAGATGTCCTTTTTGCCTCTCTTAGGCTAGCATACATTGAAACGCCTTTCTTAAGCTATATGGAATAGCACAACATGCAATGAAGACAATATGGGGACACTATGAGTGATCCGCAGATCACTGAACCCCAGTTGGTTAAGAAATACGTCTCACAAAACCAATTCACCCCAATATGACGACGTGTTGACAAAAGTCTTGAAAAGCTGCCCACTTTCCTCCTCTCTCCATAGTATGGCGACACCTAGACACCTGTAAGATAGTTCGCATATCACTTTGTGAGATTATAAAACCATGTTAGAAATTAGAAAATCTGTGATACATATATCCAAGGCAGGTCTGTGGCATACATATAAGTAGGCGGTGTATGTATCCATTGAAAATGACCATCATTTCATTTACAACTGAGTAGCAGTATAGTAACTGTATGGTAATCATTTTCATTTATTTTTATGTGTATTCTGGGGAAAAAGGGGGCAAATTAAACTTTTATAGAATTTTTTTTAATACGGTTTGAAAAATTTTAATTTTTAGCTCTTATTTTTAGACCACGTAACCCAGGGGTTCTGATCTCCCTAGAGAGAAGCGACTCATGCTCTGACCTGTTTTATTAGATACAGGACGAGGACCAAGGAAACAATGTGTAAACAATGGGAGGAATAATCTCACATATCAGGCAAATGTAGCAGCATTGCTAAAGCAATGTCTTTAGGAAAACTGTTGAATTTACATAAGCTAGCAGTATAGATAGGATCCTTGAAATGGGAATACCCCTTTAAAGCTGAGAACCAGATGCCCGCTGAATTAAAAGGAGGACATTTACCTATAAAAGATTTTTTTTTCTTGTCTGTATATTTCACATTCCCTCCTTACATATAGATACAGCAAAATTAGTATCTAAAAGTGTGCTGTAGGAGGTCACAATCTGAGAGCTACACAGGGTGGAGAAGCTCAGAATATATCAGGAGATTGTAGTGACCTGTCCAGTCATGTGATGAGGTTAGTCAGGGCTATATGGGACAGGGCAGTGTTATTATGGGAGAGGAATGGGAAGAATTGGGGAGGTAGGAGAGTTAGGAGCACAGTTATGTAATGGCAGTGGGTACCAATTGTCTCACTGCCCTTTGCACCAGCCTAGCCTTGGGGTTATTAGGGCAGCTGGCTCTCCACTTCTCTGGTGCTTGACCAAAGAAGGACACACACACCTCGTAGGACACAGTTTTTGCTGGGCGCTTTACTGAGGTAGATACAGGTTAGAAAGAGTCTACAAAGCTGTTCAAGGCAGGAGCGCTCAGCTGACATGGGGCCTGATATTCCAAGCTCATGCTGCAAGCTTACTTTAGCATTTGGGTAAAGACCAGGCTTCAACTCCCAGACTGGCATGTCCTATTACCACAGAGATGGGCGAGCGAAGCAGACACTCTAGTCCTGATATATTTTTGTGTTTACGACTAGACATTGGTGTAAACATGGAACATCTCTGGCGCATCTAGGGTGGGATAGAATTTTTCAACATGTGCCACATGGGTGTAAATACGCCAAAATAGTGTCAGAAAATTCTGGCACAAAGTCCGTGACCTAAAGGGTTGTATAAATGTAAATATATGCCATATTTATCATCCAGCATTGGTCATGGTGATAAATCTGGTGTATATTCAGACTGCCTGCCTAAGTTTGAGCTTTCTAGCGAATAGTAAATGTGGGCTACTCTTGGACTGGCAAAATCCCCTTAAAGGCATGGGAAATGTTCCTTTTAAAAGGGAGCCTTTCCCACCTCCACACAGCAGAGGAGTGCTGTGCCATAGTGTGTAATGGCTGTACTCCTGGGACCACCCATGGAACATCGAATAAGCAGCTGCACATGACAATCCACTAGCCCAGAGGTTCCCAAACTTTTTTTTTTCTCGTAGACCACTTTCAAAATTTTACTGGTTTCGGTGGACCCCCTGCTGCTACATATCTACCATATTCCCAAAACTAGTCCAAAAATGTGAAGATTAGATCTAACGTAGACCCCCGTCGAGTCTCCCGTGGACCCCTGGGGGTCCACCTGGACCACTTTGGGAATCACTGCACTAGCCTATAATGAGTGGGAACTTATGTGGTAGGCGGCGGCTTCCACCACTATACATTGCAAAGGGATGCAGAGGAAGAAGTCACACCTGCACCTTGGTGCCAGCAGAGCCCCCAAAAAGCCCCCCTTCAAAAATTAGGCAAACAATTTTATAAATACAGATGTAGCCCTTTTTGACAAGATAACAGTTGCAACCCTCTTTAACTTGACCTCTTGAAAGGCTTTCAATAGCAGTCATTTTAAAATCCACAAATTTCTATGGGCCTATTCACATGTCTGTTTTTTTTTTTTTTGAGGGATCATTTTTCACAGTCGTCAAACTGACACATTCTCGATGTTAATTTTGATGGACATAAACATAGCCATGTGAATAGACCCATAGATATTTATGGATATTAAGATGGCTGTTTTTTCACTGGTGTGTGAATAAGCCTTTCCTTCAGTGGACCGACAAGTCCGTTCTTCATAGATATTACTATTGTGAAAAACATCATAGTTGTGTGAATCCAGCCTTAGGAGAGAAGAGTGCTGATCCAAGGGGAGATCACAAACAGTGTGACAGTACTGTATATGGGTAAGGATCCCCCCCAGCTGTACAGAGTATTTCAGGAAAGGAGTGTGCTGATCTTGGGGCAGTTACTGAGCAAATGCATGCGAGGACAGATCAGGGCACCCAGCAGTACAGAGTATTTCAGGAAAGGAGTTTTGCTGATCCTGTGAGAAGTGACAAGCTGAGGGGTACAGTACATGGAGGAAGAAGGAGGGCAGCGAGTATCGTAAATGAAATAGAGGAGTGCAAGTAGAAGCAGCCAAGACGTCTTTGTGTGAATAGCGCTTGTGTAAATTCAAGTGCTTGCTGCAGAAACAACCTCATTTATTCAGATGTAAGGAACAGATTTTCAGGTGCTGCAACAAATCTGCTGCATGTGAATTCACCCTTAACTGGGAAGCTATTTCGGCATCAGTGGGGTTACAGGAGCTTTATACGTAAGTGTCTTAAAGGTTGCAAAGTTCTCGCTTCCCACTTGTTACTTCTATTTCTGCAGACATAATAGGGCATTCAGGAGACGTTAACAGTGTTCTCTGCCACGTGAAGAACGTTATTAGCTCTTCACACGTCTTCCAGAGATCAACAACAGAAAACATTACCGGATCTGAATCTTTTCTTCAGCGGCAGATAGTGTGAAATGTTATAGTATACACGTCTTTCCGAGGAGAAGCTGATACTAACAGGAGAACGAGGCGCTGTAGGCGAAACTAAAAACAGACTTTACCTCTAACTTCACACCTATTATGTGGAGCGAGAAAACCTAACCCTACAACTCATCCCAGCATTGCTGAAGTGCGGAGCAGATTAAACCTCATTAACCTCTCACCTCCGTTACCGCTCTGTTACAACAGTTACATGTAATACGGATTTTATTAAATACAACATTAAATCATTAGTATCGGCTGAGAATTACGTGTCATTGTCACAAATTAGAGCGTCACCGGGAAAAAAAGGAGGTGATGACTGCCGAGTGTTTAGATTTATTTAATCAGAGATACAAGTTTACTTACGAGAATGTAAAGGAAAACCAAAGATGGCACTGAATGGCTGCATATATATATATATATATATATATATATATATATATATATAACACATACATATATACATATACAGTCATATGAAAAAGTTTGGGCACCCCTATTAATCTTAATCATTTTTAGTTCTAAATATTTGGGTGTTTGCAACAGCCATTTCAATTTGATATATCTAATAACTGATGGACACAGTAATATTTCAGGATTGAAATGAGGTTTATTGTACTAACAGAAAATGTGCAATATGCATTAAACCAAAATTTGACCGGTGCAAAAGTATGGGCACCTCAACAGAAAAGTGACATTAATATTTAGTAGATCCTCCTTTTGCAAAAATAACAGCCTCTAGTCGCTTCCTGTAGCTTTTAATCAGTTCCGGGATCCTGGATGAAGGTATTTTTGACCATTCCTCTTTACAAAACAATTCCAGTTCAGTTAAGTTTGATGGTCGCCGAGCATGGACAGCCCGCTTCAAATTATCCCACAGATGTTCAATGATATTCAGGTCTGGGGACTGGGATGGCCATTCCAGAACATTGTAATTGTTCCTCTGCATGAATGCCTGAGTAGATTTGGATCATTGTCTTGCTGAAATATCCATCCCCGGCGTAACTTCAAATTCGTCACTGATTCTTGTACATTATTCTCAAGAATCTGCTGATACTGAGTTGAATCCATGCGACCCTCAACTTTAACAAGATTCCTGGTGCCGGCATTGGCCACACAGCCCCAAAGCATGATGGAACCTCCACCAAATTTTACAGTGGGTAGCAAGTGTTTTTCTTGGAATGCTGTGTTTTTTTGACGCCATGCATAACGCCTTTTTGTATGGCCAAACAACTCAATCTTTGTTTCATCAGTCCACAGGACCTTCTTCCAAAATGAAGCTGGCTTGTCCAAGTGTGCTTTTGCATACCTCAGGCGACTCTGTTTGTGGCGTGCTTTCAGAAACGGCTTCTTTCGCATCACTCTCCCATACAGATTCTCCTTGTGCAAAGTGTGCTGTATTGTTGACCGATGCACAGTGACACTATCTGCAGGAAGATGATGCTGCAGCTCTTTGGAGGTGGTCTGTGGATTGTCCTTGACTGTTCTCACCATTCTTCTTCTCTGCCTTTCTGATATTTTTCTTGGCCTGCCACTTCTGTGGTCTTCCATTTCCTTACTATGTTCCTCACAGTGGAAACTGACAGGTTAAATCTCTGAGACAACTTTTTGTATCCTTCCCCTGAACAACTATGTTGAACAATCTTTGTTTTCAGATCATTTGAGAGTTGTTTTGAGGAGCCCATGATGCCACTCTTCAGAGGAGATTCAAATAGGAGAACAACTTGCAATTGGCCACCTTAAATACCTTTTCTCATGATTGGATACACCTGGCTATGAAGTTCAAAGCTCAGTGAGGTTACAAAACCAATTTTGTGCTTCAGTAAGTCAGTAAAAAGTAGTTAGGAGTATTCAAATCAATAAAATGATAAGGGTACCCAAATTTTTGCACCGGTCAAATTTTGGTTTAATGCATATTGCACATTTTCTGTTAGTACAATAAACCTCATTTCAATCCTGAAATATTACTGTGTCCATCAGTTATTAGATATATCAAATTGAAATGGCTGTTGCAAACACCCAAATATTTAGAACTAAAAATGATTAAGATTAATAGGGGTGCCCAAACTTTTTCATATGACTGTATATATATATATATATATATATATATATATATATATACATATATATTGATCCCGGTCCTGACCTTATAGGGGCGAGTTCACACTGCACCAGGATCAGCATCAACATTATAGAGATGCTGACGATTTGCATATATAATTTTTCAATATCTTTGCTTGCTGTTGACAAATAGGGACATTGGAAAATATGGGATTGAAGGATTTAAGAATGTAAACAAAGTTTCTAAACTTTTGCAATTCATTTCGGCAAAGTCATTGCAAACGGGGTATTTAACTGGTAAATGGTCGGCCACTATTTAACTCTTGGGCTTGCAATAACAGAATACAACCTCTAAACCAGCCAATGTGCATGACAAAACCACAGGTAACCCCTTAAGTGCAGGGACTCCATTTTATCTTAAGGAGTCCCTAAGAGCCCCTGAGATGTGCTAGAGTTGGTGGACCACAGGTGCTCTGCCCACCCAAGAATTGGTGCTACTAGGATTCATTAGTCTACTATTGAAAGTAAGAATGTATACTAGTAAACTCCTACCATGTGAACTATCATTGGCTGGTTTACTCTGCAGGAAAACTTGTGCTGGATCAGGAGAGGTCAGGATAATTATTTTATATATTTATTTATTTTTTATTCTTTGTGCTTTTTCACAAGTTCCTAGGATTCTTCTGTTGAATTCGGTAAACAATTTCTTATAAAAATAAATGTCAAAAAAAATAAATAAATAAATTATATATGTCAACAAGTGTTGCATGTGGGGTTTTATTTTAATAGATTTTTTTTTAACTTTATTACTATTGCTTTAGTAAAGGCTGTTGTCTGATTAGCTATTATAGCGGATGTTGGGTCTTTAAACATGGCTGCCCTCTTAACCAATGGGTCTCCAATGTATTACTCAGACCTGTTGACACTGCCCGCTATCAGAACCCGTTCTGATCGTGGGCATTAACTCTTAAGATACCTTGGTTAAACCTGACCAAAGCACCTTTTTACCAGAGGTGCATGAGCACCATCATTTTGGCCAAAATCGCCATCCCACATGACAGCGATAGGCAGTCTAATACAACTGTATGGATATCCCAATATACTGAATGTCGTTGCAATGATATGATGATGTTTGGGACCCTCACAGGTCTCAGTGGTCCCCCCGGATGCTGGATGATGCCGAGAAAGACAACAGGACGCTCCAGCAGTGCCTCGGAGAGGTGAGGAAAGGAGAGAATGAACTTTCTCCACACTTCCCCAGGGGCTCGGATTATTATACTCCAGAGTATAACGATTCACAGATTACAAACCCCAAAATGATTAGAGTCAGCCGAACCCACAATTTTTGGAAAACTCATACTGAACCTAGCTCATTACAAGTTAGTTCGCTCATCCCTAGTAAACAGCCAGTTCTTAAAGCTGAAGTATTGGAAGCAGGATAAATAGGTAAGTGTAAGGATCAGAATAACTTTGACAAGGGCCAGATAGTGAGGTTTGCACAATTGGGTCAGACCATCTCCAAACCAGCAGAACATGGTGGCCAGGATGACCCTTGTCTGCTACCAAAACGCGTCCAATGAGCAGTAGAGAAGAAACCACAGCACACCCTCTCAAGCAATGCAAATTATCAGTCCTATTTATTGGACAGTTCACATATATTGTGTAATGTTCCATAGGATGTAAGCAGAGCCTGTCCACCTTGTGGGAGATAATTCAAAAAGACAGTATCCAGATAAAAATGCAATGTTTCAGACAATTATGACCTTGTCAAGTAAAACCTGGTTGTAGGTGAAAAGGAGATTGGTGGATTCTGTCTTTCTGAATTATCTCCCATATGGAGGACGGTGGCCATGCTTCTTTCCTATGGAACATTACATGATCTATGCCTTACACAAATGCATGTGAATTGTCTAATAAATTGGACTGATAATTTGCATTGCTAAAGAGCGTGTGCTGTGGTTTCTTCTCTTGGCTGAGTTGGGTTGGAAAATCCTACCATACAAGCAACTCACCTCCAGAGAGTGCGGTACTAACAATATTTTACCCCAATGAACACAAGAACATAAGAACTGGACCAAAGAGCAAGGGAAGAAGGAGCCTGGTCTGATGACTGATGTTTTATATCATGTGGGCAGCCATGTGTGTCACATCTAGGAAGAGATTACACCAGGATGCACTATGGACACACTGTGATGGTCTGAGCAATGAACTATTGGGAAACCTTGAGTCCTGACATCACATAGATGCTACTTTGGCATGTGCCTCCTTCCTAAACATTGTACAGACCAAGGAGCTTCATGGTAGCAGCGCCCCCTAATGGCAGTGCCCTCTTTCATCAGGGTAATGTACCCTGCTACAGTATATAGCAAAAATGGTTCAGGAATGAGGAAAGCGATGAAGGCAATGAGTTGACTCCAAATTTCCCAGATTTCACTCTGATCAATCATCTGTGGAATGTGCTAAAAAGACAAGTCTGGTCCATGGAGACCACAGCAAGCCACTCATAGGACTTATAGAATATTCTGATGATATCCTGTGGTATATGGCACAAGACATCTGCAACCATCTGGTCGCATCCATTCAGGGTCGGACTGGCCCACTGGGGAACCGGTAAATCCACCTGTGGGCCCTGAGCCCCGACTATTACTCCTCATGTCATGGGGGCCCGATCGGGATCCTGACCAGTGGCGTAACGATCGCAGGGTTTGGGACCGCTACCGGGCTCGGCGGGGTATGGTGCCCGTGGCCAGCTGGAGATGGCCGGGGCCCCGGACCACTATGATAGCGGTCGAGGAAAGCCGGTTCCCCAACCGCTATACATACTGTTATTGGAAAGGGGCCCTGGCATATTGCAGGCCCCTTTCCAATAGATGGTAGCCCAGGGGAGGTGACAAAACAATAAATAGATATTCTCACCTCTCCTGGCCACAGCCTTCTCTCTGGCGCTCCTTCGTCATGTGACTGAGGCCTGTGATTAGGCCCCGATGGTCACATGGGGCGCGGTCGTGTAATGACGTCAGTGCGCCCCCACGTGACCGCTGAGGCCCAATCACAGGCCTCAGCAGCGACGTCAGAAAAGGGCCTGAAGATGGCAGGATGGAGCGAGGATGCCAAGGAAAGGTAAGGCAAGGTGAGTATGAGTGTTTGTTATTTTTAATCACTTCCCCTGGGCCTCCGATTATTATACTCTGGGGTCTGAGGAGACCCCAGAGTATAGTAATAGCACCGAAGTGAAGGGGGCTGCTGGGCGCATATAATACTGGATGGGGGCCCCTGTGGAGCTTATAATACTGTGTGGGGGCCACTGTGGAGCTTATAATACTGGGTGGGGGTCACTGTGCATATACTCCATACAGTGGCTCCTTCATTTTTTTATTTTTTTTTTTTTTTATTACGCCGGGGCAGGTGAAAAAAACAAAACAAAAAAAAACAAAAATAACACTGTCCCCAGTGTCTCCTAGCGCAGTTCGGTCCTGCAGTTCTGTTTTCTTCCAGCTGAAGTTCCCTCTGCACATGACTACCTGTGACGTCACGTGACCCCTGAGGCCAATCAGCGGCCTAAGGGAAGGGACCTGGGACGTCACAGCCAGTGAGGAATTTCGGCAAAAAGAAGACAGCGGAGCTGCAGGACCGGACCGTGCTGGGAGGACACCGGAACACCGGAGACAGGTGAATATGTTTAGTGTGTTTTTTTTTGGGGGGGGGGGAGGGTAGGGGGGATTCACCTCCCCGGACTAATCATAAAAAAAGAAAAAAAATTATACTGGACAACCTCTTTAAAGTGTGGTGCATTAGGGGGGTATATTAAAGGGGTTGTCCAGGCATAATTTGTTATGGTTTATCCTCAGGATAGGCCATAGATACCTGATCTGTAGGGGGCTGACCACGGACCGATCAGCTGTACGGAGCCACTTCTGATGCCTGTACTGTACACAATACAGGGCCAGAAGCAGAAAGCTCTGTCCACTGTATATTATCCGGGCACCTTCACTGTATCTCAGCACTTATTGAAGTCAGTAGGAGCTGAGCTGCAGTGAAGGTGCCGGGCTGCTATACAGCGGATGGAGCTTTCTGCTTCCGGCCCTGTGTTGTGTACAGAACAGGTGCCGGAAGTGGCTCCGAACAGCTGATGGGGCCGTGTGTCAGCCCCCTACCGATCAGGTATTTATGGCCTATCCTGAGCATAGGCCATAAAAAAGATTAACCCTGGACAACCCCTTTAATATGCCCCACACAGTTTAATGTCCCCCCCCACAGGATGTTAGCCCCCATCACTGCTCCCACACAATATAATGACCCCATCACTGTTCCCCATACAGTATGGGGGACCAGTGAAGAGGTCCCTATGTGGGGGGAACAGTGAAGTGACCATAGAAATATTTAGCCCAAACAACCCCTTAAAAGAGGTTGTCCATAAAGTGGAGCGACCACTGTGTCGGCCGCCAGGGAGGTGTAAAAATAAGAAAATTTAAAAAAAAAAAAAAAAAGCATACTCACCTGTCCCCAGCACCTTGTTGTCCCCTGCCTGTGTCTGTTCGGTCTCATGGCGGTTCCTCATTTCTGGAAATCCTGTACATAATTGGTCTTAGCGCCGGAATGAGACTGAATGGACACTGGCAGCAGACAACGGAGCGCCGGGGACAGGTAAGTATGCTTTTTAATTTACTTATTATTTACTTTACACCTCCCGCCAGCTACATGGGTTGCTCCAATTCCTGGACAACCTCTTTAAAGGATTTATCCATCTTTCTAATATTGATGGCCTGTCCTTAGGATAGGCCATTAATATTACATCTGCGATGATACAACAGCCAGGACCTCTGCAGATCAGCTTTTCCAGGACTGTGCGGCTACAGGTAAAGGTAACAATTCTTGGAGCCACGCTGTTCACTTGCCATACAAGGTGTAGCTGTAGGTTTAGGTAGTGCAGTGGTGCACATGGTATAGTGGTTGAGCAGCATGACTCCCGACATGTTATTACCTTTAGCCGCCCTGTCTCGGTACCGCTGATCTGCAGGGGTCCTGATGGTGGGCCCCTAGAAACAATTCCACTGGTGGGCCCTAGACATCCCAGTCCGACACTGCATCCATTCCTCTATAGGCCAGAGCTATATTGGTAACACAAGGGAGGGGAATAAAAACAACATTACACGGGTGGTTTTAATGTTGTGGCTCATTGGTGTGTAATTGAATACTGCAGGAGGCAAACAAGATTTATTGCCGGGTAGGGGATAGGAATTTGTCAACACCCTGGACAGGTTCACTTGCTCGTAATTTCTATAAATAACTCTCAAACTTCTAAAATGAGACATATCCCAGATCTAGGCTCTGATTATTACTACTCCCAGTCCACAATACTTGTAAACTAGTGGCTTGACAGGTAAACTTCTAGAACTCTACAGTTTTCAATTATTAAATCAGATAGGAAGTTTCCAGGACAGAATGTTATATTTTGGAAGATTTTTTTGAACAAGAAAAACAAAAAAACAAAACACAAAAAACAAAACAAACAAAAATAAAAACAGATGGATGGTTACTCCGGTGTGAGGTCTCTTGGGCACAGGAGCTAGCAGTTATTTGGGCCAGCATTAATTGCCGCAAAAGTTAGCAAAACTGGGGCACATACAATTAGGATGTGGCCCGAGAAACTCCTCTCCTGAGCAGAAAACTTCTCCCCCTTCCCTCCCTGACACTTTCCATTGTAGTGACAAGCAGATACTCCCGAAATGCCTAATTAGTTGTTCATACAGATGGCAGGCAATGAAATATAGCCGGGGTTAGTCATGCCAAGTGTCCCCCGGCATCGAGATTGTGCACTGCTCTTCAGAAAGATTGTCAGCTCTTCAGAGTACGAGATTAATACTAATTTACATCAGAAAATTAAAGTATGTGAGACTGAATAACACCAAGGTAAAGACTATATTCTGGATAGAATAGTAATATAAACAGCACAACAGGAAAGAAGGAAAAAAAAATATGTAATATATACTGTATACATTATAGATGACTACACACAACAAGTGTAGGAAGTCAACAGTGATTGACATGACACCATCACTATACATTTGTCTTATACGCTATACATAGAACACAACACCTAACAAGACCAAAACACTGGACAGGATTAGGACGAGTGAATCGGTTTGTAACAAGTCAGGTTCATTACAAAATCTTTCTTGGGATCGTGACCCACGATCTGTTACTATACCCTGGGGTCTCTTTAGAGGTGGAGGTCCAGGGAAGGTGCAGAAAAATGTCAGTCATACTTATCTTCCCTCATCTCTCTGGGGTTACCTTGTGACATCTGGAGTTCCCTTTATGGCATTTTCTGGATTGTTCGGGACTCCGGGGTGATGGCAGTGGCCCTGGGTCATTACGGAGTCCTGTTATTGCACCCCAGTGGTCATTTTGGGAGCCTCAACGACTTGATACAGGCTTCAACAGTCTCCAGGACCACTGATGCCACCCAGGATACCAGAACACACTGGAGAGAGAACACCAGATGCTGCAACGGAGCCAAGGAGAGGTGAAGGAAGGGAAATATGACTGTATTAGGTTATGCACCTCCCCTGGGACTCTACTTATTGTACTCTGGGGTCTGAAGACTAATGGTTGAGTCCAAAACTAAACTGACCAGCAAACATTCACAAAAATTCATGAAACAAATCTCCTCAGGGTCATCAATCTCTTGACGTGATCATAGCTCAATTCTACATATCACAGCCCCCAACATGACCACAACACATTTTACACACTAGACAAAGAACATTACAGTCCTGAACTGGTTAACAACAAGCCAGGTTCCCATGTCTGAGACCACCACCTGCAAATCCACCAAAGTTGAATATTATACTCAGGGCATTATTCAGGTCCTAGAGTATAATAAGTGGAGACACAGGGTAGGTAGGTGTAGGTGTGTGTGTCTGTGTGTCTGTGTGTGTGTCTGTGTGTGTGTGTGGGGGGGGGGGGGAGGGGGGGGAAATCAAATACACACACAAAAGAGACCAAAACACTCATTACCATGGGTTCTCTTGCAGCACTCTCCCCAAGAACGCAGCAGTTAAGCCAAAGAAAGGAGACTAACCCCCAACATTACCCAATCCCTTGACATAACCACAATACAATTCTATATAGAACATATAAGTCTTCAGCCCCCAACATGATCAGAACTCCTTTCTACTATATTGTATACATAGAACACTTTACCTCCTAATCTCACCAAACTATTGGGCAGACTCCATAATACAATTCATTAAAACTACAACCCACCACATAATCCAACCACTAGACTTGCCTTAATACAATTATATTGTACTCTGTTCTACATAGAGAAAACTACAACCCCCAACATGACCATACCATATTTCTATTATACATACTACACCTCCTGACATGACCCAACAAAAGGACATGGCCATAATTCTGTTATGGTCATACCATAATTCATTTGACACCACCTAGACTGGGGTGTGAAGTTTAAGAGATCCCTAAATCTTCACTCTTAATACTTTGAGGAAATAAGGATTTTGCAGCAAGAGGACCTACAGGTGGTGGTAACCAGATAGTGCCACCATCAATCTGTAGCCTGTCAGAGTTAGACATGGTAATGAGAGCCTAGCATTGTCACTAAGAGAGCAGACAAGATGCAACAGGCTTAGGAATCAGAAGAAGTCAGGAGCAAGTTGGAGGTCAGGACAAGAAGCACTGCATCACTTATGTTGTTAAATACAAAAGATAAGACAGAGGTGTAACCAGGACTAACCAGAATCTGGAACTAAGAGTAAAACTGCAAGAACTAGGTAGGCATTCTAAGGTCTAGGCATGAGCATAGTGAGGAAGCAAGGTCAGGAACAGAAGCAGTAACAAAATAGTAGTCCAAAAACAGAATATGGAATAAGGAGCCATGGGAAATAAGCCTAATTCAGGCAATGTGGCACTGAATGTCCCTTTAAATTAGCCTCTAGGGCTGAGATTCTTCCTAGTACGGGTTGTCTTACCAGCCTAATGTTGTGTATAGTAAGCACTGAAGTTCTGGCAAATCAATAGAACTGTGGGAGAGACCAGAAGCCGAAGGTCGAGGCAGAGGAGAAGTTGTGTTATTATACCATTTACATAGAACTCTACACCATTCCAACATGACCCAACCACTGGACACGACCAGAAGCAAAATAATTCCACTGTATGGATCTAAGGGGAGTCTAAGGGGCTCCAAAATTAGGGAGCTCCCTAGATGGAATTCTTCAAGGCAGTCTTCCTAGTAAATATCATCCAAAACTAATTAGATCTAGAACCTGAAGAAAGAATGACAAATGTCAGCTTTCAGTAATATAGGGAAAGTATATAATCAAAATGACATCTTCATGGTCAAGAATATCCAAAAATCTTTCTTCTGATCTCTCAGGTGTTTGATCACTGCTGCTAATTTTAGTGCAAAAATTCTTGAGACTGTAGCTATTGGTAGTCTCAATCACCTAGTCCTCAGAGAGAGAGTAGCAAGGAATAAATGTGTCGTCCCATTAGACACACGTATACCCCATCCAGAGAATAGGGGAGAAGTGTAACATCACTGAGGGTCCAATTGCCGGATCCTCAAACAATGAAAAATGGGAAAGTGAAATTCTCCCATGTGACTGAAGTGCTAGTGTGCTTGTGTGACCAGCCTTCTATTCACTGATATGGGGCTGTTGGGACTTCAAGAGATTTCAGTCCCATAGTGGTGAATGGAACGCCTATCGCACTATCACACAAGTGCTCCATGTACATGGAGAAAGCATAACGGGGTGATTTGGCACTTGGACTCCCAGTGATATGACAATTATCCCTTATGCTGTGTATAGGTGATAAGGGTCTTTAATTGGAACTGCTTCCAAAGAATCTCAATCTTATAGCAGCCATGCAATGGTACAAATTTTCTGGGCTTATATCTCGCCATTCACCTATAATGATGACTGCATGACTATGCAAAAAAATTTGGAACTCTGGATAAAAAACAAAACAAAAACAACACACACACACACACACACACACACACACACACACACCACTGAGAATCTACCTTTGAAATAAAAGCTAAGTTTGGTATAATCAAGATAAGACACTTAAAAAGTTTGACATTTGCTTTAAAGACGACCTTTCACTGCGGTCCCTAAACATATACCGCTGCACTGATTCCGGCACAGTTGGATTTTTTGTCTGTAACTCCAACCATGCCTGAGCAATCAGTGCTGTTAATTTCCATGCCTGATATGCTAATTAGGCTCTCTACTGTCAGGTGGGTGGTATTGGGCTTAAGTAAATTGTCTGGGACCGCCCACCTAATAGTTGAGAGTATAATTTGTATATTGGGTGCTAAAAACTAAAGGGCTCCAATGGCTCAGGAAAGGGGGGGGCTAGAGAAAAAAAAAATCCAACAGTGCCTGAGTCAGTGGAGGACCCAACAAAGAAAGGAACCAAAGATTTGGAGATAGAGTACAGTTTTTTCAGCAGTGGCATCTTTACCTCAATACTAGGACCCCATGACATAACAGTCTTTCCGGGAAAAGCTCTTTATCTCTACCAGTCCAAATAAAAACCCAATTTACAGCATGTTCCTTCTTGTATTAAAGGCAATGGTGATAAGTGTATGCAAAGAGCTTCCCATCCGTCCTCATGCTAGCAGGAATCCATAATAGTTAATATACCTTTAAAACTCAACATATTTTTATGGCGCAGCAGGAAATCCAGGCTAAATGTAATCGTGGAGCACATTTCTGTGCATAATTCTGATTTGAAACACACATCTTTTATGTATCTCTTGTAATGTGTAACTTCAGAGAGTGCTGTCACTTCTCAGATGCTAGGAAAGTGGATGGCATACTTGAATAGTTTATTTTTATGCAGTAGGATGGTATAAAACCACAGGAAAGATCTGAAGTGATGCAAATTTAATTTGCACTGATACCAATGCAGGTTTCACATCTCAACTTTAAATGCCAGAGAAAGTGAATAATAGGCAGTTAAAACAGACTTTCCCAAGTCGGAGGAGACATCTCCATTTTTTCTTTTTCTACTTTCAGGAAGTTTGAAATGTTATTTTTCTTCCTCTGTAGATTAAAGTCTCTTGGCGGCTCCTCTTGTATTAATTAACTCCTTACAAGTGGCGGATGCTCCGGATTTATCGGTAACGCTTTCTGCCACCAATGAGTAACTACTGAATAATCCAACCTGGAGAACATCCTGCCTCCAAAGAAATGCAGCGGTCCATATACAGACCTAATATCCTAAGAGGATCAACTACAAGATGTCAGGAGACACCCGCTAATGCCTACTTTATAGGGCCACAGTTTGTATTGACAACAGTCAAGATTTTGTACCGCATTCGAGTATTGAAACCAGGAAGAATATTGGGGAAAATTTACAAAGACTGATTTTTCCTTGCCAGTCTTAATTCCCCCACTGTTACACAATGATCCAGAATTAAGAGGTGATGTGAGCCAGAATTAAAGGATAGTCCATCAGTAGGTGATCTTGCAAGGTCCAACACCCGGATCCTGCACAGATCAGCAGGCTCCAAGTGCAGGAAGCTGCAAGTGGACAGGAACACGTTCAGCACTGCTACTATTCTAGTAATAGGAGCCATGCAGTAGCCGTGTCCAACACACAGCGGTGGTTCAGGAGAACTGCAATGTCACTGCTATGAGTTGAATAGGAACAGTGCTGCATGCAGTGTCCATCCACAACCGGCCTCCAGGTGCCAGAAGCTACTAGTATCTGTGCGGGGTTTGGGTGTCACACCCCAACAGATAACACATTGATGACCTATCTTGGGTATTCTGAGCATCTATAGAAGTTACAGTGGCTATGGTGAGGCTTTTTAGTATCTGCCGAAAGTATTATGAGGTTCTTCAGCAGCTGAGGTATGTATCATATTATTCTGCAGCATCTAGTTTGTGCATTATGAGGCTCTGTATTAGCCAAGCAGCATATTATAAGGGTTGGCTGGTGTATTATGACGTTCTGCAGCAGCTGAGGTGCTGTTCAGCAGCAGGAATGGGACTTTATAATACACAGTGCACTGATGAAAATCCCTGGAAGGTCGGGGAGACTAGCCAGAGGCACACTAGTCAGTGGTAGGCACAGAGGAAGGGACTTTATATGGCAATGATCCGTAACAGACTGCAGGAACCTAGGTATCACTGCTCAACTCTGTATAGTCATCAGTCTCTGACATCATCATCATCTGGTGTTCATGGGAAATTTCTCAGATATAGGCAGTGTATAGAAATCAGTGCACACACTGTAGATGCTTTAGGTGATCAAAAAGCAGATCCCTGATGAAGAGCTTCTGTGAAACACGTCAAATGCTTTTTGGCCCTTACAACGATCCGTAGCCAGTGGTGACATCACCCCTGTATGCAGCTAGTGTTTTCAATTTGGGTTGAGCCGCCAGCCAGGGCTTCCCCATTATTGGACTTCTACCATAATGGAGTTGCATGCAAGAATCGAGTCTCTACCGGTGACAACATCACACATTCAGTTTTAAAAGATCAAGCCAGACGAAGGGTAAAACCTGGCAAACGTCAAGAAGCGAATTGATCTGCATCTCTAACACTGTACTACTATGTACCATATAACATGGCGCTGTGATGTGAAAATCCTGAACACTATTTATTGTTAAGAGCAATAAAGTAAACTTAGACAGGCCTAATTATTTCCAGGAACCAAGTGTGCTGAAAACTATGGTTGAAAGCCCCAAACACTCAAGCCCCACAAGTGAGCCAAAAACCAGCCTCTGGACGTATTCACCAGAGCCCCTAGTGGTGGGGATGGACTTGGCAGATTCCTTCAGCCGGAATTTGCAACAGGTGAGAAGGCACTGAATGCACGGAGCACTACAGGTAACAGCAAACCCCAGAGACTAGAACCACTTTCCAGAATAGTGCTGGAGTTGATTGGCAGCCTGGAAGCGTCCGTGGAAACAGAAGGCGGTTTCAGGCGTCAGGCAAGATGGCAGAGAAATATCGTAGTCGTCGGTCCGATCGTTAACTAGAGGGCAGCGCAGTACAGGAGGATGAGGCAGAAGAATCGTCAATCAGTCTGGTTTGGAAACGTGAAAACGGCGTGGTACTTAGTCGGGATCAGCGAAGATAATTCTAGGAGACAAGCGGGGTTCGTAACCAGAGAGGAGCATAGGGACAGAATCGGCAGGCAGATACGAGGTCAGGTAACGGGTCCAGAAGTCAGATAGCAAAACGCATGAGCAGGTATAGGAGCAGAGAGCTAACCACCAGAGAACTAAATAGCCAGCAGTGAACAAGAGACGGAAGTGGACTAATAAAGGCTGGGGACAAACAAACAAGCAGACCTTGAAGGGACACACACCATAATACCACACGTGTTAGGAAAAGACTGGAAATCTCACAGACGCGACTGTAGAGGTATCAGATCTATTTCTAATATTTATGTTTTGAAAAACAAAAAATAAAATACCGCTTATTGATCACCTAAAGCGTCTACGGCGTGTGCAGCAATTTCTATACACTGTATTGCGGGGTGGAGAACCCTTCACCACTAGTAGAGTGTGCGGGATCAGCGATATATATCCAAGATATGGGCGGGCAGACAGACATCTGCGTCCTAAACATTACACATAGATACACACTAATAGAATGCAAACAATGGAACGTTCCAGCGTCTACAATGAGACTCGATAATCACCACGGAAGAACAATCAGGATCCAACTCATTAAAGCCTTTTGTTCATCAACTTCATCAAAGAACAGATGAATTGAAAGAAAATTAATTTCTACAGATTCTGCTTTTCGGCCATGAAAACGTTTATTATTTTCAGAAGGACATAAATGAATTACTTAATTTGTGTTATAACGTGAACGGATGTGTCCTCCTTCTCCTCCATCTCAGATCTTGATCTACTGTACTTCTAGAATTGAAGGTACAGGAAATGATCACCATGTAGCTGGTACACTAAGTAAATTTAGCTGCATGGGTTACAAGAGAGTGCAGGGCGAACATATTTACTTAACCCCTTTTTATCTAAACATATATAAACTACAATCATAATACAGAACCATGCGCTTAGTAAGAAAAATAAAAATCTGCTCTTGAATTCAGTTGCCATTCAGATCTGTATGTCTCCATGGTTACAGACTACAAACAAACCCTGGGTTGTCTGATCCTGCCGCATGTGTCCTCTAGATTACATATACAGGGGCATCTCAATAAATTAGAATATCTTTGCAACATTTCTTTCAGTAATTGAGTTAAAAAAGTGATCTCCTATATTTTCTAGATTCTTTACACACAGACTGTTCTATTTCAAGTGTTTTATTTCTGTAAATGTTGATTATGGATTACAGGGAATGAAAACCCAAATCTAAGAAAATTAGAATATTGTAAATATTGTTCAGTCTTGTAAATTCAGTGCCACCTGCCAAGGTTTCCTAAGCCTTTAAATGGTCCCTCAGTCTGGTTCAGTAGGACACACAATCATGGAAGACGCTGATTATGGATTGTATTACTGAAATGAATGAACGTTTCAACGATATTCTAATTTATTGAGATGCAGCTGTAAATAGTCACAGTGTTGGACTGACCAGTAAAGATGAACAAAAGAGTTTGTAAAGAGCTGGGTATGTTATAAATTTTCCAAAAACCTTGGGTTCAACTGAAATTGAGATTTGTGGGATTTCCCACCCATGAATCATTATAATAGGCAGAAGCTCGGGAGGTCTGGAAAAATAAGTCATATTCACCTTCCCTCAACTCTCTTGGGCTCCTTCAGGGCATTCACTGTTCTTCCTCTAGTGTGTTCCAGCCTTGTGAGGGACATCAGAAGCCCTTGGGGACAGCTGAGACCTGTGTTTGGGCCTCAGAGGTCACGTCACGTGAGGTTTGTCGACGTCATGACACTTTCACGCAAGCATCACAATCTCAACACACCCCCATGTGACTGCTGAGGTCTAATCACAAGCCAAGCTAGTAGGGCCACTGACATGACTCAGGAGGCTGGAAGTCCTTTGCAAAACAAATATCATTAAGGTCACCTATTTCTAATGTCCACCAGTAAAATCAAATCTGGCGGCCCCCTGTACACCTATATATTACATGACCCCTCAGTGCAAATTCCTAAAACTGTACCCACATTTTTCATGAGTAGCTTCCAGTGTAGTCCTTGCCTTGGGCAGTTTCTGCCCAGAAGGCCCAGTCAGTAGCCTCCTGGCTTACTATTGCCTTGGACTAGGGTCCTCTTAGCTTTGCGAGCCAAAAATATGCGCACAGCAGCAGACCCCAGGAAGCAAGAGGACAAGATTATTAGGATTTAGTATTAGGATACTGATCGACTGATCAGCCGACTGTTACATCTATGTCATAATAAAATTAGTAATTTATTAATAATAAGCCCAGTTTGTTATATTTACACATAGGTTGGGTAACATGCTGTATGTTGCCTATCTGTAGGTAGGACAGAGACTGAGGTGTTGGGGCCTACCTTTGCTCAACGGTCCATCCTGCTACCCTGTAGGCTAGTCAGACTGGGTAGGCACTCTCAGTAGAACGTACACCCTGAGAACACTCTTCTACTACCTAACAAAGTCACAGATAGCTCCATGCCACCATAGCATAACCATTTCATCTTGTGTAGAGATGAGCCAACCGGTTTGTAAAGAATTTGCCAAAAATTTTGTGTTCAGCTGAACCCAGAAATCACTATTATACTTTGGGTCAGAGGTATAACTTAAAGTTTCCAGCCCCTGTAGAAAAACTGGGTTATGGCCTCTACATACCTTGTCCCAATTAGAAAAGTGGTATATTTTATGACAGAGACACCCTTGGGGCCCCCCTAAGGGCTTAGGGTGCAGTAGTGACTACCAATACTCTCCTGCTTTGGGGTCTCACCTGGAGGGCCAAGTGAGGTTCAGAAAATTAAAGACCAATACATCATGATGTTAGTACACCCACATGACCACTGAGGCCCAATTACAAGTTCAGCCTGAAACAAAACTGTCAGCCACACATCACTAATATTTGCAAAATGAATCTCAAGAGGTTCTTCCATGTCGAGTATTAAGGAGTAATCAAGACATGGACAGTCTGATCCTTCTTGAACCTTAGGGTCCTATAGCTGTTGCTTTTTTTTTTAGCTGCTTATGTCCATTCCAGGACATTATTTTTCATGATTTAGAGCAGGGATCAGCAACCACATACACTCCAGCTGCTGTGAAACTACAACTTCCAGCACCAAATGTTGCCTGCCAATGTTTAGAGCAATGGTTGCAAAAAGTGTACTCCCCCTTTAACTTTTGACTAGTTCAATGGGTCGATAGGGCACCAAATCTAACACACTCAGATGTGTTCAGATGAAGCTGAGCTCCATAACTTCTAGCTGCTGTACAGGGCAGTGATGCCAAGTTCTTCCCTACGACAATAAAAATTACAATAAATGCAAAAGAAGGCCACAAGGTAAATCTGTGTAAACACAAGCAATAAAAGCAAAAATAAAAGGACTCTTGGTGAGTCAGATGGGCGTCTTATCTGTAGCCAAAGGGATGAAGCGTGCAAACAGTTACTCGGCAATCTGCATAAATGCTCTGAGCCTCTAACAAAACTATAATAATACAGATCTTCATTATTCCGAGAAAATCTGGAGAATTTGATAAATGAGTAACCTTTTCCTTTGTGCTCACGTCTTCCATGCACGGGTAAAGCTATGGCACACCGTGGGACAGAGAGGATTAAGAACACATCTGGACGTCCATAAGGCATGGTACATCACATTTGCAGTTTTATACAAGCCGAAGAAAAAACAGGTCAGGGCATAAAACACAGCGGCATCTTCAGAGACCTCTGGGCAAATCATTATTCAAAGTGGATTACAAATGGGCTATGGTGCCTTATCAAGCCAAGACACAAGTGAGGCAAAGACTTCGCCGGCCTCTTTCTGCAAACTCAAAATTTCTTCTGCATTAAAGGGAGAAAAATAAAAACAAGAACAGAAAAAAGCAAAACCCAAACAAAAAGACAAAAACACACTCCACCATGAACAGAATAGTTTTTATTCTAAACTAATGTTTGTCATTATTTTTGTTTCTCCTTGTTTTATGAATATAGGTATTCGTTCACTCTTGGGAGACCTCATATGTTGTGCACACTGACACCCCAATATATATATGACCAAGGCAATTTGGACAAAAAAAAATAAAAAATTTAAATCTGCTTGGGGTGGTGAAGGGAAAAAAAAAAAAATAAATAAATAAAAAAAAAAAAATCCACCTTTCCCTGTTGTTCTGGTGCCACCCAGAGTAGTCCAGTCCATTGTTGTCTTCCGGCGGAAGTCCCTGCCGCACATGATCGCTGAGGCCAATGAGCAGCCTTAGCGAAGGGCACGTGATGTTGCTGGGTCTCTTCATGAGGCCACTGATTGGCCCCAGCGGTCACATGACTGCAGAGGCCAATCAGTGGCTTTAGTGGAAGGGATCCGGGACGCTACAGACGGCGAGCAGTTTCACTTTGAGAAGACACTAGAGCGGCAGGACCAGACGTGCTGGGAGGACACCAAGGACAGGAGAGTAGGATTATTATTTTTTTTTTTTTTTTTCACTTCCCCCAGCCTATTTTAAAAATAATTGTTTTGCCCGGACAACCTCTATAAGAGCTCACATACACAGGTGAAATTGGGACTAGTTTTCAAGGCGCCATAACAGGGCTTCCAAAAAGGTGCATGGAGTTTCCTACTCTACCTCTACATGCCCCCGATTTTCTTATACAAGTATTTTGCTGTAGGTTTACATACATATGAAGATAAAAGGAAACATTTCTTCAAAGCGAGAATGTCCCTGTGCAACATACTATAGAGCCTGTATGGCAGCACACAGAGGTTGAGCCGCTCCGTACTAAAGAGCCATACAGCTTTCATTTACATCCTCAGCTGTGTACATGAGCCATATGGCACAAAATTTCAGTGACTGATGACTACTGCAAGTCAGGGATCAAAAAACAATTCCCTTGCATAAGACAATAGAGAATTTTATTGTATTTCTGCCTCCATAATAGAAATTTTGCTGGTCAATGAATTTCAAAAAGGAAAAATAAAAAAAAATAAAAAAAACACACACACACACACAAACACATTGCAGGGCCAGACTCGCCCACCGCAGTATTTTCTGGTGGGCCCAGGCTATGACGCAATAATGGACCTCAAAGTCCTACAAGAAACAATGCCTTCTGAAGTCATTATTTTCACACCAATGTTCTGCTCGGAGAATGGTCTTTTAGGCCCCATGCACAAGGGTATCCAGGCTGTCCAACAGTGGGATTTCGTGGACCAAGCCCAGTCAAGATCAATAGCATGATGCTAGGAGGCTTACAGCTCTATTGTATGTACTATATACAGTAAGAGACAATGAAGTCACAAATAGGCAGGGACTCCCAGTCTCTTGTCCAGGTTTGGACTGGGAAATTTGATATATGGCTTTAAGTTAAGACCAGTCATGGTGGAATTTTTCAACTCTGGCAAATCTACAAATTTTCCCATTGTGTCACGTACAGATTGAGGTGAGGATTCACCACAGATTTCCCACCTTCACAGTAAATGAATGAAAACTGTCACAATTCCACAACATAGCATGACATGAGCATACTGAGTATTTGATAATCTGCAGCGCAGTTTTTTGGGCATACTGTAATTTTTTACTACGTGGGACAGAGATTTGATAATTCCTTCGATATGTATTTTCCTGCAGATTTGTAGGGCAAAGTCTGCCACATGTGAACTCGCTCATGCTTGGTCCCCTGCTGCTCTTTTTCCTATTGATCCCTAGTTTTCTTATTTATAGAGGGCAACATTGATTGATAAAAAATGTAAAGGCAAGAAAATTGCTGCACTAATTTATGTATGTATTATTGTTACTAAATATTGATAAAAGATTATAAAAAAATAATAAATTGTCCCTCTACAAGACATGCCCTAGGCAATTGCCTATTCCTGAAAGTCCAGTCACACCGGGTTCTACCACCATCCAAGGACTATTCAATTACTTTGGGAATTTGTCACTATTAAGAATATCTGTAATCTATTCTATGAGAATTCTCTTGTACGAACAAGTTGTTATTGGAGAATTTTTGGATTCGCCAGTTCTCAGCCTCCAGTGTGAACCCATCTTAATGGCAAATCTGATTTATTATCATAATTGGAATGTAAAGAACTGATGGGATTTCTAATTTAATATGACCTCTTGCTTTTCCAAATGAAATCCTTTAATTGTCCCGTCCATTTTGATCTAATCATCAGAGCGCTCATGATCTCCCGCGTTGACCTCCTCGTCTACACCTGTGCCCCCATCCCTCCCGTCATGTAGTTCTACATTGCTCGGCTAATAACAGTTTGTCCGCGCTGTCAGGATACATCACTGTCTCCCTTTTCATGTCCCTGTAAGGCCCCGGCTCTGAGTGTTTCCCTTATAACCATCCATTGCCTGTTTTTAGTTTTGGGTCACCGGGCCAGACCGGCTCATCACTGTCGTAAGAGTTT
Source organism: Leptodactylus fallax (assembly GCA_947044405.1). Lineage (NCBI taxonomy): Eukaryota > Metazoa > Chordata > Amphibia > Anura > Leptodactylidae > Leptodactylus > Leptodactylus fallax. Next base: position 2,430,210 of record CAMRHE010000275.1, on the reverse strand, counting down.
TATAGTTCATCGTCTGGAAAACCCCTCCAGTCCTTTACACAGATGTCTTAAGACGAGAGAGAGATGCTCAGCTCGCAGGAGCACTTTGTAAACAGAGGCAGTGGGGCAGAAGGTGAGGCGCTCATGAATGGAGAGGATTATGGGAAGTTTCTTGCTAAGACTTTTCTAGATCACTCTGACATTTAGAATTTTAGGATTTTTTTTTGTCTTGTTTAAATATTTTGTGCATTTTCCTGTAGTTGATCTATGAATGTCTTGCATTGAGTTGCTAGAAGGTGAGTAAGTCACCTAGTCGCTATCGCTGGGGCCAGTAAGAAAATTTTATTGGCAATAGTAAGCACCAGTAATTTTGGACTGGATACTCCTTGTTTGTCAGGTCATCCATCTCGAAGAACATTAGTAGGATCACTACTAGGTCAAGTGTAGTATATGTGCTGGCAGGAGACTACAATAGACATGGCAGCAGAGCGTAAGAGACATTCAGGAGCCGGACATACACACTGCCAGCCTATGGAGTCCCGAGTGTAAGACCGGTGCCCCATGTGGTGTAAACGCTGCAGTTTGGCCGCAGCGGAAACACTGTCGCAAAAAACATGGCATTTTACAGTCACTGCAAAGTAGATGGGATTCTAGCGAAAAAAAAATGCTTTTACAGTTCCTGCATAGTGGATGGGATTCTAGCAAATCCCATCTACACAGTGCGGAAAAATATGCATAGCGGACACGCTTATATTTTCCAAAACCGATGCGGTTTTGGAATTAGCAGCTTGTCAATTATACTTACAGAAACGTCAGCGTTTTCCCTGTAAGTATGATAGAAGCAGAAAGTCCGTAGAGGAAACCTCTGAGGACTTTCTGTGGAAAGTGCTACGGAAAAACCGTGATGCGTTGTCGCCGTGGTTTTTCCCGCAGCGCTTTTGCTGCAGCCTGCTACATGGGGCCTTAGCTTAAAGGGGTATGCCATGAGGCAAGAATGGGAGATCCTTTCCCCCCCACTGACTAAAGCCAGGATGAATGTGGGCATGACTGGTGGTGGATGGCTGAGATAGCCCTAGGCCGCCTCCACCACCAGTCACACCTACATTCAGCTGCGGTCAGACTGAATGTGCACTGGGGTGAAAAAGCCCCCTGTTCTTGGGATCACAGCAGTAAGACCCCCACCGATCAGGTATTTATCCAGTGCATTTTTTTTGGCATAACCAAAAGGAGAAATAGAACCCCTTCTGACCTGTGATTTAGAACGCACAATGCAAGTCACTTTGTTCGGCCGGTATTTTAGTCACAGCATGTCGACTTGTATAAATCTTATCCTCAGTGTTGCTACACTGCAGCGGGTTAGCCGCCGGCACGATCACACATGACAGTTTTGTAGCAAGAAACAATAAAGAAGCAAAAACTACTTTTATCACATCTGTGTGTCTAAGGCTGAAATCACACATGTAGGTTTTGATGCAGTTATTTTTAGCCAAAGCTAGCAGTGGATTCAGAACTTTGTAAAAGAAAAAAAAACAACAAAAAAACAGCATTAAAAATAACATGTGTTATTCCAGCCTAAGTCTATAGGTTTCGGAAATGCAGAATTTTTGGGTTTTGCAGTTGCTGAACCAGCAAAGTGAATAAGATTAGGTTTAGTCTCATCCAAACATTGCAGGAAAAAATTTGTAAAATTTTTTGAGAAATTAAGCATGATAATTTTACCGATAGACTTATACGGGGTGTGGAAGAAAACGAAGATTGAAGTGGAAAGCGGTGAAAAACGCCAGAATTTTTTTCTGCTGCATTTCGCTACGTGTGGCCTTAGCCTCAGGGCAGGTTATACAAACATGCAGTGGTTTTACTTCAATTATAGAGATAACAAGGGGGAAAAAAATGGCACAAACGACTCATGGAAATAAACCAGAATAAAGGAATTTACTCCTGTGAAAAGATAGAGAGCCCTAAGGCTGGAATCACACATGCAGTTATTGATGCAGTATTTTAATTATTGATGCAGAGGTGAATAAAGCAGGAAAGAAAGAAAGACGTGCTTTATAATTCCCATTCCTTTTGAATCCATGGTCTAACTTAAAACAACAGCAAAAATAAAAACTGCAACAAAAACTGCAAGTGTGAATCTAGCCTAAGGGTAAGGGCACACACCGGATCTCAGAGTGTTTGAAGTCAAAACCAGGACTGGATCACAAAGGGAAAGGACAGTGTCTATCAATTCACTCCTGTTTTTGACACAAAAACTGAATATTTTTTTTTTTTTTTTTTTAAGTGTGTCCTTACCCTAAGGCTAGGGGCCCCACATGGCACAAAATCAACAGCAGAAAATTAAAAAAAATAAATTTTTGCAACTTTTTTTTCACTTGTTCCATGCATCAGTCGGACCTTTATTAATTAAAATAGGCCAGTCTTAATAAATCTGACCCACATCTCTAGTTTGTGGCAATTTTGGGGTCACTTTTGTAACATTTTTCTCCATGGACTTTTCTAGTGAACTTGTCAACCATATTGTGCCAATTGGCAAAATTTGCTTAGAGATTTTGCGCTGGGTTCCCAGCTTACACTGCAGTTGGCCCCCATGGACATCAGCATCAGATTTACTTTCGTACATTACACTAAAGCATACATTTTAAGAGTCAATTTCATAGCTAGAAATAAGTCACAGAATGCATCAATTATAAAATGGCGAGTGTTGGCGTATGCATGTCCATGTGACCTCAAAATACGTGCAGCTCGCTGACCATAATAAACATGGTGGCCAGGAGCCAATCACATCTGACAATACTGATAAGATTAATATATGGAAGCTTCTTACCTGCTCCATCCTCCATTCGTCTGGTAGTGATGTGACGCCTGGCCATGTGTGATGTCATTGGTCAGTCTCTGGCAGCCATCTTCATTCCCATTTTCCTTGGGGTAATCACTTCATTGTAGATTTTCACATCCTTCAGGTCCATATTAGATACAGACGGGTCTTTGTGTCCAGGAGTCAGTTTTCAGGATTACTTCTCTCGTACTTTTTCTCTTCCATACACCACCTCGTGGTCGGGGTAAATTTACACAAGTATTTGGTCACTGAATAAAAAATTCTGCTTATAGTACTAAAAAATCTGTGTGAATGTGACATGACTGGGGATCCAAGTGGAGCAAATCCTCCACCAAACGCTCCCTGGTGGCTCCTGATCTGCTGCAGGTTAGTGATCATCATGATCAGGTGTGGACAAGACAACATGAGCAGAGAGATGAGCTGATGTATAGAGGCTGCATTCACACAGTCCAGTTATAAATGCGCTGGAAAAACCTGCATGCAGCCTTAATGTGGGTTTTGGTGCAGTTTCCTAATTTTACAGGCAAAACACATTAATGTAACATGTTTCAACTGAAAAATAAAAAAAAAACTGCTGAAAAAACCGCATTAAGTTTATTCTGATTCAGTTTTATCTGCACCATGTGAATGTACCCTTAGAGTTCATTCCTATGGTCAGGTTGGGTGACATTAAAACTGCCTAAAGCTGAAGCCTCATGTTGTGAAAATGCAGTGTTTTGGCTGCGGAGGAAACGCTACAGCAAAAACACTATATTTTACATTACCTGCAAAGTGAACGGATTCTGGCTAATCCCATCCATACATTGCAGAAAATATCTGCAGCGGAAAAGCTGTGATTTAAAAAACATTCACGTCTTTGAAGATCGCAGCGTGTCAATTATACCTGCGGAAACGCTGGCGTTTACTGTATAGGGATAGAAAGTCTGCAGAGGAAAACTCTGCAAAAACGCAATAAAAAGTGATGCAGAAAAAAAAAATGCGTTTTTTTTTTTTTTTTTGCTACATGGGGCCTTAGCCTAAGAAACAGCAAATAGTTTTGATGTGGCCATCAATGCTTTTTTTTTTTTTTTTTTTTTTTATCTTTAAAATTAAAAACCCCAGCGCAACCTTAGGGTAAATTAACATGCCGAAAAATGAAAAGGAATTCCTCTTCATTTTCCACCGATGTTTTCCGCCACAGTTACCCGCAATAGGATGCCAATGCCGATGCCGACGCAGTTTATGTGCGTTCAGTCGCGGCTTTCTCCTACTGAATGGGCCTAATCTGCAGGGAATCACGCTTATTTTTTTCAGCGTCCTGCTGTGATCTCTGCCTCCCACTGAAAACAAAGGGTGGCAGAATCTGGGTGGAATCTGCCTCCAAATCTGCAGCAATTTCCTCCGTGTGAACTTACCCTGAGCGTACCGTACACGGGCAGGTTTTGTTGTGACTTTGTTCACATTTAAGATTCAGTTTTAAAACCAAAAACAGGTGTGGATCACACAAATGTCAAAACCGGCTGCTTTTAGAACACAATGGACCAAATTTACTAAAGTCTCTTTCACACGACCGAGTTTCTGCCATGAAACTTGGTCCATGCGTTGGCCAGATTTACTGTCCTGAACAGTATGCCAGGAGAGGGATTCCTAGAATACAGGTATCTATACTGTTAGGGGTCCGCTTCCTTGTGCTATACTGTCCTGTACTGATTATAGTAGTGATTATAGCACAGCACAGTATGTATATCTTGCTACACCAGAAGATTGTTAAAAAGTTGCAAACTTTGGTGAAACAACACATGTCACCGCCTAGTCCTGGTCTTAGTTCTACTGGAGTCCCGCCCCTTGCCTCATCAGAGGTCAGGCTGCTGCTCTGCTCTTGCCTCACTACTTTACACTGCAGACCTGCTTGCTCAGATTGGCAACTGTATATAAGCACTAGCCCACCAAAAGCTCAGCAGGAAGTCACTGTATATATAGAGGTAATATCCATTATAGCAAAGACAGAATAATTATAATATTTGTTCACATATTAGTTCACATCTGTGCTTGTACTCCGTACGGGGAATCCGTTCCACTCTCCGCATGAAAAATAAGGAAAGAAAAGCGCTGCAAGCAGGCCGAAACCGAATGGAAACCATGCGGACCCCATTATAGTATATGGGGTCTGTGGGTTTCCTAAGGTAACTGTTTTTTTATGTGGATTAGGTTTCTGAACGGAAACCCGAAGGGAGATGTGAACTTAGCCTAAGTTAGTTTAGATGTGCTTTTAGAGGCCGGGGCCACACGTGGCGTAAACTAGCAAATCCCATCCACACATTGTGTATGCGCAGTGGACATGCTGCAATTTCCAAAACCGTTGTCAATTATACTTACAGAAATTCAGAAATAAGCAGAAAGTCTGCAGAGGAAATCTCTGTGGACTTTTTGTGAAAAGCGCTGCAGCAAAAACCGCAATGCATTAGTGCCACGGTTTTTCCTACAGTGCTCTCTTTGCTGCGGCCAGCCTTAGCCATGAGCTATGTGCACTTTTTAATGCTGTCTGACCTGACGGGCTTTTATTTATGCTGCCCATGTACTGGAGGGCATTATTGCCTTTTTTGCCCCTTTTTTTAAAAAGGTCCAAGTTATATATACTGCATGGAAAGGATTTAGGTCATGCAGGGGGCATGGCAAGGGCAGCGCAACGTCTGAAAAAAAAAGGCACAAATGCTTCATAAATAAAGTGCAGGGCAGAAAAAGACCACAAAAAGGTGCAATTTACACCAAAAGTAGCTCAATAAATGTGCCCCATAGTCTGAAGAGGATAAGCCCCAATAGGGAGCGAGCCTGAGATTTTTAGTAAAAGCAGGCGTTGCGTAGACTAATAACCCCCAGGGTCTGTTACAGAGACATAACTTATTACACTGCATTCTATTAAATTATATTGAAGAAATCTCTTCCCTGGTCCTGGAAGACAATGGCAATGTATCAGCGAAAATGTGTCAGTGCCATAGACTCTGATAATGATATTATCCACTTACTGCACACACCTACCCGTACCATGATGCATGGCGTGCCGGCTGATTAGCCACACAAAGGTCAGGACTATTTTAGTTGTGGCCTCTATATTTTTTCCTATTTTTACATGGAGAAGATGATTAATGCTCATTTCTGTGCAGCACGTGTAGTAAATCCTCCTCGCATTGCTGTATCTGTGGCGAGTTACCCAAAATATATTGCAACCTTATAGATGCAGTAGAGCTGAATCAGTCACCTATTTCTCCAGTGCACTGTAACAATTCTCTAAAATGACCAAAACATTTTGGGTTCAGACAAACTTTTTGGGTTCACCACCCAAACTACAGTTGATTATTATACTCTGAGGTCTCTTCAGTGGCCAGGGAGGGTGTGTAAAAATATTCTAAGCAAATCTGTATTAGATGCTCTATAATTTTGGAAATGGATGGAGGCCTAAGTGTAAGAGTGTGTAAGGATGGTGACAGATTGCCTTCGCAATTGCTGCTTTTTGTAATTTTTTTACTTGAAGATCTTCAGTAATATGTAGAAAAAAAGGTAAAATTTGCAATCAACACAAAAGGAAGTAACTTGTAGTATGTACCGTCTCAATGTCTTCGGCACCACTTCTGTGTGGAGGGAGTCTCCTTCTCCTCCAACACTTAGTCTCTTAGTGGTCTTCTTAGCAACTGGATCTAGCCTCTTCTGCACAGATGTATGCCTTTAATACAGTGACTGGCAAATAAATGTCACTCTGCAGCAATAACAAGAAAAGTCTCTGTCCCAACAGTGTAAACCGTTTACTTCCTGGAGTATCAGGGAATAATTAGTGACATAATTAAAATGGCAGACTTTTTTATTAACAGTCTAAATGGCAAAGACTGTCATTCTGACTGCCTTACTGTCCTTTTCCTGAATGCAGCTCCCCTCTGGCCACTGGTAACTCTGTTTCCTTACTCACTGGCTGGCTCCTTGGGCATATTCCACTTGCTGTTTTGTGGCAAGATGGCATTTTCCACTTGGGCCCCTGCCGCAGCCTGTCTGTGGTCTAACATGCTCATCAGCAGGTATCCGCTTTCCTTCTCCATTACACTGGCCCACCTCCTCACAGGCCTACAGTATTCTGTGGTGCACATTTCCTTGCTTGTGCTCTGCAAGACTGAACTGCTTGTCTCTTTCCCGAAGCTGTATCTTCTGGAAAGTAGAACTCCAAAGGACAGACTGCCCCAGTGACTCGGGACAGAGTCAATGGCACTACATAAGTTTATGAAATCCACCATTATGATCTTTTCACATCTCTTTGACATTTCCAGATATAACTTTTGGGTTAATTTCCCATTAAATGGTCCAGTTTATGGGAGGACCCCTGGTATATATTGGATTTATTCTTCACTATAACCATAAGAACTTAAAAGACCAAATACACAAATATCAACCAGAACTTGTAACTTCTATTTCTAAACACTTTAGTGTAATGCTGATGGAACTTATGTTTTCTATACTTTAGTAAATTGGTGAAGATCTAAACTCTGAGACTTTTTTGAAAATCTCCCACATATCTCGTTGACAATTCTGAAGGTCACTTTTGTGTCAATTTCCCCTTGATATACTGTAATTCTCAGCGGTATTGGTTTTCCTTGTAGAGATCTAGCTGGTGTTGGGAGTCTTACAAGCAAAGCTTATGCAAATGAGCTTTCCTCCAGAAGGAAGAAAACTGTCTTTAGTTGGGACCTTTGGAGGGGAGCTCATTATCAGCATAAACATACAATATTAGAGGATCATCTATAATTTGGCCATTATAGGATTTGGGAGGAAACATTGACTTATGCGGTGTATACCTCGATACATTTGCCTTTCTTTAGGTTTGTTGCTCACTGTCAGTCACTCTGTAATTTGTTGGCATCGATAAATACAAATAACTCTTCTTCCTATTTTCTTTCTGCTTCTCCATACAACAAACTTTTTGTGTTTCATCAAAAATAATAATTACCGCTGTCGTTACCGTCATCTGCACCGCGCTCCATACGACAGGTAATAATTTGCAGATGTTCAGCATTGATTTTGACTTCAGGTAGAAATGTATTGTATCCATTGGTTATTGAGTCTCATCGCGTAGAGATGTCGGATTGCCATTTGTCCCAGGAATTCTCATAATTATTGGATTTCTGAAAATGATGCGCAGATGTACACAGGTATACAAACAGGATACAGAAAAATAGGAACAATGGTTTAACTTGAAGCTTCTGTGGCCCAGTGCAAATAGTATCTATAATCCTAGTGTCTTCTTATGTTGTAGAGAGACCTTTGGGCCCCCTAAGGCTCTAGGGTCTGGTGGTTATTGCTACCTCTGCACCCCCTATATCTATTCCCCTGAATAGAAGAATGGGTTACAGGCCAATATGGCCACTTCACCATTCTGGCTGGTACCATTAACAAAGTTATGTTGAATGGCTCCCTGCATATAGACTGTATATACACCCTGTACATAGATATGCATACATCTACACACATGCTCATATACACATGCTTATATATAAATGCCCTGCACATACACACAATCACATACCTCCCAACCGTCCTGAATTCTGCAGGACAGTCCCGGATTGTGGGTCCTGTCCCCCCGTCCCGGAGAGGACGCAGATGAGTTGAATACAATGGTGAAACAGGAACAGTCCGCTGAATGCTCTTGCTTCACCACTGTTCTGCTCTGCATGCTCCGGCCCCGGGAGCTGTAGGTGCGATGTGATGACATCACTCACATCGTACCTGCAGCTCCCTGAACACTTCAGGAGAACAGACAGCAGGGGAGCGAAGAGAGGTGAGTATCAGTGATTTTATTATGTTAAACTTTGGGAGGGACATTAGACTGGGCAGAGATAAAGGTGGACATTAAACTGGTGGCAGATGAAGGGGGACATTAAACTGGGAGCAGATGTAGGGGGGCAATTAAACTAGGGGCAGATGGGGGGGCATTAAACTGGGGACAGATGGAGGGGGCATTAAACTGGGGACAAATGGAAGAATGGACATTAAACTGGGGGGCAGATGGAGGGTGATATTAAACTGGGGGCAACTGGAGAAGAACATTAAACTTTGGGGGTAGCTGGAGGGGGACATGTTTGCCTCTAGTTGCTCCCAGTTTAATGTCCCCCTCCAGCTAACCCCATGGTTTAATATCCCCCTCCAGCTGCCCCAGTTTAATGTCCCCCTCTAGTTGCCCCCAGTTTAAACTGGGGCATGAGGAGAGGGACTTCATACTGTGGGACAATTGGAGGGGAACATTATAATGTGGGGGCATATAATGTTAGGGTGACTGTAGGAGCATTATAATGTGTGGGGGACAAACAAAAATAGGTGAGTGGGCGGGGTCAACATAGAAGTAGGTGGAGCTAAATTTGCTTCGGCATGCATAGCACGCCTCACATTTTGTCCCTCTTTCTGTCCTTTGAGAGTTGGGGGGTGTGCATACCTGCCCATATATACAGCCTGTACATATATAAGATAATGCTTATATGTAAATGCCCTGTACATACTCGCCCACATGGTATTCACACCTGCTCATATACATGATGGATATAATGTACACAAACATTCTGCTCTATGACAAAACCTCTGCTCTGTGTCAGATCTCGGCACACACAGATGGTGAATAATAAAATTATCAGTTCATTTTCACTTTGCCAATTTACTTTGAAAAAAAAATCTGTTTTGTTCAGCTTAAAACACAAACCCTGGAGTCCCGTCATCCCTATCATCCCCATCATCCCGGAGCGGCTGCCATTTATCACAAGCTAAGTGTTTTCCTCAAAGAGCTTTCCCAGACTCCTTGTTCCTGTAGGCCTGGGCCATACTACAATATTCTGCAGCACTTATTAACTTGTTAACCTGGTAGAACTGAGCACAATATTGCCTCTATTATCATCCTATCATTAGTGTGCACATAGTGGCATCTGTAATGTATCATACGTGTAGTGGTGACTCCGGTGACATGTTGCTGCAGGTTACAACAGTTTACTGATAAGCCTATTAAAGTACACAGGAAACAGTAAAAAGCAAGAAATACAGCGATTGGTTAACTTGTCTGCAATACTCTGCCTTGGTCGGCATACCTGTGGGTAGGGAATCTCCCTCTCCTCAAACGCATAGTTTTGTGGGATTATCTTGGCAACTTTTTATAGTTTATATATATATATTACTTGACTAGTAATACAGGAACACTTCCCACTGCAACAACAAAAGGACACAAGGGTTAATTGGTAACTCTCTCACATAAGCATTACATCATGGCGTCATCGGGATTTTAAGCCTTTCAGTTTGTTTCAGATCAAACTTGTTTATCACAAACCTGAGGTGCTATTATTTCACTCTTTGATGTCAGTCGGAGGCCAGAAGAGGTCTGAAGAGAACACCAGGGGACCGCTGGGCGTCTAGGATAGGGGAGACAAGGTGATTATAAGTGTTTGGTAATTTTCACACCACCCGGGGACCTCCACTTATTATACTCTGTTTCCTGAGGAAACCCCAGAGTATCTTAATGTTTCGTGGAGACAAACCCCAAAAGTTTTTCTTTTGGGTCGAATCCAGTTTTATCCAAATCAATTTGCTCATCCCCAGTGATATACAGGTGAGCACAAAGTATTCACATTCAGGATCCCAAACCTACAAGTGACAAGAAACGTCTCCAGGATTCCTCGGCTTAACATGTTGTGGATATTGAGTCAGAGCCCCCTGAAAACAGCTATTTATAGTCTGAATAGTAAAACAGTGAAGAAAAAATAAAGAGCGATATATCAAAAAGCAAAAGTGATGTATGAGCAGCAGATGCCGTGTCTGGGGATTAGCGCAATCTGTTAGACGTAATGATTGCGATTCATTTACAGCCATTCTGGAGGAGGACACTTCACTTATGTTTGTAAGATCCATCCACGCAGCTCCGCCTGGAGAGGTTACTTGTGTTCCTTGTGAATAGTCTTGCTCAGTGATGTCTATGGAGGTAGCAGAGCTGAATGTGTCATTTAAAGTGCTCGCCCATTCTAATGTATGATGGAGAGTTCTGCAGCTTACTAATATATTTTGGGATAGTGTAAACTTAGACTAGACAGTCTGATCGATCCCAAGGGCTGACGCAGGATGATAAATTTGGCCATCTTTAGTGGTTTAGGCCAGACATTAATCAGCCTACTTTGCTAAATAAATTAGTGGCAGAATTTTGGTGGAATTCTGGTGGACAGTGTGGATCTTAAACCACTCCCCTTTCCTGTGAAGCCCCACCCCTTTTTGGACAAGGTGGAAAATAAGTTGCATTTTTCCTACTTTTTTGGTACAAATTTTGCTGAATCCTTTTGAGCCAAAGCCAGGAATAAATTCAGCATCAACATGTGTAAGAACTTTCTTTAGATTTCCTCTTCCTTTCATTCTACCACTAGCTTTGGCAAAAAAAAAAAAAAAAATACAGCAAAATCTGCACCAAAAAAAGCAACAAAACTTATTGTGTGCCTTCAGCTTGTTACAATGTACCAGTATAGGAATGATCCACTTGGAGTGAAGAGCTGGAGAGAGATTTTTGCTGTTGTGTTTAGCACATAGAGGTTTGTCCATCCAGACTGTAACGTATCTGTCAGCTGTGCCAACAGGATAAGGCTAGGACAGATTTTCAGACTCTGCATATAGAGAAAGATATGCAAAATGAAAACACAATATGTAGTGTTAATTTGCTGAGCTTAAGGCTGATGTGCCACCTGGTATGAACACTACGGGTTGGCTGCGACGGAAGCAAATCCTATCCACATATTGCAGAAAAATCCCCGCAGCGGAAATGGTACGATTTCTAAAACTGTTGCGTTTTTGGAAATCGCAGCATGTCAGTTATACCTACAGAAATGCTGGAGGTTTCCCTATAGGTATAATGGAAGCAGAAAGTCTTCGGAGGAAAACTCTGTGGACTACCTGTGAAAAGCGCTGCGGGGAAAACCGCAATGTGATTTTTGCCTGTGGTTAGCTACGTGGCGCCTTAGCCTAAAGGGGTTTTCCAGGCTAAAAGATGAGTGGGGATCTGACACTCCCACCAAACTGATACCAATTGGCTTCTCTCAGCAGCAGTTACACAGAGAATGGAGCAGGAAGCACACAGCTCCATTCTCTATGCAGTGGCCAAACAAGGTACTGCAGATAAGCTCCCATTCTCTTGAGATTTTAGATTATATTCACGAGGTTCGCCAGCAAGTTTTGGTTTGGACCAACTTGTTCTGAGGCCCTGAAGTGGTGTGGTAAAATAATAAACAGCACATTCTCAACTATCCTCATCTTCTTGGGGGTCCGCTGTGGGGCCTGGTCTTCCTTCCCAGTGTCTTCCAACCTTTTCCAGTCTTTTGGGTTACATCAGTAGCATGGGGGGCCTCACCAGAGAGGTGAGGAAAGCTGAGTTTGGCCCTCCCTGGGGTCTCTGATTATTATACTCTGGGGTCTGAAGAGTCCCCAGAGTTCACAAGTGGAAAACCACAAAATCTCAGATTCGTTCTAACCTGAAATTTTTGGAAAACTTGTAACCTAGCTTGTTATAAACCGGTTCGCTAGTAGAGGACAGTAAATCCATAATAGGGAATGGAAAGCCTTAAATATCTAAAGGGAGACTCCCCTTTAATTGGTCAATGGAGTAGTCACCTTTACTTGTATAATATTTAGCCCCAATGACTGAACTGAAAGACTCAAATGTGCCCAGTAGATGGCGCCATAGATATTCTAAAAAAGTCGGGGTTCAGGTCCATGATCCCATATGGTTGAGTTTATCATCCGAGCCGTCATATCAAGCTCTTTATCACAATATCAGAAGATTTCCGGATTGAGCGAGACCCTGTAATTGTGAGATGTAAAGTCAGTGATGGAGTCAGTAAAGCGCGCAGTAAGTATTTTCCTGGATCACATAGCATATTATAAAATACTAAAGACAATGGCAGATCATTTGAGCTTCGGATCTGCGCTCGGAAAGATTGACTAGACAGAATGCCCATTCGTTTTAATGGGCCACAGTAGCTGCTTCTCTATGATTATAGTAGTTTTATGAGCAAAGAAAATTATAAAATTTAATAGTTATTTTCACTCAAATTACCTTTGTTCTGGCTGCCATCTGCTCTAAAGAAAATGTTAGATTTTGTAGGTAAACCCAATTTCCTGGCATCAGCGCATCTGATAAAAATCATCTGCAATGGAACGAATATTCCTATCAAAATGTGTTATAGATATATGAAGAAAATAATCAGATCTGATGGAAGAAACCATTTACCCATACAGTATGGACTCATAACCCTACATAACTTCTCTAGGAGCCCCCTTGAGCGCAGCCACAGAGAATCCTCCCATATGTCAATGTACAGAGCCTGTTACTTCATGAATATAATGGCAGACTGTCAGCTATTCTGTCAGAGCTTGAAGTTTTTGGGAACCTTTCATCATCTCCAGTTCTTTGCATTCTTTAATATACACTGCTCCACTGATAGAAACATAGTTTAAATTTTTTTCTCTAGCCCCCACCATTCCTGAGAAATCAGTGCAGCTAGGAGCAGGAAAGGGGTGTGACCTAGAGCTCCAATCATTGGTAGAGAGTATAAGAGCTCTAAATCATGCCTTCTTGCCTGATCCTCCCTGGGGCCACCCATGACAGTAAAAAGTCAAGCCTATCAAACTAACAGCACTGATTGCCCAGTAATGGTCAGGGTTAGAGAAAAAAATACAACTGTGATGGAAGCAGTGGGTAAGGATAGAAAACCTGGAGCTGGTGGAAGTGGTAAAAGGTCCTCTTTAAAACGATATTCCTATGTCATACACTGATGGCTATGCCACCACTTTTTGTCCAGAAGGTTTGACCTCTGGGACCCCCACTAATCCTGAGAATGAAGAGACCCCAGTGTTACTGACCCCCACATGACCAAACCTGTTGTTTATGGAACATTAAACCTAGAAATGGATGATAAAACTGAACAGGAGATGATCTTACCTGTTTAATAGATTGTAAGTTCTTGCGAGCAAGACCCCCATTCCTGTTGTGTTATCATTCATATTCTCTGAAAAAAGGCCAAAAAAAACAAAAAATCTGCCTGGGAATGTAAACTTTTTAGCACAACTGTATCTCTTGCCCCAAATTTGAAGTGGCGGCATATATTTTGGATATGGCAACATCAGTATAGTAATATTCTAGAGGCCTCCAGATGGGTTACACAGTGAGATAAACAATATTCTGGCATCAATTGATCCTTGTAAAAGTCTACTGGAGGACATTTACCCAATTGGAATGAAAAGGAGAGTTGAGAGGATCAAGCCAGAGTCACCGTAATGGGTACGGGTGAGTGTGGCTAGTAGATCACTTTTTTTTATTTTTTTAAAAATTTAAAAATTCCCTTGAAGGGTTTGGAACTTCTGAGAGAAGGAACACACAATAGTACCTTCAAAGAAATCCTCTAAAGAATCGAACCCTTTTTGTATCCACAAATGAAAGTCTGTATCTGGAATAACTTTTTGTAATATCGTAAGAGGAGCCCTTATAAGGCAGGGGGATAGGAGATGTAACCTCATATATGCTTGTCATCATATATCTACAGCTGCTTTATTAGTTGGGAGGATCACCTAAAATAGGACCATTATAACAGGGATAGTGAAGAGAAGTCGGACATGTTTGTTTATACCTTGAGTCAACCAACATTTCAATTGGTCCATTGTGGTTGCATTGTAATAAAATGTTAAGTATGGGCACCCTAAACCACCCAGGTGGGTAGGTAATAATAGAATTTTGACCTAGACCCTTGTTTTTTGTTGGTTCCAAATAAACCTCATTAGTGGGTTTGAAGTCTAGTTAATTCTTTTCTTGGGACTTGAATACCTACATTATGGAAATAATATACGTTTTTAGGAAGTAGTAACATTCTTCCCTTAGATGCTGTGGTCAATGTCTACAACACTTAAGGGACCTCATGAAGGACAGAGGCAGGGCCTAATAGGCCGCCTGTCAGTTTTACCCTAACCATTACAAGGTCCTCCGCACTCGTTACACTTGCTTCATTAGTCTTTTAATAGTAAAAAAAATCACAAACAGACAATAATAGTGTCAGTATTATAAAAGTTAGTGGGTTACTCGTACAGATGTCAATGTTAATCGGACGTTTTGATCAACGACCATCTAGCAGAGTGGCACGTACACAAGAGTGACGAGTCCTGTGGACCTCGTAATTTATAGGCGACTAGATCATTCCATCCACGAGCACTTCCTCAAGAAACTTAGAACGGTGCATAACATTTTTACTGTAGTTTTACCCTAAGAAGCAGCACAGAAGTACCGCAGTGCTGTATAGATGTGATGAACAAGGCATGATGAACAATCAAATACTGACGTTCCATAGTATGACTAAAAAAATTGTTTTAAAAAACTATGAAGTTTATAGGAAAAAAACTGTAAAAATGATAAATACCTCCAAATAGTAGCAATGAAAACTACAAGTCATCCTGCAAAAACATACATAGACCAGTTCAAGGAAAAATAAAAATGGCACGCACCGGCACAAAAAATATATCTTTTACTAAAAAGGTGTTTTTATTGCGCAAAAGTACCATAGAAGAACATTTACAAAAACTATGTAAATTTTGTACTGACCCTACAGACTAATCATAGAGAATAAAGTGATCATGCTATTTATACCTGACAGTGAACAGCGCAAATGTAAAACACACACAAAAAATTGCTGGGTTTTTTTCCATTCACCCCAATAAATTAATCAGTAAATTATATGAACCCAAAATTACAACTTGTCCCTCAAAAACAAGACCACATTAATAAAAAAAAAAATTGAAAGTCCAATAAAATGCTTTTATCCCCATCCCTGTACCCTTCAACAAATTGTCTTCCACACGTTGCACTTTTTGCACATATATTGCACTCATTTCCCTGCAGTTTAGCTTCCTCTTTGCTCTGATCAAACACCATCATGAGTTTTAGATTTCCCTTTCTTTGTGCTCTGCAATTGATCCACTGTTGACCCAGCTGTCATCCCATGAGCAGCTAGAGACAACACCATCTCTACCTGCTGGCTAATAGTGTAATTATCTTTCTCACTATTTTCTACAGAAAATTCTAAGAGACCATAAGTACAGTATACAGGCAGAGAGGTTAAACTATCATCATTTCCAATATAACAGGATCTTGTGTAAACATCAGCTTGTGTGGAGAAAGTTCAGTTTCATGATGCGGCCAAAAAAGTGAGAGCCGACACACATGTAATTCCTAGCAGGTTACAATGAGATCACATGACCCAATGGAAGAGAAAGATCCCATGAATTTTTACGTAATTACCAATCCCTAAATAAGGTAATAATAGCTGAATTCTATACACACGTGGAAAAAATTGTTGGTACCCCTCGTTTAATGAAAGAAAAACCCACAATGGTCACAGAAATAACTTGAATCTGACAAAAGTAATAATATATAAAAATTCTATGAAAATGAACAAATGAAAGTCAGACATTGCTTTCCAACCAGGCTTCAACAGAATTTTTTTAAAAAAGAAAACTCATGAAACAGGCCTGGACAGAAATGACGGTTCCCTTAACTTAATATTTAGTTGCACAACCTTTTGAGGCAATCCCTGCAATCAAACGATTCCTGTAACTGTCAATGAGACTTCTGCACCTCTCAGCAGGTATTTTGGCCACTCCTCATGAGCAAACTGCTCCAGTTGTCTCGGGTTTGAAGGGTGCCTTTTCCAGACGGTATGTTTCAGCTCCTTCCAAAGATGCTCAATAGGATTTAGGTCAGGGCTCATAGAAGACCACTTCAGAATAGTCCAATGCTTTCCACTTAGCCATTCTTGGGTGTTTTTAGCTGTGTTTTGGGTCATTATCCTGTTGCAAGACCCATGACCTGCGACTGAGACCAAGCTTTCTGACACTGGGCAGCACATTTCTCTCTAGAATCCCTTGATAGTCTTGAGATTTCATTGTACCCTGCACAGATTCAAGACACCCTGTGCCAGATGCAGCAAAGCAGCCTCAGAACATAACAGAGCCTCCTCCATGTGTCACAGTAGGGACAGTGTTCTTTTCAAGATATGCTTCATTTTTCCATCTGTGAACATAGAGCTGATGTGCCTTGCCAAAAATTTCGATTTTTGTCTCATCTGTCCATAGGACATTCTCCCAGAAGCTTTGTGGCTTGTCAACATGTAGTTTGGCAAATTCCAGTCTGTCAGATTCAAGTTATTTCTGTGACCATTGTGGGTTTTTCTTCCATTAAATGAGGGGTACCAACAATTTTGTCCACGTGTGTATATAGGAAAATACTTATATAATGAAAAAAATATATAAAAAAATGTCCTGGAAGGTCACTTTAAGGCCCAACAATAGCTTGGTAAACTAAGGTGTTTAAGGACTAGTTGGGTAGGAGGTTTTGCAGACTACATTTAATAAACTTATTTGGATATTGAATTGCATTGGCAGAGCAATCTGAAAAGAGATTGTAGGTCATAAAAGCTGCAATAATAAGAATATGTGATTGTTTTCTTCATGGTTTTCTTCTGTAAACTGCATTTTCACATCTACTAAAAAGTAGGAAATAAAGATCCATGCCTCGCAAATCCAGAGCCATTCTACTTTTTTCCACCTGCACTTTAAATAAAGCCGGCGGCCATTCCTGTCACTGAATCTGATAACATTTTCCCTTATAACTTATCAAAGATGCCCTTGTTTTATAAGGAGCTAACTGTGCAGTGATACTGTTAATCACGCTTATATTGGATGCCCAGAAGACGTACAGGGTACAGTATAGACCTGCACAGGATCCTAATGAGTTTGCTACAGCAATTTTTCACGTAGCCTTTAGCAATAAGCGCACAAGACCTGTCAGGAGAGTCTCATGCCTTCCTTCCATATTTCTTATCCTTTCGAAAGTCTCCTTTATCCTTTTTGTTTCCAAGAGAGGGACACATTAAATCTCTGCAGAATTGTCCAAACGATGGCAACATTTTTTCTGGGTCCCAAAAATAGCAATTTCCTTTGTCTCATTCTTTGTAACAACACCGCTCCACCCAACCAGCTCAGCACTCTCAAAAATTGTAAGATTTGACCAAGAGTAATTGTACACAACTATTTCTTTGTTCTCACGGGAGTAATTTTTTAGAATGCCAAATAAATATCATCCCTTACCTAACAGGTGGATGTCCTAATCTTGGCCATCTCTTATAGGCATTCACTTCTTGGTAGCTTCATGACACACAATGACCATATGGCGAGAGTTATACAGTAGAGTCTTGACCTGGGTAACTTTATTGGATAGTGGACCCTGTGAAACCCTGATACATATATATTCTAATTTAATGGGACTTAAATATTTATGATCTTTAGATTTGTGATGGCCTGACTTCTGATACCCCTGTTTATCAGCTCAGATCAGAGGATCTAATTTCACCTCTTCCTGCTACAGACATTTTTTGATTTTTGTTTTTCATTCCCCACTTTCCAAACTCCATAACTTTATTATTTTTCCCTTCACAGAGCCGTACGAGCACTTAATGTTTGCAGGACAATTTTTACTCTGTAGTAGTACCATTTAATATTCCATACAATGTACTGGGAATCCAGAAAAAAATTCAGAATGAGGTGGAGCTGGAGAAAAACTGAGTTTGTGCGATTTTCTTACGTGCTTTGTTTTTATGCCGCTCACTGTGCAGCCAAAATGACATGTCTCCTGTATTCAGTGGTTCATTTTAATTATGGCAATACCAAATTTAAATAGTTTTATTTCTGTTCCAAAACTTCCAAAACTTTGCAAAAAAAAAAAAATGTTGGATTCGTTTTATTCTGACACTAGTAACTTTTCTCAAGGCATATTTTTTTTTGTAGGGCCAAATTAACTTTTTAGTTATAACATTTTGGGGAATGTCTATTGCTTTGATCACTTTTTATTAAAATTTTAATGAGAGGAGAAATAGTAAAAAAAACCGGCAGTTCGGCACTTTCGTAAATTTTTTTTTGTAAGTTTGCAGACCGGGCGTTTTCGGACACAAGCATTCCTATTGTGTATGTGGTTCACATTATTTATGTACTTTTATATGTTTTCTAGGGAAAGGGGTCAGGCTGAATGCTCAGTGGTGGCAAAGGACCCCCCATTCTCAATATTGATGGGGGTCTCAGCAGTCAGACCCCCACTGATCAGGTATTTTATCCTCTGTCTTATGGATTTTTCCCACAAACATAACCATATATAAATTTGTACATAATTAAAAGTTTAACATTTTTGCAAATATAAGTTAATAAAATTTTTCAGAGGTTTAAAGATTTTCTTTAACTATCTTAGTGGTGTCAGTCTGTTGTCTTGATCGGTTACCGATGGATACAACCCAGAATGTAGGAACTTTCTATGATCTGGCACGTGACAGAAACCTAGTCATGATGTCCTTCTTGTGGTTGGGTTATCTTCTCATACATGTAGCGTCCTCCTGATAACCAGCCGTGATGTCCTTATTGCGGTCGGGTTATCTTCTCATACATGTAGCGTCCTCCTGATAACCAGCCATGATGTCCTTATTGTGGTCAGGTTATCTTCTCATACATGTAGCGTCCTCCTGATAACCAGCCATGACGTCCTTATTGTGGTCAGGTTATCTTCTCATACATGTAGTGTCCCTCCTGATAACCAGCCATGATGTCCTTATTGTGGTCGGGTTATCTTCTCATACATGTAGTGTCCTCCTGATAACCAGCCATGATGTCCTTATTGTGGTCAGGTTATTTTCTCATACATGTAGTGTCCTCCTGATAACCTGCCATGATGTCCTTATTGTGGTCTGGTTATCTTCTCATACATGTAGTGTCCTCCTGATAACCAGCCATGATGTCCTTATTGTAGTCAGGTTATCTTCTCATACATGTAGTGTCCCTCCTGATAACCAGCTATGATGTCCTTATTGTGGTCGGGTTATCTTCTCATACATGTAGTGTCCTCCTGATAACCAGCCATGATGTCCTTATTGCGGTCAGGTTATCTTCTCATACATGTAGTGTCCTCCTGATAGCCAGCCATGATGTCCTTATTGTGGTCGGGTTATCTTCTCATACATGTAGTGTCCCTCCTGATAACCAGCCATGATGTCCTTATTGTGGTCGGGTTATCTTCTCATACATATAGTGTCCCTCCTGATAACCAGCCATGATGTCCTTATTGCGGTCAGGTTATCTTCTCATACATGTAGTGTCCTCCTGATAGCCAGCCATGATGTCCTTATTGTGGTCGGGTTATCTTCTCATACATGTAGTGTCCCCTCCGGGATAACCAGCCATGATGTCCTTATTGTGGTCGGGTTATCTTCTCATACATGTAGTGTCCTCCTGATAACCAGCCATGATGTCCTTATTGCGGTCAGGTTATCTTCTCATACATGTAGTGTCCTCCTGATAACCAGCCGTGATGTCCTTATTGCGGTCGGGTTATCTTCTCATACATGTAGCGTCCTCCTGATAACCAGCCATGATGTCCTTATTGTGGTCAGGTTATCTTCTCATACATGTAGCGTCCTCCTGATAACCAGCCATGACGTCCTTATTGTGGTCAGGTTATCTTCTCATACATGTAGTGTCCCTCCTGATAACCAGCCATGATGTCCTTATTGTGGTCGGGTTATCTTCTCATACATGTAGTGTCCTCCTGATAACCAGCCATGATGTCCTTATTGTGGTCAGGTTATTTTCTCATACATGTAGTGTCCTCCTGATAACCTGCCATGATGTCCTTATTGTGGTCTGGTTATCTTCTCATACATGTAGTGTCCTCCTGATAACCAGCCATGATGTCCTTATTGTAGTCAGGTTATCTTCTCATACATGTAGTGTCCCTCCTGATAACCAGCTATGATGTCCTTATTGTGGTCGGGTTATCTTCTCATACATGTAGTGTCCTCCTGATAACCAGCCATGATGTCCTTATTGCGGTCAGGTTATCTTCTCATACATGTAGTGTCCTCCTGATAGCCAGCCATGATGTCCTTATTGTGGTCGGGTTATCTTCTCATACATGTAGTGTCCCTCCTGATAACCAGCCATGATGTCCTTATTGTGGTCGGGTTATCTTCTCATACATATAGTGTCCCTCCTGATAACCAGCCATGATGTCCTTATTGCGGTCAGGTTATCTTCTCATACATGTAGTGTCCTCCTGATAGCCAGCCATGATGTCCTTATTGTGGTCGGGTTATCTTCTCATACATGTAGTGTCCCCTCCGGGATAACCAGCCATGATGTCCTTATTGTGGTCGGGTTATCTTCTCATACATGTAGTGTCCTCCTGATAACCAGCCATGATGTCCTTATTGCGGTCAGGTTATCTTCTCATACATGTAGTGTCCTCCTGATAGCCAGCCATGATGTCCTTATTGTGGTCGGGTTATCTTCTCATACATGTAGTGTCCCTCCTGATAACCAGCCATGATGTCCTTATTGTGGTCGGGTTATCTTCTCATACATATAGTGTCCTCCTGATAACCAGCCATGATGTCCTTATTGCGGTCAGGTTATCTTCTCATACATGTAGTGTCCTCCTGATAACCAGCCATGACGTACTTATTACGGTCAGGTTATCTTCTCATACATGTAGTGTCCTCCTGATAACCAGCCATGATGTCCTTATTGTGGTCGGGTTATCTTCTCATACATGTAGTGTCCCCTCCTAATAACCAGCCATGATGTCCTTATTGTAGTCAGGGTTATCTTCTCATACATGTAGTGTCCTCCTGATAACCAGCCATGATGTCCTTATTACGGTCAGGTTAGCTTCTCATACATGTAGTGTCCCTCCTGATAACTTGCTGACAATAAGGGAATCATGGACAGGTTTCTGACAAGTCCCAGATCATTTCCCACATTCATCAATTGGCAACCGATCAAGACAGAAAACTGTCACCAGATGGTTAAAGAAAATGGTTAAAATTCAGCAAAATTTGAATTATTTATATTTGCAAAAGATGTTTAACTGTTGTCTTCAAATATAAATATGGTTATATTTTTGGGAAAACCCCTTTAATTCTTGGAAAACTCGTTTAAACAAACTTTAGTTACTCTGGCAGAGATACAAGGTTTCTATTTGGACTTATTTTATGTTTCAACCCACAAGCTACAGTATCAGTCAAACCATCAGGGATATATACTGTATAAGTGGGTGGTTTCATGGTAAAACTGCCACCCTTGCTGACCCAGATCTCCGAAGTCTCAGTGGAGTAGAGCTGCAGTACTGATGTACTATAAGCGCTGCCGCTCTCTGGGATCGGGACTCCTGGAAAGTGGTGTCAGAGAAGAGGAGGAAAGAAATAATCAGCACCAGCATGGAGGGGTATTGCGTCACAGATTTTAAGCAGCCATTGTGTATCTGGGGGCCTAAGGTTTGCCCCATGATCAGTCACCATATGGTGTGATATGGTATCATATGCCCTTTTGCTCTGTATGGTATATCGACCAATATACCTATATTATTATTTACTTCTTTTTCTAATGTTTATATTATGTTACTTTTAATTAGAACCTCATTTCTGGATCATTAGATGTTCAGGTCTGGTTTAGTCTTCTTTTAACTTCATTTGACATTGTTTTTGTTGGGAGTTTAAAAGCATCAAAAAATAAATGTTGGAATTAACCAGCGAGCTTGACAAATCATCGCTCTGATTCGTGACTGATTTTTAACGAGGTGCAAAACGACCCCTAATTGTCTCAGCGCCTATTTATATCTGAAGTACATCATCCACGGCTGAGACTCAGTTGCTAAAATGTCACGGCCATAACTACGGTAATGGCGCTACTCAACAGCAGGGGGTGCTTAATTATTGAGTGAACTGCAAGAAAGGCAAAACATCTTCTTAATGTATCCACTGGTGCAAGGCGATAATGATTTTCTTTCTTCCCAAAGTCTAATGCAGTAACCAAGTGTCGGAAGTTGGACAGTATGGTAACAATGACTGTAGGCAAGGACGATATTAAGGTATATATCATATTAACCCTATGAAATATAGAGCAGGGATAGGTGTTAATGAGGTCGAAATTATGTCTGGTTAGGGAAACAGGTCCTTGGTGTAATTCCTGATTTCTGCAAGCATTATTATTCTAGTTTTTTCAGATCCCAGAATATAATAATTGGCCCAGGGGAAGTGCAGAATATTAGAAAACACTCATACTCACATTTACTCACCTTTCCTGAATCTTGTCTACTTTCCTGAGATCTTACAGAGTCTTCTGGCTTCTTCATATAACAGCAAGGTCACTGCTGAGATCTGTGATTGGGCAAACCTCTGAAGATTTGTTTTGTCTGGTGTTTGGACAAAGCGATCCTTTAATTCCGTCTGAACTTTGAATAGAACCAGAAGGAAATTTATTATTCTCTGGTCTCTCTACATACCCCAGAGTATAATAGGTGGAGGCCCAAGGAAAGTGTTAAAAATGAAAAACATTTATACTCACCTTCCCTTACGTCATGACGCTCAGGGTGCCCATGTCTGCGCTGAGGCCCAATCACAGGTGACCCTGGACACGTGACATCACAAAAGAGCACCAGTGCCCCCGGAGGAGCATGAGACAGAGTGCTGGACGCCGTGAGGAGGCAAAAAAGAGGTGTGGTAAGGGGAGTATAAATGTTTTTTTTTATTTTTACACCTACCTTGCACCTACACCTACTATACTCTGGTGTCTAAAGAGAACCAAGAGAATAATAATTTACCACAAATCCTGTCGTTGTGGCCATTTTATTTCATCCAAGTTTCGTTACAAAGAAAACAATTTGGAATATTCGGGTCAAATCCAGTTTGTTGGGAACCAATTCACCCAGTGCTATCTGTGATTGAGACTTAGTGGTCATGAGGCTGCACCAATGGTTTGACAGTTTGACCTAAGGGTTATGACATTGATGCCCTCCCTCGTGACTGATGCTATCCAATCACAGCGATCTTGAGGCTGCTAATGTCACAGAAAAGACCGGACAATGCTGGAAGATGCTGGGAAAGAAGAGATTGGACAATGTTGGGAATCAAATGCTGTGTTGGAGAGGTAAGTAAAGGTGATTATGAATGTTTTTAATTTTTCAGCGTTTTCCATGGACCTCTGATTTTTATACACTGGGTCCTGAAGAGACCCCAGAATATAATAATAGCACATCTGGTTAGTTCACCCATAACTACTTTATACGTGTCATACTGTAGGGCAAAATTATGCAGCAACTGGATAGCCAAATAAACTAGAAATATGAAAGTTGTATCACAACACTAACAGGTAACAAGGACTCACCAACAGATGACTGGATCAGAACTGGATCAGATGATGGAACAAATAGGGTAATATGGTGAACAGTACTGGGGTAATATGGTGAACAGACTATGACTAACCATAAGTCTAACTTTCAATCATTTCTTTTTGTACATGTATGCCTAAGCTCTTGAAATCAATACCTTAACTGAACCTAACATGAACAATAGGAGAGCACTAAGACCCAGAGACAAGAAAACCAAGGCAGAAGACCTGAACTCAGCAATTGGTCTAAGTAGAGTGTCCAACAGGGTAACTGAAAGCAAACAGAGCGAAAGAATCTACAGCTGGATCAAGAACAAGTCAGTGGAAGAAAACAAAGCTGTACTAGAAGCGCTACTGGGCTGAAACAAGAGCCAAAGCACAATTGCTGGATTAAGAACACATATAGCACACACTATAACCAGCAAGGGAATTCTAGAAGTTATGAGTTATGCAGATGAGTAGGAAACGCCCATCAGTCTTCATGTAACTTTACTGATGGCTATAGCTGTACGGCAGTAACCCCACAACTACCTCAATGACAAGCTAATATCTGGGGATGATGAAACAGCAGGAGAAAACCTAACAACTGTATTTAAAGGGGTTTTCTGGTCCCACATAAATTTTTCATGCTAATGACCTAACCACAGGATTGGTCATCAGTATGTGACCTGTGAAGGTCCGACACCTGAACCCCCGCAGATCAGCTGTTCCTGCAGCCAATGGCGCTTTAGCCCATTCCACTGCATAGCAGTTATACCAGGGAATTGCAGCACCATTTCTATTATTTGAACAGGAGTACCATGCACAAGCTCCCCCTCCACTAAAGCAGGTTACAGTTCCTGAATACTTCCGGAACAGCTGATCTGTGCAGAGTCCAGGTGTTGATAGGTCATACTGATAACCTATCCTATTGATTGGTCATCAATATGAAAAATCCATTTGGGCCAGAAAACCCCTTTAATGTAGCCTTCATTCCCTGGTGTCACCTTCTCCCAGTCTATCTTCTTCAGGGTCTGACTTGCTTTCTGATCAGACATATTCTTCGGCAGACCACATGATTCTTTAAATCCGCTACCCTATTATCTGCTCAGTGCCGAGTGGTCACACCCCCGTGGTTCACACATTAATTGACTACCTTATGGCATCAACAATAAAACATGGAATACCCCTTTAAATATCATAATTTTTTTCACTGCATGTGTTACATTTGCTCATGATATGATAGCTATCGATTGCAAACTCTAAGCAGCAGAAAGACATTTTTAGACAGTTTACCGAACTTAGGACACAGAAACACAGTTTATTGGGACATGTACAGTATACAGTAGCTATTTTTATACAGAAAAACGTGACAACATGAACATTAATATTTAATGTAAACCCCAAAATATCCTATTTACACTACAGTTTACTATTCTGGTGGATTAAATGGAAAGGTCTAAGTAAAGGGTTAAATCTGTAGGAATCCAGTTAAGAGTAGAAAATAAATTGTAATTGGAATACCAGGAGGAATCTGCTAGGGATAGCAGCTTGGCGGATCTGGAGTTTTGTGAGCCTTTATATTGTATTTTTTTACTATTTTTTTCTGTAGTGGAAGCAATTATTTTGCATAGTGGCAGTTCTGCATGCTGGCAAGTTTCTGCAAACCTTAAAGTTTTGGAAAAGTGATTCATTCCGGCTTAAAACTGAAATCCTTCATGTACAGAGTTCAGAAACGAAAAAAAAAAAAAAACTTCTATCCTTATAAAGAGGGGTTTCCCCAATTACATTAAACATATAAAGTAGCAGGCTGAGTCTTACGGTGCGTTTGCAACGACCTATTCACCATTTTCGGATTCATCAACCCAGGATGTACTAAGTTATGGTTTTTTACTTAATAGGAATGTGTCACCAAATTTTTAATTTATTTTTATTTTCTGACTGTATATATTTTATTCTAGTTTCTGATTTTGGGTGGACAGAGTGAAAATTGCAGGATATTGGACTTCCAAAAAAGAAAAAAAAAAATATATATATACAGTATGTATAAAAGAAAAAAAAAATATATATATATATATATATACATGTATATATATATATATATATATATATATATATATATATCTATATCTATATAGATATAGATATAGATATAGTGGCATGGAAAATTTCAAATAAAATCATTAAAAAAATTTTAAAAATGTGTTTTTCATAAAAAAGTTAGTTTTAAAATAGGCCATTTTTGGTGACACATTCCCTTTAACTATTTCATGTCTTAGCACATAGTTGTAAAGTAGCTACTGATTTTTCTTTTTTTAATAAATGGAAACTACAGATTAAGCAAAGTTTATCTTAACAAATATGTTATAGAGTCAAATTAAAATTTGCTACATCTTTATCTCATGAGTGTGCATTGTTCCCTCCTAAGGTGCATGTCAAATATCATTTGAGCACCTCCATGTTATTGTTTGAGTGTCCTCCTCATTGCAAGGTAAACTGTATAGAGAGATATCGAAGACCTTTGAAAATAGAAATTGAAGACAAGAACATTCTGGATGGGCCATATTGATTATCTCTTTTTAAGGGTCAAAACTGCATTTTGACTGTGTTCCGTACCAGGTTCTCTCCTATCTCCTAGAAGTCCTGTACTATGAGGAAACTAATTTTCCCTACAAAAATGATGGTCTTTATAGTGAAACATCAAGTGGTCTGCAGCGTGGTGCACCTTCCAGGGCCACTAGGGAATGATGGTCCCATATATATGGCCAACTTGCTAATTGTAGGAATCCAGGAGGAGCAGATTCATGGAGCGAACTGAACTTTGGTTCAGTTGTCAGTTGGTGTGCAGATGATCCAAGAGCTGGATACAGTCTGAAAGCTGGTAAAGCTGAGGTGAAAACTAAAATCCGGCACCTGGAGAGCCGTAAAAGAGGGGCCTGTTTGCATAGGTGTGGTCAGCAGGTGCAAAGCAGCAAGTAAAGAGGAGGCGGTCACAGTAACAGCATGATGAGCACAGTGTGAGGGAGAGGGAGACTCCACTTGCACAGGCCTGGTGGCCAAAGGACATAAGTGAGAGATGTTAATGTCATCTTGCTTGTTTTTTCTACGCTTTCATTTCTACATCATCAGTAGTAAAGAAATTGTGACTCCCAACTCAGCTGAATTTACATCTACTACTTTGGTAAACTGAATAGATATCAATTCCCTACTATGTTCTTCTTAACTTACTCTAATCTATGCAGACCTGCAGGAAATTAAAGTACCTCACTATCCACTTTGTCTGAGAATTTCATACACATCAGATTGTTGACTGGTACCACCAAAATCAGTGGCTTTTGCACTGATAAGTCTTATGGTTTTAGCTTTATTAAAAGAAGTGATTGACAAATCACCTAAATATGTTTGTGAAGTGGAATCTGTGACAGTGGACTCAGCCTTTTGATCAAGTGGCCCCCAAAAAGACAAACGCTTCACCCGGCCAGTCACACACACAAGAACAAAAAGACAAACTCAATTGGCTTTTCCCACAAGAAAGAGAAGAGTCTTTTCCCTCGAGACCCAATACATGGAGCCGGGAACTAATAGGTGTTATCTGGAAGGCAATGGAAAGCAGAGTCTATAATTGTCTCCATGGAAAGGAAGCTTAATATGACATATTGTCTCTAAAATGTAGACAATTTCCTTTCGAGATGCCGGTCATGAGAATGACATTAAACAATGTAACAGTGAATTATTGTACAGGTAGCAGTATTTACCCAACATCTACAAGGCAAGTAAATTACACAAACTGATCCACCAATGAGCTAAAGAGCGTTAAGCAGTGTGCAAGACCCCATCTAGCAGCCAATTTTAAGAATTGATTGCGGCAGTGTAGCCGGGGAAATCAATGTAGAATAATGTTGCTTGGCAGCTGTAAAAAATAACAGCAGTGACTTACACAAGTTTCTAACTAATGAAAAGAAATTACTTGCTCGAACATTGCAACAACTAGCAATCCGGAGTGAAAACCACAAATTGTGACAGAGGATTAAAAAGAACTCCGAGTGAAATCAATATCTTACATGAAGAAATAAATTTAATGAGAGGAGTATTAGAAGAGCCGGCTAATATAGATTGAATAAGGCCAGCATTAGCCGGTCGGCAGGTAATGTGTACAATAAGCTGATTAGATGTTGAACTACACTCTTGGTGGTGGATTTTTACGAGCCTGGAAACTGGTAGCACAAATTAAATTATGGTTTCAGACAAAGGCTATTACACCATGGCAATTATTTCTACAGCTTAATTAGCAGAATCCATTGAGTCCATCAAGAGGCAGAATATACTGTATTGGTGAGAAGAATGAAATAAGATTCATTTTTATTGCAAACTGTAAGAAAGAAAATCTATGGTGCACTGTTGGAATTCAAAGGCGCTATAAACCCCCTATAGTGTAATATCCACATGATGGTAGCTCGGGGGCTTGGCTTGGATCATGAGGGCTTCTCTAGAGTAATTGTGAGCATTTGGATTTAGAGGTAAATCATTAAATACTAATAATTCAGTAGCCCCTTGGTCAAAAAGTCAACTCTAGAAAAAAGTGAAGAGTCAAGTCAAGTGACTATGGTTAACCTCAGTGGTTTTCTACTTCATATGTACAAATGGAAGAAAACCTAGACTGGATTTTATTCTAGAACTGGCCTGCAGCATGATATTTTTCTCTATAATGTCCTGTGCTGAGTTTAGATTTTCAGGTCTCTCGATGAAGTTCTTTATTTCTCTGGTTGTCCTTGTTCATCTTGTTCTTATCTTCTGTTTATTCAGTAAGGCAATGACATTGGTCTTGACATAATATATTTAGAATATGATATAACTTCATGTGTATGAGGAGTTTTTATCCATGGATTGTTTTCCACTTATATGCCTCTTCTTCATAAAGCTGCTTTCACTCCTCCATTGGAAAGCTGACTGTTGCCACTTCGACTTTGCAAGAAAGTTATGTAGAGGTCAATTTTAGTAAAACCTGAACTTTCATGTATGGCTATATTCTTTCTTCAGAAAAATGGACTTCTGGATTCTTTTCCTGTCCTAGTGCTGGATACATGAGACTCTTTTGTAGCTTTGCCCCGTTTCCTTATTGCCCAGCTTTCATATCCATACAGAGTCAGTAGGGATGAGGGAACCAGTTTATAATGAGACAGGTTCATTATGAATTATCCTAAAATTTGAGGTTCAGCCAAGCCTTAAATTTTTCATGTCTGCCACCCATAAATCATTATACTCTGTCTGCAGATGCTAGTGTATAATAAACTATCATAATCACCTTCTCTCGCCTCTCCTGGGTTATCATGCAGCATCCTTGGTCTTCTTTCAGCCTCCCAGGAGACAACTCGAGGCCTCAGTAGTTATGGGGGGCATGCTAGCATCATGATGCTTGGAGGCCCAGGAGGCTGAAAGAGGAATGGGAATGTCTGCAAAGGAATTCTGAACTCTGCAAGGAGTTGAGGGAACATAAGTATGACAGTTTATTATTTTTATGTACCTCCACTGGGCCTCTGCTTAATATGCCCTAAGGTCTGATGAGACCCCAAAGTGTAATAATATCACGTCTGGCTTTTGTGCAATTAAATCTGGTTTTAACTCTTGATTGACCCTGATCTTGACCTCTACCTTGTACCCATATATGTCTCTTTTTCCTCATCCTTTGATTTGTTTGCCTAGCACCTGTTCTATGCCTGTCTCCCGTCTTGTCCTCTGAACCTGTTGCATCTTAAATATTCTCCTGGTGATGACTCTTGGCTCTGTTCCTAAATATTCTATTGGTTCGTTACTGAATTCAACATGGAACTAATCTGAGGTTTTACTTGGACAAGCTTGGTTGTAGTTGGACAAGCATGCCCTTGCTCATTTCATTTCAATAAGACTTCAGGAGGTAGGCAAAGTACAGCACAAGGCTATCTCCGGTATTCCTATTCAAAGATATGGAGCAGATATGTACTTGCTTGACTAACACTCCATTCAGATTTATGATTATGGGGGCCCCATCAGTTGGACCCCATCAATCTGCAACTGACTCCATATTCCATGGAATTGGGTAAGTTGCTACAATGAGAAAACTCCTTTAAGCTAGGGCTCCATGTAGCGAAACGCAGCTAGAGCACGCTATGTAAAAAATTGCACCGAAAATGCATCACATTATTTTCTGCAGCATTTTTGTTGAGTGTTTGCTGTGTTTTTCTCAGTTTTTTCTTCCCCTATTAAATCTATAAAGTATGTTTGCGATTCCGCAGCTAAAATTAGCATGTCGTGTCTTTTCTGCAGCTCTTTTTTCCCCGCAATGTGTGGATGAGATTATCCAAAATCTCATTTGCTTTGCTGGCAATGTAAAATGCAACATTTTTTTTTCCTCTGTGTTTTTTCGCAGCAGACAAAAATGCTGTTTCTGCATCTTGGGGCCTCAACCTTAGGCTGCTTTTTTTGAGCCAAAGTCAACAGTGGCTTAAAAGGGAATGGGAAATATAAAGGAAGCTCTTACAGTATACTCTCCCTTTTGCTAAATCCACTACAAAAAAAACCATAGCAAAATCTGCAAGAAAAAAAAAGTAAGTTTTCCATAACATGGGGCCTCAGCGTTAAGGTTGAAGACTAGAGCAATCCTTTAGGCTGAGGCTAAACTTTGCAGAAAAGCAGCTTTTTTTGTTGCAGATTTTATGGCTTTTTTTTTTTTTTTTAGCTAAAGCTAGGAATGGATTGAGCAGAAGGAAGACGTATAAATGCTATGTAGATATTTCCCATTCCTTTGTAGCCACTACTAAGCTCAAAAAAATGCAGCAAACTCTGCAACAAAAAAAACTGTGTTTGCACAACTTAGGACCTCAGCCTTAGCCACCTTGCAGACGACCGTATGACTGGTCAATGCGCTATCCGGGTTTTTCCCAGATAGTACACTGACCCATTCATTTCTATGGGCCCGTACACATGACTGTGAATGACACGGTAATGTGTGCGGGCCGACAGTCCGGGCCGCAAAATATGGAACAGATCCTATTCCTGTCCAGTTTTGCAGCCCTGCTACCGCGGTTCCTATTCATTGAATGTAAGGGGCCGCGGAAGCATGGGACAATGCACAGGTGATATCCATGTGTCCCCCGTATGCCGCCCATGCCGTTCATTCACGGCAGCCGGTTAGCACACGGTCGTGTGCAACCGGCTTTAGCCTTAGGGTGCATTCTGAATCAGAAAAAAATACAAATCTGTTTGCTGCAGATTTTTATTTTACAGGTGAAATCAATTAAAAAACTGTAGCAAAAACAGCACCACATTTGTATGCTTTATAAATTTTTATAAATGCAGTTTAACTACACCCAACTGTGCCATGTGAATACACCCTTAGATTTTGCACGCCAGTCTAGCCAGCAACAAACAGATTGTGGCTTTGACAATCATCAGTTTCAGTACATGTTAAAAATTTTATAAAAATTAACCATAAAACAGAAGTTGCTCATTGTTATCCCGCTGATATCTACGTCTTTAGTTTTTACTTAGGTTACAAGGTGCTGATGCTAAACCTGTATCCTTTTGTGTCTAGACAGGTTAAATGAAGTAACACAAGGTCAGACGCTGCAATAATTTTTTGCCACTGCATAAGAAAAAGTAGACAAGAAAGATTTGAGGAGATTAGCAAAGAGTTGAAGAATTGCTACAGGAGGAGACAGGTAATCAGCCAAAGAAGGTAATTATCTTGTAATCCTTCAGCTTCAGGAACCTGCAGATACTTTTTTTTACACAATGTAGCTTATCACACCGGCTCCAAAGCTCCACAGACACAAGGACATTTAACTCCGTTGAGCCTTGTCGTTCCCCGAATCCCTCTTCATAAATATCCAGGAAACAAACAGACCCTGTTTACTCACTTTCTTCTGCCGCCTGTTTCCTTTTTAATTTATTCTCTTTGTTTGATTTTTTTTCCTATTTGAGATCTGCAAATGTTCTCCAAAGTGTTTATAATGAAAAACAACTATTGCTCCATGCAACGTTAACCATATGCTTTCATGTAGAGTACAGCTTGTAATTAAATACTAAGGCAAGAGATTCCCTGAACTCACCTCTTCCCAGTAGTTTGCATTTTGACTGACTGCAAGCGGTTTCTATAAAGGTTATTTATCAAAGTACGAGCAATAAGAGAATCGTAAGAGGCCTTATCTCTGTAATGATCACGCTGCTCCTAGCAAATATGTGCTTACAGATGCAGTTTGGCAGCCCACACCTTAGAATGTGTTTCTTTAGGAGGATGGGGATCACACCGTGACTCAGCGCCCAGTCTATTACGCTTGTGGACAGGTCCTTTTGTCTGTGATAATGTATTTGTGGTGTTGGGGTCAACAAGGGATGGGCGGTTGTTGGAGACCATTTTTGTATTTCTCTAGTTACAATGCCCTCTACCATCTATAGTCTTCCATCTCCAGGAAAGCAGTATCAAAGTTATGTGTGTAGCCGGCCTTCAGTCTGCTAGATTGGAGTGGCCATATCACCAAAGGCAAAGTCAAGGAAGGATTTATCAGGTCTGGCTTGGGATTTGGCATATAGGCAGGAAGGACAACGGCAAAGAAGCTTCAAGAGAGGTCTGTCGTGGTAGGCGTGCTCACCCCTAAAGACTGGGGTAGACTGGAGAATTGTACAAAATGCTACAATGTAAGAACGCTTTAGAAAATAGAATTTAGTAATTTATTCTATGTCAGGACAACAATGCAAAATACACAGCAAATATCAACCAACTTCATCATTAAGAACAAAGGGTCCTGGAAGTGATGAAATGGACTCCATAGAGCTCTGATCTCATTATCATCCAGTCTGTCTGGGATAACATGAAGAGACAGAAGGATTTGAGCAAGCAACATCCACAGAAGATCTCTGCTTAGTTCTCGAAGATGGCGGCAGGAATAACCTCCCTGCCTAGTTCTGTGTACATATTTGGCTGTGCGAGACAGACCTCGTTCTGAACCTGAGATTACCAACTTTATTTCTAGATCAGAATGCATTAAGAGAACTCATACAAAATCATGACTAGGTGGTATAAGTCTCCAGATATCTTAAAGATCATATACCTTGTCTTGTTAGATCTTTGCTGGACATGTGGACTTGATTGTGGAACTCCAGGTCATATATCATGTGAAGATGTGACAATATGTCACATATCTTCTGGTTTTGCTCCCACATCCAACCCTACTGGAGGAACATTGAATCCTGGGTCATTTATATCTGCCATACGGCTACCACTAGGAACAAGTTTATAATTTCTAGGACTCCCAAATCAAAATTTTTAGACCATGTCCCCTCTTTATTGGACCTGCCCACCTGTTTGCAGTTCAAAAAATCCCCCATTATTGGCACCCACACAATATAAAACTCCCTTTTATGGTCCCCACATGGTACATTTACACCTTTTATGGTCCCCACTTGGTACATTGCCCTCTTTTATGGTCCAACATACTATCATGACCCTCACAATTAGTCTTTACCTGTTGGATTATTTAAACATTATTGCTCCTGCTCCTCTGTTTCAGCCTCTGGGGGAATGCCCCAGAATTCTGTCCGTCTGGAGAACAATTAAAGCCCATTAATGTAAAATAGATACCTCTGCCTTTTTTGTAACCTCCCATCCTCCCCAACTAGTCATAGATGGGATATTTTTACAGTATGAGCAGTAACACTATGAAACTTGCTGTCGCAGGATGTTGTGATTTATATTAACTTCTACAAGTTCAAGAGGGCTTGGATGCCTTTCTTGAAAGTAGAAATACCCCAAGTCATCGGAAGCAAAGGGCAGTATGGTGGCTCAGTGGTTAGCACTGTTGTCATGCAGTGCCAGAGGCCTGGGTTTGATTCCATCCAAGGACAACATCTGTATGGAATTTGTAGGTTCTGCCCATGTTGATACCTCAGTTTCTTCCCACACTCCAAAATCATGCAAATATTACCCGACAGTTGTCGACAAATTCCTAAAATGTCACAAACATAAATGTATTTTTCAGTAGTATCTTGCTCCCAAGTTCTTAGATCTGTGAGCCAGACATAAGTGCCCACATAACAGCGGACCTCAGGCAGCAGAGAGATGCTTCAAGATGGTGATTTGGGCCCTTACAATGTGTTGACAATAGGACCCAGGGAAGAAGGTTCTTGGTTGTCCTGACTCTGTACCCAGATGTCATCTCAGCCACCCACTGTGTCTACAGAATATAAAAATATACCGGGTAGTTTCTTAATTTATCCACTATATTATACTGACACATAGCCTGGTCGCGATGTTGTACGATGAGTATCTATATGAAGTACAGTGAGTGTTTTGTGCCATGCCAGGATGCGTTGGGTCCCATCAAGCTCACCAGACCACTCAGAAGTCACCTGTTCACTTGGGTGTCGTTCCGACAGTAACCCATGAACCCCTCCTCACCAGACTGTAGTCTTTCCAAGAGTAACCTGACAACTCTGTTGACTATGGCAACTAAGCCAATGCCCCTTTAGCGGCTCAGCAGAGACCCAATTACTATTTCCATGTGGATCAATGCAATTAAACAACTTTACCAAATAAAATTGTCTAGCTGGGAATCTAACGCACATGTAAACTTTGTAGAATTGTAGCAACCCTGGGTGGGCAGGATGAGGTCTCCTTCTCCATCAATCCCTCTCTCCATAGCGCCTTCTTGTGGATGTTAGTTCTTTCAGACTTCCATTGATAAAGTAAATCTGCTGAGTGTTTAACATGAGGTCTGATACTTGTGACGTATTTCCACCATTTAATATTTCACCATGCACAATGATTTTGTCGCTGGCTTTGCTTCCATTCTCCTTACAATACTAATACCCTGTAATAACTATGTGCAGATTATTGTATATACCAGTCAATGTATCTTCTCTATCCTATGTTAATGTTAACCTGTTCCAATTTATGTTCTCGCTCACTGATATTATTGAACCTAAGCGTTGTATTGACAAGTGACAATATGTAGATTTATTATCTGTATCCGAGAATCAGTCTCGCAGCATTTATATCATCCAATATCCTGGTGCAAGTGATCTGAAAAATCAACAATAAAGAGCTGCAGATATAGAATGACGAAACAAGGCCGCAGCGATTCTTCAGATGTTATCATACAAACAGATTGCCTTGATCTGCATTAGATTTCTGAAGTTGTTTCCAAGGTGACAATTGAGTTACTTTATTTTCTTGAGCAAGATCCCTGTGTATATATCACGTATATGAATAATTTGTTTTCATTTATGTAGAGCTTTGTTACTTACAATGCTATTGTTCATTTATATCCCTGTTACACAGTGAAGAGGGAAATAGATATGAGATAGATAGATGATAGATAGATAGATAGATAGATAGATAGATAGATAGATAGATAGATAGAATATACATAGTTAGACATGACAAATATAGATATAACATAGACAAATAAAGCATATATAGATAGATAACACATGTGGAATTATATACTTAACAAAAAAGTGTGAAACAACTGAAAATATGTCTTATATTCTAGATTCTTCAAAGTAGCCACCTTTTGCTTTGATTACTGCTTTGCACACTCTTGGCATTCTCTTGATGAGCTTCAAGAGGTAGTCACCTGAAATGGTTTTCACTTCACAGGTGTGCCCTGTCAGGTTTAATAAGTGGGATTTCTTGCCTTATAAATGGGGTTGGGACCATCAGTTGTGTTGTTCAGAAGTCAGGTGGATACACAGCTGATAGTCCTACTGAATGGAGTGTTAGAATTTGTATTATGGCAATAAAAAAGCATCTAAGTAAAGAAAAACGAGTGGCCATCATTACTTTAAGAAATGAAGGTCAGTCAGTCTGAAAAATTGGGAAAACTTTGAAAGTGTCCCCAAGTGCAGTGGCCAAAACCATCAAGCGCTACAAAGAAACTGGCTCACATAAGGACCGCCCCAGGAAAGGAAGACCAAGAGTCACCTCTGCTGCGGAGGATAAGTTCATCCGAGTCACCAGCCTCAGAAATCGCAGGTTAACAGCAGCTCAGATTAGAGACCAGGTCAATGCCACACAGAGTTCTAGCAGCAGACACATCTCTACAACAACTGTTAAGAGGAGACTGTGTGAACCGAGAGCAAGGCAGGTGGTTTGGACTCCGCAACCAGAAATGAACGCACACGCGGTAGTTCAAGAAAAGAATATATATTTACTATAAGTTAATAAAGGCTATTTGAAGGTAAAATGACAGGGATAAAGACAAGCAAAATATACAATATAGCATGAACAATTTCAAGGCAAATTCTGCAATGGTTTCTACTTTTACTCTGTCCACTTCTGCAGTATGGACACTGAATGAACAATATACTCAAAACTATCCCTAACTGACCCTGACATCACATTTGGGTGCACCCCCTTTTCCCCAGTGGTCCAGGTGGACCGCTTACAGTCCGTAGAAGCGCGCGGTGGGGCCCAAAGTCGTTCCTTTCTTTTATAGTGAAGCGTCCTCTCCTCACTGTTATCAGGATCTTGGGAGAAATGAAGTCCTCTTTAACAGGGAAACCCAATGAATGCAATGTAATCCAACAGCAGATTCCACTCAGCACACTGACAGTCCTGCCGAATCCATACACTGAGCTGGGATGTAAGCCGGGGTTTAGCAGGTGCTGTCCAGTACATCAACAGCACTGCGAGTCTCTATCTGTGGTATCCATATACACAGTCACAATGTCAGTCTCACTGATCAGCCACTGAGCACAGTTCCTTTCACGTGGACTCACTAGTCCTGTTGTCTCTTTACACTCTGTTTGTCTCTGGACCAAGATACAGCTTAGATGTACAGAAAAATCTCCACACCAGTTCAATACAACACTTGCCAAGATGGCTGCTGCTCTCTGTCTCGTCACTTCCTGCTTCTCCCCTCACACTCTGTCTGCAGAACAGACAGGCTGACATAAAAGGGGGGGGGTCTCACTCCAGCATCATGTCACAATTACAATGGCTGCTGTCTTAAAGGAACAGAATCACAGAAATACATTCAACATTAACAGTTTATACAGACAAATAAAGCTTAGGACAACATTGGCTGTCTCTTACATATTCCCCCCCCACTTTAAGATTGGCAGTCCCTGCCTATGACTGTATATCCAGAGGGTTGTACTTTTATGCACAGGGTGGTAGTATACCGATGTATGGCAGGCCAAACAAACTCATCCTGCGCATACCGAACAGGGGGAATACCAGCATTTGGCCTAGTGGTCCGACTGAGGACCGGTGCTATATTATGGGGTGCTGCAGCTATGGACTGAGAAGGACCAGCGGATTCCGCACCTGAGGGGGCACAGGCCGGAGATACAGTAGTCACAGGTGGAACATCCCCAGGAGCAGGGATCGGCCAACAATCATCCTCCTCGTCTGAGGCCCATTCCGCACCTCCATTCTCTGACTGTGGGAGCTCATTCACATTGGCAGGCCCATCATGATTTGTCCCTTCAGAATGACACAGGCGCAACATATTTCGGTGAAGTACTCGAACACAATCAGTTCCTTCTTTCTGGACCTGGTACACTGGCCCATTCGCATACTTGCGGCCAACAACACGATACGGCAAAGCCTCCCATCGGCTTTCCAATTTCCCTTGGGGTTTCTTGACACGAACTAGCACCAGGTCGCCTGGTTGCAATGGTGCTTCTTGCACTGGGGTCTTATCAGGATGGGGATGTTCTTGCAGGCGCTGCCGCACCAATCGATGGATCGTCTCAAGTCTCTGCCGGTGCGCCCGCACCCAAGAGGTTGGATCCCTCGGAGGGAACCCATCCACATCATCCAACTGTAATTCTCCTATACTTCGCCCAGACCGCCCAAAGAGAAGTGTATAAGGAGAGTACCCCGTTGTAGAATGGACCTGATTGTTATAGGCCCACACCATTTCAGACAAGAACTGAGGCCACTGTAACTTCTTGTCTTCCTCCAGAGTCCGCAGCATCTGTAGCAGAGTTCTGTTGAATCTTTCACAGGCCCCATTTCCCTGAGGGTGGTATGGAGTCGTGTGCGACTTCTTTATCCCGTAGATACGTTGAACTTCTTTCATTACGTGTCCCTCAAAGCAGGCACCCTGGTCGGAGTGGATGCGTTTAGGGCACCCATATACTCGAATGAAATCTT
Source organism: Leptodactylus fallax (assembly GCA_947044405.1). Classification (NCBI taxonomy): domain Eukaryota; kingdom Metazoa; phylum Chordata; class Amphibia; order Anura; family Leptodactylidae; genus Leptodactylus; species Leptodactylus fallax. The sequence continues at coordinate 2,392,009 of CAMRHE010000275.1, read as the reverse complement.
GGCACAGAGCACGAGCTGCTGACTCAGCTGTCTGGTCCTTGGTGGCGGTTACCACCGCAAATTTGGTGAAGTGATCCACCATTACGAGGCAATACTGGTGTCCGCTATTGGATGGGCCCACCATTAGATAGTCTATCATGACGATTTCTAAAGGTTCCTGGGTCACGATGGTTTGCAGGGGAGCTCTCTGTTCTATTGCCTTATGGATCTCACAAGTTCGACAGCTGCGGCATACTTCTTCGACCATTTGACGAAGACCAGGGCAGTAAATCAGTCGCTGTAACCAACGAAAGGTCTTCTCATGACCAAAATGTCCATTCTTATTATGAGCCTCAACTGCCAACGAGCGAGCCAGTTCACTAGGCACCACAATTTGGTATCGAATGTCGATCTCAGAAGGTAAATAGACCTTTCGGCATAGCACTCCATTTTTCATCTCCAACTTTTCCCACTGACTCAGAACAGATAATATCTCACGTGTCAGTCGTTCTCTTTCCTCTCTACAGGGCTTCTGGCCTTTCTCAACACACTTGATCATCTGTGCCAGCCCCTCATGGGTCTGTTGTATCTGTGCCCATTCCTGTCGTGAGGGACCAAAGAAAGGAGCCGTTTCAGTCCCCTCCATCTCAAACTGATTAGCGGCGGCCAAGGCCTGTGAAAATCTGCTGAAGTCGGGCACCTCCACATGCTCCAACTCATGATCCACGTCTACTGTGGGGGTCTGGGCGGTTACCCTAGAAAGCCCGTCAGCATTCTGGTTCTCTGTCTTGGACCGATACTTAATGCGGTAATTGAACTTAGTCATTCGGGCTATCCACCTCTGCTCTAACGCCCCGAGCTTGGCATTTTCCAGGTGAGCTAGTGGGTTGTTGTCAGTCAGTACTAAAACTTCAGCACCGGTCAAATATTCAGAGAATTTCTCGGTCATGGCCCATACCAGTGCCAACAGCTCCAACTTAAATGAACTATAATTCTCGGGGTTTCTTTCAGAATCTCTCAAAGACCGGCTGCCGTACGCTATGACCCTCTCCTGGCCATCCTGAAGCTGGGAAAGCACTGCTCCAAGACCATACAGGCTTGCATCCGTATACAGCTGGAACGGCAAGTGGTAATCAGCATATGCCAAGATTGGGGCTGTTGTCAGTGCATCCTTTAATGCCTGGAAGGCTTGTTCCTGTTCAGGTCCCCACTTCACGGACCGGTTCTTTGGACCACCGGATGTGCCTCGTAGGAGAGCATTAAGTGGTGCTGCTACCTTGGCGAAATCCTTAATAAACCGTCGATAGTAACCGGCTACTCCAAGGAACGCCCTCACTTCTCGCAGGGTAGTCGGTATTGGCCAATCTTGAACAGCCGCTATCTTGTCTCTTGATGGTCTCACCCCTTCTCCTGATACGCGGTGACCCAAGTAATCAATTTCAGATTGGAACAACCGACATTTACTGGGTTTCAATTTGAGCCCATGTTCCCGCAATCTTCGAAATACTTGCCCCAACTGGTGGAGATGGTCTTCAAAGGTCGCAGAATACACTATAATGTCATCCAAGTAGATGAGAGTGAACTCAAAGTTGAAGTCACCGAGACATTTCTCCATCAACCGCTGAAACGTTCCGGGTGCATTTGTCAACCCGAAGGGCATCCGGTTAAATTCGTATAGTCCCATGGGCAAGATGAATGCCGTCTTCTCCTTGTCTTTTGTGGCCATCGGCACCTGCCAATACCCACTAGCCAGATCTAGTGAGGAGAAGTACCGGGCTCTCCCCAGCGCTGAGAGGGACTCCTCAATCCGTGGCAAGGGGTAGGAATCTCGTACGGTGCAAGCGTTTAACTTCCGATAGTCTACGCAAAATCGGATGGACCCATCTTTTTTTCTTACTAACACCACAGGAACTGCCCAGGGACTCTGGCTTTCTTGGATGATCCCACCCTGTAGCATCTTAGCTAACAGTTCTTTTACTTCCTGATACAACTGTGGAGGAATTTGTCGGTAGCGCTCTCTAATTGGAGGGGTGTCTCCTGTGGGAATCTCATGGTAGATCCCTGTGGTACATCCAAAATCTTCAGCATACCGTGAAAAGGCGGCTCGGTTCTCCCACAACAGTTCATCTACCTTCTGCACCCATTCCAGAGAACATGAACTTGCATCCATCTTCATCTGTTCTCGAATTGCACGGCCATTCCATTCAGAGGTGGGTTCCTCATCTTCTCCCATGGACACAGTTACGGTCCACTCATCCCTTTCAGTCGGCTTCAGCTGCATTGGAGTTACTTTCCTTACTTCCTCCGGAGTCACATAGATGTTAGCCAGCTGCCTCCCTGGGGTCAGGTCCACACTCTGGTCCTGAGTGTTTACACATCGAAGTGGTACTCTTCCATTGCGAACTATTGCCAAGGAACGGGCCACTAGCGGATCAACACCTCCTTCGGCTGCCTGCAGTGGTTCTACCAACACAGCTATGCCCTCTAGTTTCCGACAGGTGCCTATGGGCATGGACACTATTGTCTCCCGACTGGGTGGCAGTGTAACTTTTGTATGCAAAGGAACTGAAATTCGAGCCAGAGGACGCTGTGCATCTGAACTTTTCTGTAAGCCACATGTCCGGATCAGCCGCTGGAAAGCTGTTTGAGTAGGCCGATGGGTGGTGGTTTCTTTCCAATAACCGTGACCTTTCTTTTCAAAGAGGATCTGATCTAATTCTTTTAACACATTCATCCCCAAAATGACAGGGACCTTTACTTCATGTGACTCCTGTACCACCACAATGCCTTTCCTACCTAGATCTTGGCCACATACCCGGACATTCATCCAGGCCACTCCCACGACCGGAACTGATAACTGGTTAGCTGCGACCACTCGTACGAATGTATGGGGATCATATTTCACATGTTGCTGGAAGTACCGTTCATAACAGTCTCTACTCAAGGTCGTTACTTGGGAACCCGTGTCAATCATCCCGGTAACCGGAATACCCTCCATTTCCACCTGTATAACAGGACTTGCAGCGATCAGGTCATCATTAGGGCATTCTCCCCACATAGTCTCCTTGTCAGTCTCCCCTACTACACGCCCTACAGCAGCAGGGGACTTCAGTTTAACGGCGGTCTCTCATAAGTTTGTCGCTGCTCTGGACATCTAGCAGCAACGTGGCCCATCCGTCCACACTCCCAGCAGCGTATCTCCCGTCGTTCTGGCCATCTGTTTGGGCCCCTTCGGTAAGCCCCTTCGATTTCTCCTGAGCACTGCATTAACTGATTTGGACCCCTTCGGTAGGTCCTATCCTCATCCCTCCAGCGGGGTGGTGGGTGATTCTGACTTGCTGGGTGTGGACGGCTCACCCTTTCACCTCCAGTTTTCTGGAAGTCTGTAATTTTCATAGAATGTTCATCACAACGGGTGTGCAAGTGTTCCATTTGCTCTTGCAGTTTCTGCATTACTGTGAGAATTTCTTTAACCGTCCCTTTTTCTACTGTCTCTGAGCCAGAACTAGCCCCCTGTGACAAAGTAACTCCAACTGCGGTCTGGGGCTTCGGGAACATACTATTGGCACGGGAGATGGCCTCTACCTGTACATCATGGAATTTAGCATCAGTCTCTCGTCGTATAAAATCCTGCATAGTCACAGTTAAACTGCCGTCACGTATCCCCAGGACAAACTGGTCACGGAGAGTCCGATCAGGGTTACAGAAGGCTGGCGAGCCCCCTCTTTCCTTCCCTTGAATATCTCGGAGCAGTTCTTGTAGGGCATTTGCATATTGGGGAAGGCTTTCATTCTCCTGTTGTACCCTCTGGAAGAACCGAGCCTGCAGAGACCCCAGCAATGCAGTTTCTCCATAAATGGTTTCTAGAATCTGGACTACTTGCTCAAATGTCTGCCTTTGTTCAAATGGCCTCAATATCACCGTGGTCTTAGCATCCCCTTGTAATGTCAATATTGCTAGCTCTACTAGTACTTCTGGTGCGGTCTGGTACATTCGCTGTATCATTCGTATCTGTTCCACCCACATACTCACTGACATATTATTGCCATCAAATTTAGCTAACTGACTTATTATAGCCCCTGCTGGCATTCTTCCTCCAGCACCATTCTCCCGAACGGGTGCGTCACCGTCCATTCTGGTAAGCGGATCCTGCCGACTACGCCAATTTGTGAACCGAGAGCAAGGCAGGTGGTTTGGACTCCGCAACCAGAAATGAACGCACACGCGGTAGTTCAAGAAAAGAATATATATTTACTATAAGTTAATAAAGGCTATTTGAAGGTAAAATGACAGGGATAAAGACAAGCAAAATATACAATATAGCATGAACAATTTCAAGGCAAATTCTGCAATGGTTTCTACTTTTACTCTGTCCACTTCTGCAGTATGGACACTGAATGAACAATATACTCAAAACTATCCCTAACTGACCCTGACATCACATTTGGGTGCACCCCCTTTTCCCCAGTGGTCCAGGTGGACCGCTTACAGTCCGTAGAAGCGCGCGGTGGGGCCCAAAGTCGTTCCTTTCTTTTATAGTGAAGCGTCCTCTCCTCACTGTTATCAGGATCTTGGGAGAAATGAAGTCCTCTTTAACAGGGAAACCCAATGAATGCAATGTAATCCAACAGCAGATTCCACTCAGCACACTGACAGTCCTGCCGAATCCATACACTGAGCTGGGATGTAAGCCGGGGTTTAGCAGGTGCTGTCCAGTACATCAACAGCACTGCGAGTCTCTATCTGTGGTATCCATATACACAGTCACAATGTCAGTCTCACTGATCAGCCACTGAGCACAGTTCCTTTCACGTGGACTCACTAGTCCTGTTGTCTCTTTACACTCTGTTTGTCTCTGGACCAAGATACAGCTTAGCTGTACAGAAAAATCTCCACACCAGTTCAATACAACACTTGCCAAGATGGCTGCTGCTCTCTGTCTCGTCACTTCCTGCTTCTCCCCTCACACTCTGTCTGCAGAACAGACAGGCTGACATAAAAGGGGGGGGGTCTCACTCCAGCATCATGTCACAATTACAATGGCTGCTGTCTTAAAGGAACAGAATCACAGAAATACATTCAACATTAACAGTTTATACAGACAAATAAAGCTTAGGACAACATTGGCTGTCTCTTACAACTGTGTGCAGCAGGCCTTCATGGTAAAATAGCTGCTAGGAAACCACTGCTAAGGACAGGCAACAAGCAGAAGAGACTTGTTTGGGCTAAAGAACACAAGGAATGGACATTAGACCTGTGGAAATCTGTGCTTTGGTCTGATGAGTCCAAATTTGAGATCTTTGGTTCCAACCACCATGTCTTTGTGCGACGCAGAAAAGGTGAACGAATGGACTCTACCTGTACATGCCTGGTTCCCACCGTGAAGCATGGACGAGGAGGTGTGATGGTGTGGGGGTGCTTTGCTGGTGACACAGTTGGGGATTTATTCAAAATTGAAGGAATACTGAACCAGCATGGTTACCACAGCATCTTGCAGCGGCATGCTATTCCATCCGGTTTGCATTTAGTTGGACCATCATTTATTTTTCAACAGGACAATGACCCCAAACACACCTCCAGACTGTGTAAGGGCTATTTGACCAAGAAGGAGAGTGATGGGGAGCTACGCCAGATGACCTGGCCTCCACAGTCACCAGACCTGAACCCAATCCAGATGATTTGGGGTGAGCTGGACCGCAGAGTGAAGGCAAAACGGCCAACAAGTGCTAAGCATCTCTGGGAACTCCTTCAAGACTGTTGGAAGACCATTTCAGGTGACTACCTCTTGAAGCTCATCAAGAGAATGCCAGAACTGTGCAAAGCAGTAATCAAAGCAAAAGGTGGCTACTTTGAAGAACCTAGAATATAAGACATATTTTCAGTTGTTTCACACTTTTTTGTTAAGTATATAATTCCACATGTGTTAATTCATAGTTTTGATGCCTTCAGTGTGAATCTACAATTTTTATAGTCATGAAAATACAGAAAACTCTTGGAATGAGAAGGTGTGTCCAAACTTTTGGTCTGTACTGTAGATAGATAGATAAATAGAAAGATAGATAGACAGAAAGACTTAAAAAAGGCTCAAGTGTCTTGAGCTGAAACGTTGCATTTTTTTATATGGGGAAATAAACCCACAATTTTCACTATTTTCTACAGAGTGCCACCTATTTTTTGCTTTTTTGCATATTGGAACTTGCTTGTACCTTGAGGCTGGCACCCTTCTGGTGTTGTCTTTGTTTGGACATACAGTATAGATAGATAGATACAGTGGGTATGGAAAGTATTCAAACCCCTTTAAATTTTTCACTCTTTGTTTCATTGCAGCCATTTGCTAAAAGCAAAAAAAGTTCATTTTATATCTCATTAATGTACACTCAGCTCCCCATCTTGACAGAAAAAAAAACAGAAATGTAGATATTTTTGCAAATTTATTAAAAAAGTAAAACTGAAATCTCCCATGGCCATAAGTATTCAGAGCCTTTGCTCAGTACTGAGTAGAAGCCGCTTCCTTTTGAGCTAGTACAGCCAGGAGTCTTCTTGGGAATGATGCAACAAGTTTCTCACATCTGGATTTGGGGATCCTCGGCCATTCTTCCTTGCAGATCCTCTCCAGTTCCGTGAGGTTGGATGGTGAACGTTGGTGGAGCCATTTTCAGGTCTCTCCAGAGATGCTGAGTTGGGTTGAGGTCAGGGCTCTGGCTGGGCCAGTCAGGAATGGTCACAGAGTTGTTCCTTTGTTATTTTAGCTGTGTGCTTAGGGTCATTGTCTTGTTGGAAGATGAACCTTCAGCCCAGTCTGAAGTCCAGAGCACTCTGGCAGAGGTTTTCTTCCAGGATATCTCTGTACTTGGCCGCATTCATCTTTCCTACAATTACAGCCAGTCGTCCTGTCCCCCATAGCATGATGCTGCCACCACCATGTCTCACTGTTGGGATTGTATTGGGCAGGTGATGAGCAGGGCCTGGTTTTCTCCACACATACCGCTTAGAATTAACGCCAAAAAGTTCAATCTTGGTCTCCTCAGAGCAGAGAATCTTATTTCTCATAGTCTGGGAGTCCTTCAGGTGTTTTTTGGCTTTCCTATGTCTTGCACTGAGGAGAGGCTTCCTTCGGGCCACTCTGCCATAAAGCCCCGACTGGTGGAGGAGGCTGCAGTGATAGTGACTTTGTGGAACTTTCTCCCATCTCCCTACTGCATCTCTGGAGCTCGGCCACAGTGATCTTTGGGTTCTTCTTTACCGCTCTCACCAAGGCTCTTCTCCCACCATTGCTCAGTTTGGCTGGACAGCCAGGTCTAGAAAGAGTTCTGGTCGTCCCAAACTTCTTCCATTTAAGGATTATGGAGGCCGCTGTGCTCTGAGGAACCTTGAGTGCTGCAGAAATTCTTTTGTAACCTTGGCCAGATCTGTGCCTTGCCACAATTCTGTCCCTGAGCTCCTTGGGCAGTTCCTTTGACCTCATGATTCTCATTTGCTCTGACATGCAGTGTGAGCTGTGAGGTCTTATATAGACAGGTGGGCGCCTTTCCTAATCAAGTCCAATCAGTTTAATTAAACACAGCTGGACTCCAATGAAGGAGTAGAACCATCTCAAGGAGGATCAGAAGGAAATGGACAGCAGTGAGTTATATATGAGGGTCACAGCAAAGGCTCTGAATACTTATGACCATGTGATATTTCAGTTTTTCTTTTTTAATAAATTTGCAAAAATATCTTTAAAAAAAATACATTTCTTTTTTTTCTGTCAAGATAGGGAGCTGAGTGTACATTAATGAGAAATAAAATTAACTTTTTTGCTTTTAGCAAATGGCTGCAATGAAACATAGAGTGAAAAATTTAAAGGGGTCTGAATACTTTCCGTACCCACTGTAGATAGATAGATAGATAGATAGATAGATAGATAGACAGATACCAATAGCATTTCTTTGGGAGTACATTTACAGTATCCCTTGTAGCCTTCTAGGCTATACAGACCCACTTTTTATGTGTGTGTTCTCTGAATGTCCATCTGGTCAATCTGTCCCTGATTTGAGGAGAAGTCCCGGGGGCTGTGCTATCACATTTTATGGATTTCTCATCTGGGCATGTTCCCTTATGGACCTGTCTATCATATAAAGTCACTGTATATAAGGGAGCCCTTTCTTGTTCAGTGGCCCAAAGTTGCTTGAATGTCCCCCGTCTCCCCCACTTGCCCAGTACATAGAGGAAGGACCTGCAAATTAAAAAGTTTTAAAACCCCTAGGACCCAAGTTTTAAAAAGTTTTGGACCCTTTTAAGCTGTTGCTTGTCACTTCACCCCATTACTCTCAGTTACTTTGATGGTATAGTCTTGCAATTTTCTTCCTTAAACTTTTATTCTTCTCGCTCCTGGATACAAATATTTGCAACAAATTAAGGTTTTTGACTGTAAATCTAGAACAAAGAGTATCAATATTTCTGCTATTCTTTTAGCTACTAATTCTTTTTATTCATTCCATAACACATAGAAACAAAGCCACCATTAACGGCGTATTATGGTACAGACATGGCGGGGAGCATAGAACAATCCCATACAACTTCCTTTCTGTGTCAGCGTTGGTCACATGACTCAGCAGGGATATTGCTTACACGGTTTCCGGGGCTTGTAGCGCTAATTGTATTTGTCAGTAAACATTTTGAGATTCTTTGCAGATGTAGAAACGGGTTAGCAGGAAACAAAACCGCGTCCTGGTGTGAGGGAATCTATACCAGCGCTTGGGCTCTGCCATTGAAAATTAGTTAATTGCAGTAGAAGAATTTCTGCTTCCTGAAGGCAAGGCTCTAGTGTCTGGAAATAGAGAGAAATCTCACTTTTTATTGCACTTTGACTCCAATGTATCACATGCCTGAATGCACAATATAGTAAACTTACATTATTTTCATTATAATTATCTTCTTGCTGCGGCTATTGTACAGATTTGTTGATATAAGACTGGTATAAAACTGTAGGAGCAAGTCCACAGGGCGTTCTAAAGATCCCAGATTAATGGCTACATAGTAGAAGGAAGAGCCTCCCCTGTGTCCCCAGTGGCACAGAGTATTTCAGGAACTAATCAACCCCTGGTTGATGGGTGTATATGGGTGATATTATGGCCCTTTCTTGCACCACATTCCCCGTTCTGTGCCTCACTGGCCAATTTCGGTGAATGTGGGTGTAGTAGGGCAGAAAGTGAGACAGCCCAGGGATATTTATTGCAGATCATTCCAGCTTTCTGGTGTAAGTTATACTGCAATTCTGTGCTAGTTCCTGACTGGCGGAGATTTCCATTCGGACGCAGGGGTGTGCGCCTGATTTATGAAGAGGCCAGATTTGCACCTGTCAAGCCTTTTATTAAGACTAGCAAAAAAAAATGCCAGTCTTAATAAATCTGCCCCATTTGGGGATACTCATGAAGACTGCCATATTGAATGACAGTTTTCATATCCCCTGTGCTGGCAGAAGAGCTGTCTCATTTGCAACGAGGTGAACGTTTCTTCATAAATGCGATGGATCCTTCACCAGGTCATGTGTCTGTGCTGAAATCTACACCAGCTTTGCACCTTTGAAACGTCTTAATACATTTGCCCCATTGTGTTGATGTTATAAGAGGCTATCCACAGAAAATTTAGTAGTATTTCATTAGAGGACTGTGCAGTGGCCTGTGCATTTGATGATGTGATGATGTCATGGAGGACAAGGTTGCATGCGATGGGGGCAGAGTCATGATGTAAAGAATGACTGGAGACAGGTGGAGGTCATAGAGAGAGAGTTGCATGATTTGGTCCTAAGCAGCACAGAGTATGTCAAGATAACTGTGCACTGATCATGAGAGGACTGATGAACCTATGGAAAAGCTTAGCAAATGCTGTCTATATATCAACCCAAATTTTCAAAAAATTTTGGATTTCACCCAAACCTGAAAATATAGGGGTTTGTTACCCACAAAGCAGATGTGAAATTATTATACTTTGGTGTATATTCAGATCCCAGAGTATAAAAAGTGTAAGAAATAACAAACAGTTATACTCTCCTTCCTTCACCTCTTCTGGGCACTCTCATGGAATCCAGCGGAGCTTCATTTAGGTCCTCTTCCGGCCTCCTGAATGATATCATGCGCCCCAGGGTCACTGCAAGGCTTGTGATTGGGCCTCAGCAGTCACATGGGGATCGCCGACAGCATGACAACCACAGATGGATAAACTTCATTAGTCTCCTATCTGATTTCCTTTGATGGCCAGTAATCTGTGCATCGTAAATTTATTCCCGCTGCCCTTGGGTGCACTGGGTGAAAAGATTTATTATACTTGGCCTTCCACTGTCAGAAAGGAGAAAATTAACCTCTTGGCAAAAATGTCAGTTGGTCAGCAGCATATAGTCAAGGAGGGAATCTGTGAAGGAAGCTGTGGCATTAAAGAGGGAAAATTAATATGTGGGGGCACAGGGGATGGGAATAATGGGAAGCTTGTCTGCACAGAGATGTTGTAAATAGAATATTGTAAAAAAAATATATATATATTTTACAGGTGGTTACAGATTGTGAGTTAGGCTGTGACAGAAGCTAGGAGCTAGGGTCTAGTTGGACAGTACAGTGACTCACTGGTTAAGACTGTTACCTTGCAGTGCTAAGAGTTTTTGTTCTCCCTGTGTTTGCATAGGTTTTCTCCCGCACTCCAAAGACATACTGATAAGGAATTTATATTGTGAATAAGCAGGTTCTCAGTTTAAAATAGTTTTTACAGATTTTAAATAAAGTTTACGGATATTATTATTATCATCAAAGTCATCATTATTGCCATCATCATAGTCATTGTAATTATTATTGTTATTATTATTTCTTCATTATTATTTTATTACTATTTTGAATAATAATAATAATAATAGTTATTATTATTAATGATCAAAATAATAATTGTCATCATCATTATCAAACTCATCATTATCATCCGCATCATCGTAGTCATTACTATTATTATTATATTATTACTATAATTTCATTAGTAGTAGTAGCATTAGTATTTTTACTATCAATATTATTATTGCTGATATTAATATTATTATTATTCTATTACTATTTATTTATTAGTAGCATTAGTATTTTTATTATCACTATTATATTATTAATTATTGCTGACATTATTATTATTATATTATTACTATTAGCATTAGTATTTTTAATTATCATTATATTATTATTATTATTATTATTATTATTATTGCTGATAGTATTAGTGTTAGTATATTATTATTAGATTGCTATGATTTCATAATTATTAGCAGTATTATTTGTATTATTATTATTATTGCTGATATTATTTATTATTATTAGATTACTATGATTTCATTATTATTATTATTATTATTATTATTATTATTATTATTAGTAGTAGTAGTAGTAGTAGTAGTAGTAGTAGTAGTATTTGTATCATTATTATTATTGCTGATTTATTATTATTATTATTATTATTATTATCGAACTCTTCATTATGATCATTAACATCATGCTGCTCATTGTTATGATCATTTTTATTATTATTATTATTATTATTATATAGCTTCCTCTGATTGGTCAGAAGTTCCTTCTCTTCTGCTTTGTTACATTCCTCTTTTTCATAACAATCCCGGTCAATATACTTTAAAGCCGCACACTGAAGCTCTGACTGCTGATCAATAGTAATGGAATCAGCGGACGCTTTCTGTACTTATCACTGAAATGTGCAGCTGTAAAAAATAAAGTACATTTCTCAATTAAGTACAAATCTGTTTTTTTGGATCAAATACATATTTTCTGCAGGAAATCTATTTTACTAATATTGGCTCTTTTTTTGTTAATATTTTTTTTCTGCCTAGAAATCCCAGATCACCTCTAATATTTAATTACAACACAGAGACGTCTTGGGGTGCGGAGCTATATTGTCATGATAAGTGTTAGATAATTTAATTAAAGTCTTGAAATGTTTTATGAAAATAAGAATTCTGGCTGATTTACTGCAATTTGTGCTGTATCTGATGAAATGTAATAAGTACGGGAAATCATAAGCACTTGTTGGTTGCTTAGCTCTGCTTCATTGGGGCACAGCTATGTTCTCCAGCTTAGCCCATTGTAGTCTGAGATGGTCAGAAACCTACTGTACATTCTTACTTATTGGCTCAGGCTGCTGGGCTATCTATCCCCCATGCTTTACACTGCAGCTCTGCTTCTTTACACACTCTGCTGTGTATAAGCATTACCCTGCTGCAGACACAATGAGATATCAATGCATGGGGAACTCACTGACACTTCAGTATTGTAGAATAAGTGCTTCTGGGAAATTTATTAAAGGGTTAACCTGTAGATCCGTTTTAATTTAAGTCATGTTGTACAAGTGATTTTATAAGTTTATTCCATTCAGAAACATTTATGTCTGTTTTCCAGGATATCACACCCCTGGTATTTTACCTATTGGGAGTCCTAATGTGGCCACCTCTCCATTGACCTCTATGGGAATAGTGGTCATCCTGAAATAGCGATGGTACCTCTGCTTCCCCAATTGTTGGTAGTCTCAGAGGTTGTCTCCATAGCTTTCAAGCATTCTATGCCACATCCGGTCATACATGATTATGATGAAGTTACCTCTTTATGTCTTTAACATTATTATTATTATTGTTTATTTATATAGCACCATTAATTCCATGTGCTGTACATTATTATATTAATCCCATGGTGCTTTACATTATTATATTAATTCCATGTGCTGGACATTATTATATTAATTCCATGTGCTGTACATTATTATATTAATTCCATGGTGCTCTGTACATTATTATATTAATTCCATGGTGATGGACATTATTATATTAATCCCATGGTGCTGGACATTATTATATTAATTCCATGGTGCTTTACATTTGCGGATTTACATACAATACACCAGATATACAAAACAGATAATACTAACAATGACCAACTAGCACAGTGGGATAGAGGGTCCTGCCCGCAAGGGCTTACAATCTATGAGGGAAGAGGGATAGAGACAGAAGGTGGGGGTAGAGGCTGTACAGATGGCGGTGACAGTAGTGTTATTGGAGGTTGTAGGCCTTCCTGAATAGTTGAGTCTTCAGGGCCTTCTTGAAGCTTGTGATTATGGGGGTCAGTCTTATGTGTCTTGGTAATGAGTTCCAGAGTATGGGGGATGCACGGGAGAAGTCCTGGAACAAAAAGCTGGCAGTCGGTTTAGGAGATTGTCTAGATAACTGGAAGTTTTTAACTTCAGATTTCAAAATCTATTGACTTGTGATGTCACCAAACCAAGATAATGGCATCTTTACAAATACTAAATGGGTTAAAAATTTACTGTATATCCCCAGTGACTTAGCTATAGCAGTTTCAGCAGTCACAGTTGAGCCCCATAGACCAGGGTACCCATAGCCATCCTGCTACATGCCATGAGTAATTTCCAGATGTGTCCTCCTTTACGTGTTGTCTTGGTCAGATAAGATATGTGCATCACAGGTTAAAGGAAACCTACCACCTACAGTTGGAACATAAAACCACCATCAGGTCCCCAATTTAATGTCCCAAATATCACTTTTCTGAGCCTGTCCATGTGCAGAGTAATAATAGAATACTTTATACTGCTCCCGCGCATGCGCAGTGCAATACACCCCAAAGTCTGGCACATGCGCAGTGAAACCATTGCAGAGCTGCGCTCATTTTAGGAAAATGTAAAGGTTTTTGGGGGTTTTTTTATCGCTGCAAACAGGCTTTATTTATATGTAGCAATATTTGGGGCACTAAACCTTTGTTCCATAAGGACCTGTTGATGGTTTAGTTTCCCAAATGTAGGGGACAGGTTCCCTTTAAGCAGATTTTCTAAGCACAACATGGTTTCATGACAATTATCACAAAGTGATATGCTAACTGTCCTATGTGTGAGTTTGTCTGACCACTCAGTTGGGGAAGGGGAATTGCAGCCTTTCAAGGATTTTGTTAATATGTCATGATATTATGGTCAATTGGTTTCTTAAGAAATTAGAATAAATTATAGAGATTTCCAGGACAAATGAGACCCCCACCGCTCAGCTGCAGTGTTCAGATGAGCGTTGGAACCTCTTCACTGAATATCAACCACAGTGCCATACATTGTATAGTGGCTGTGCTTGGAATTACAGCTCATCCCCACTCACTTGAAAGGGACTGAGATGCTGCTGTACCATGTGACCGATGAACATAATGTTATTGGCACAGGAAAGAGGCCACAGCTCTTGGGTGCTAAGGCCTCTTCAAGCAGCTGAATTATGGAGTCCAAGGTGTTGGACAATTACCAATCCTAAGGAAAGATCATCAACATGTGAGTGCCAGAAAACCCTTTAATTAAATTCAAGATCTGATAACAAATCCGTTCTCTATATGTCCTCAATGGCTGTATATGACCTTGGTGATGCTCCACTATCTCTTCCATTTTGTCCCTACTCCATTACTCTAGATCCACCACCAGACAACCACAAAAATATGAACTCAGGTACATTGCCCTGGGACTTCTTCTCCTGGCAGGTGCTGAGTTGTAGGTACACAATTGCTAGAGAGTGAGCAGGACCCATGAAGCCAACACACAACCCACCATGAACAGATACTCCACACTGTAGCAGCCACGATTGGACAAAGAACCTATCATGGAGCTGGACCTTTGGGGTCTCTTCCTAACCAAGAGCTCCCCAATCTTCAGCAGACAAAGCGTCCTCCTCTACAGACTATAAGGTTCTACAGGTAAAGCGTTTACAGCTCTTAGAGGGGGGAATTCAGTCATTGATTTGTTAAAATTCTACTGTAAGAATACAACATATAGCTCGAGGCTACTTCATTCAAGGGTTTATAATGCATCTCCTCCCAAGTATTTCTCTGCCGCTCTCCTGCTGCTTTTTGTCATCTCAATATAAGAAACAGAGGAAACAGATAGATAAGTTAGACATGCAGAGCCAGCGGGAGGCCAGTGTTCACATACAACTTAATGGCCACACTAAGTGATCTGGGCTGCTTCTGATTCACACAGATAAGACCTAACCTCCATTATTATGGGAAGCGATGTCATCCTCCGGTGTCTCCTGGATACAGATTAGTCATTCCGATACAACACAAAGAACTTGATTCCTAAATCACACGTTACATCAGAACGCGGACACAAATATTTAGAAAGTGAGCAGACAATATAATATGGGGAATGAAATGTGGTCAATTACTCCACAAGCCCTTGGTCAGATGGAAACACAAGAAGTACATGTTTGTCTTTGTTGAAACAAAAATGACGTCTTTAGGCTTAGAAAGAAGGTAAAATGAGCCTCCAGATATTTGAGGATAAAGAAATATTAGAGAAGAAGATGGCGGTTCGTAGAACTAATAAAGACTTGGGCATGACAACGACACAAAATGAATGTCGACAGATGTATTATTATTTAATATCCCTGGTGTCTTTACAATATTAACATTTGGAATCTTGCATAATTTACCATATTATGTAGCAAAACCCATCTGATTCCAGACGCGTCATTTTTCATGCATGGAAGGCGAAGGTTTTAATGGTGACATCGAATAAATATTTTCCTATTGTTTAATGACACAGAAGGAGGAAAAAATGGAGCAGAAGGTCCCAGGGGTGGTCCATAAAATTCACGAGTGGCACCAAGAGAAGATGCTGGGTTAATCCACTGTGGCGCTGGGACCATTGGGCAGACATTATTTCCCCCTGGGCTGGGAACATTCAGTCTTTGCTGCCTTTCACTAGGTCTCTGTAGACTTTCAACTTGAAAAGTGCTTTTGCTAATGGATTTAACTTGCAAAAAGTTGCAATACGGTGTAGGATGATTGATGTCTGAAGTGGCAGGTTTTTTTTTCCTTCTTGTGATGAAGCAAAGCAAAAGTTTACTATATGCGGTACAAGAATTTTGATAAATGACATTTTGGAAGTCTATATACTGTACTTTATTCTGCACTAAAAAACATCTCAAACTGTTTCCGAGAATTTTTGTGACTTTTGTTAATGTCATCTTTAAAAATGATCATTGAGAAACAAATTTAAGTCATTTCCAGACTACTTTATATTCACCTGCTGGGTATAATCTACAGACTGCTTGTTATAGACTATGGATTATTCAATGTTTTATGGAGTCACTGGCAACCAAGGATCAGCTTCTTTTTTACACCTACAACCAGGGGTAAACCTCGCCTCCCTGCTGCCTGAGGCGAATTATAGAAATGCGCCCCCACAAAAAAAAAATAACTAACCCAGCTATCTGATGGAGCCCCCTTAATTAAAATTGTAGGACACGCCCCCCATTTGCAGATCAAAAAATCCCCATATTTGGTTGCCACATTGTACACAACCACCCTTTTTGGCCCTCACACAGTATATCGCATGTAGAGCACTTTTTTGTCCCCCCAACAGTATATGACCTCCTTTTTTTGCCCCCTCCCCCAGTATATGGGCACCCCTTCCCACACTCCTGTATAGGCCAGCTCCGCTACCACCTCTGGGGTGCACTGTAGCTGATGAAGAACGCTGGGACACTGACATAAATGCAGCACCACCTAGAGGTGGCAGCAGAGGGTGGCCTGCACAGGAGTGTGGACAGGTGAGTAAAAAGTATCAACCGCTATTTATTGCAATAATACAATAGGTAGCGGCCATTTAAAAGAAGCACGCTGCCCCCCCAGTTTATTCCATGAGGTGCCGCCTGAGGTCGCCTCATAGAAGGTGTGCCCCTGCCTACAACTATCTGTTTATCTATCAATCTAGATCATATGAATGTCTACAAATATCTTTCTTTCTTTCTTTCTTTCTTTCTTTCTTTCTTTCTTTCTTTCTTTCTTCTTATATTTCTGTCTACATCTATCTACTGTAATATAGATAGATAGATAGATAGATAGATAGATAGATAGATAGATAGATAGAAGAAAGGAAGAAAAAGAAAGAAAGAAAGTTGTAGACATTCATATGAACTAGATTGATAGAGAAACAGATAAATAGATAGATAGATAGATAGATAGATAGATAGATAGATAGATATGAGATAGATAGTTAGATATGAGATAGATAGATAGATAGATAGATAGATAGATAGATTATACATAATGGATAGATAGATAGATAGATAGATAGATAGATAATTATGATGTTCTAAGGTTAGATATCCTTTACCATCTAAATTATACTGAACACATCAGTCGAGGCTATGACCTGTGCCGCCATTAATGATACATGAGGACATATACAGTAAAGGGCTATGTCTTTCGTCGCACTTTTAGTGTCATTTTAAAATGTTCCATTGAGCACTTTCTATAAAAATGATTTTACAGCCTAGAACTCTCTGGAGAGGAGTGGAGCATTGCACCAGCAGAGAGCAATCTACCACAGGGCTGGCGGCTTTTTGGACTGCACATAGTGTTTTAAAGAGCCCCTGCGCGGTATGAGTGTTATAATGATCCGGAATCAGGTTTATGAGTTCAGGGAAAGTTCTGTGCAGAGATCTCTTCTCCGCTTCATTTGTACTTCTTCTCTTTTGTGCCACTAAGTTGCTATAGCTTAACGACATTCATCACCTCGGCTTTGAGTTTCCCTTCTGTGTCCTGTACTTTCTGTATGATATGTGTTTGCGGCCGAGCCATCCATTCTGCCCTGATGGTCTCCTGTTGTGTTCCTATTTCAGCTGCTGATGAAACATCTTAGCCGTAACATTCTCCAGCAGCATTTACCTGAAAAGCTGTCCGTGCGATGCAGCGAAAGGTCACTCTCCGCTGTTCTGCTGCATTCATTTTGTATGCGGCTCACCTGGAATAGGTTTTACTGAGGCGCATTAACTAAAGAATGGCTTAGATGCTGGAGCAAGCCTGCTCTTATTACTATTTTTATGTAGGATTAGGATTCATTCACACTGCTGATTTCCGCAGTAAAAAATAAGGGAAAAAGTTAAAAAGGGCTGGGGGCATTTTTAAGATTAGGACAGAGGAAAGTCACAATGTTAAATTTCCAATAGAGAAATTCATCAACATGTTTTTTTTTTTTGCAGCAAAAAACTCCCAAAAGCAGGTGCATTGCAAAGATTGAGATCTGGGTAAAACCTGCAGCAATGGTTGATATACTGCTAGTAGAAAAACCTGCTGCTACTATACTGTCTAGGGAAAGATGCAAGCGTCATGACATCAGCACCCCTGTGACTGGGCCTCAGCAGTTCCTCGAGCCCATGACGTCACCCAGGAGGCCAGAAGACTGCAATGGAGTAGCAGATGCCACAAGGAGCCCAGGAAAGGTGAGGGAAGGTGAAGATTAGTGTTTATTGTCTTACTGCACCTTCCCTGAGCCTCTACTTATTATACCCTGTGATCTGAACTGATAGTTGTTTGTGATAATAGTGAATTGTGGGTGATGAACCCCAAAAATATCAGTTTTTCACACACACAAAATTATTTGGGAAATTCATAACAAAACCGAACTAATTCACTCACCTCTAATCGCAGCTAATGTGCGGCCAGTGAGCTCGATATGTTGCCAGACTTAGGTCGTACATGCAGTGTATTTGTAGCTTTATCTTGTACAGATCAGCAATCGGTGCCTATGGAAATCCATGGACCTTTTTTGTACCTCTGTATGCCCTATTTAAGTGGAATTTTTTGTGTTGGGTTCTGGATGAATCTGCCAGCTGTGCGGTATGAAGATGGTGGAGTGAAGTAGGCCGAAGATGATGGCTGGCCTCTTCTTCACTGGTCATGGTAACTTTGGTGCCAAAACCTCCTACAGTCCCTAGGATGGCAGCATGTTGAGGAGATGCATTGGTGTAGCAGATGGTAGAAGCTCCCAAGGGCACATCCTACCTAGTGTGGGTCTCTTAGCTGAAGATGGTTGAGGTGCCCTTGATGTAAGATACAAGGGCATTACTCGTGGCTAAGTTTACTTTCTGTCTGACGTTAACATGGGGGCATAATTTCTTAGGTATACAGAATCTACTCACAGGGCTGTCTACAACACGGATGGGAGTAGAGTCTGTTCCTCAGAGCCTCCTATTTGCACCATAGAAAATACAGTGCAACCCTGGCTCCAAGTCCCCTCTCCTGAGCACTAAGATAACCTTGCTTTCTACCACTATTGGGGAAATACTGGGCTCTTTTAGGCCATGGACACTAGTTACTTTCTGCAAGCCTCTGGGGCCCAATGCTGTAGGGCAGCCTGTCTCATGGTTCCTGGTCTGAACTACTAAAACTGAGGAGCACAGCTTGCTCCAACTTGTCCCTTCAGCTACCAATCCTCTGCTGACAGAAATTCCGCTCATCAGCTTCTGTTTGCACCAAACAAACTCTGCTTAGGTTGGCAAAGCCTTCAAGGTGCAAACCCAATAAAAGATCTGGTGGGGTATTTAAACCCAGTCTTGTGCCTGTGATTGTCTTGTGCAGTTTGGATCTTTACTCTGTTAGAGAAGACTTGTTTACTACTGATCTCCTGATTTATGGCTTGTTCTCCCATTGATCTCTGATTTGGATTTGACTTCTTGGATTCGACTTCAGCTTGGATTTTGACTCTTCTCTGATACTAATTTTGACATCTTCTTACGTTCCTGATATGGCCTCTGCTTTTTTTTCATTAATCCCTTAGTCCTCCTAAAGGTAACTGATTTCATTCTTTATCTGCAAGTGCAACCGTTGTCTTATACCTGTCTTGGCTTTGTGACCTGGTTCCATCCTGCCTTGGTGAAAATATTGGGAGTGCCCTAGACACCACATTCCAAGACACTGTTGAATAATAGGTAGCACTTTACTTGCAGAATTCAGACTTAATCTGTTCCTAGGTCATTTTAGGGAATACCTCTACCTGGGAATTGAATACATTTTAATTCCATAACAGGCCCAGACTAGTTGGGGAAGAAGGTGATGGATTACCAGATAACTAACTACTTAAAGCCACTCCTATTTACAAAGACAATGCAACAGAAAAGGAATGGCCATGGAGGGTTTATGCGAGATTAGAAAATATGGCTGCTTTATTCTCAGAAAGTGACATCACATCACTGGTCATGCCACAGCTTAGTCCTATTTATTTCATAATGAGACTGACCTGTAGCATTGCCATGTGACCAGCAGACATGATGTCACTTCCTGAGAAGAAGAAGAAAGCAGCTATGTTTTCTAATCTTGGATATAATTACAGTGTAACATTATAAAGCACATATAACCATATAAAACCTAGGAAAAACAGCATGAAACATGAAGAACAACAAGGCCACAATTGTAGTAGTGTCCTTGTAGGACACTACAAATCCATTACAAAAATTCATGGCTGTTTTTCTTTCCTTGAAGGATTTCCTCCGGGGTAGGATAGATCCACATATTGACTACGCAATGTAATCTGCACAGTGTCACATGGAGTCCATTATGATGGTGTTGTACCATACAAAGTCTATAACAGGGCTCCTACCGAATGCTGAGAAAGATAGAACATTAGAAATTTGGGTAAATTTTTTTTTAAGTGGTCAGAAGGTTGCCTATGACCTTGATTCGCATAGGAGCCACATCTATTTTCTGCCTTTGCTTGCTATAATTTTTTTTTTTTTTTTTTTAAGGATAAACAAAATTTCAGCCACTTGTTCTGGACGGTTTCTCTATAGGTCTCTCCCAGTTTATGGGGGGCTCTATCTATGAGCACGAATGTGGAATTTTCTGATTACTCCAAGATGAATAAACAAAGCCGTATGTCTCGTTTTCATAAAGTTCTAGGAACTGATGGGAAACGTCCTCGCAGCTGCAGCATGTGATCTGAAATCCTGTTAATACTGTATGCCATGCTGCCACAGCATTTAGAATAAATATCAGCTGTCGTCAGTGGATCAAGCAGCCGGGAACTGCTTTGGAGATTTTTTGCTGCTTTCGGTGCTGATTGCAAAGCGCCGAGTTATCTTCATAATCTAGCACAGTATTTAAAATAAATATCAGGAGGCTCGATGGGCCAGACAAGAGGCTTCTCTGAGATATTGCCTCTGCTGATGAACGCAAAGGATGGAATTACAAAGCTGCGGAATATTTTAGAGACTCACAGTAAGCACCAAAATCACGAAACTTCTCAATTTTTACAACTTTTTCAAAAATATTATTATTAGTAACAATAAATACTAGGATTAGGAAAACAATTGCTAAAATAAGTATTAAAAATAAATAATACTGCCCCTGTGAACAAGAATGCAATTACTTTAATATTGCTTCTATGTACAAGAACATGCTCATTATAGGGTTGAGCAAAACCATTCAGATAGAACCAGACACAATTTTTCCAGAATTTTCAGGTTCGGCTTGATCCCAAAACTTTTGGGGTTCACTGTCAACAAAACACTATTATACTCTGGAGTCTCCACATACCTCAGACCATTTTAAGTGGAGGTCCAGAGATGGTGAGGAGAAATAGAAACTGTTATACTCACCTTGCCTCTCTTGGACATCCTGCAGATCTCTGGCATCCTCTTCAGGTCTCCTGACATCTTAAGAGGATGTTAAGAGACCATCGGATGCCACAAGGATGCCCAGGAGAGATGAGACAATGTGAGTATAACAATTTGTTATTATTACTCACCTCCCCTGGGTCTCCACAAGAATATAACTACTATAATACTACCTCCTATGTACAAGAATATAACTACTATAATACTACCTCCTATGTACAAGAATATAACTACTATAATACTGCCTTCTATGTACAAGAATATAACTACTATAATACTGCTCCTATGTACAAGAATATAACTACTATAATACTGCTCCTATGTACAAGAATATAACTACTATAATACTGCTCCTATGTACAAGAATATAACTACTATAATACTGCTCCTATGTACAAGAATATAACTACTATAATACTGCTCCTATGTACAAGAATATAACTACTATAATATTGCACCCTATGTACAAGAATATAACTACTATAATACTGCTTCTATGTACAAGAATATAACTACTATAATACTGCTCCTATGTACAAGAATATAACTACTATAATATTGCACCCTATGTACAAGAATATAACTACTATAATACTGCTTCTATGTACAAGAATATAACTACTATAATACTGCTCCTATGTACAAGAATATAACTACTATAATACTGCTCCTATGTACAAGAATATAACTACTATAATACTGCCTCCTATGTACAAGAATATAACTACTATAAATACTGCTCCTATGTACGAGAATATAACTACTATAATACTGCTCCTATGTACAAGAATATAACTACTATAATACTGCTCCTATGTACAAGAATATAACTACTATAATACTACTCCTATGTACAAGAATATAACTACTATAATACTGCCTCCTATGTAAAAGAATATAACTACTATAATACTACTCCTATGTACAAGAACATAACTACTATAATACTGCTCCTATGTACAAGAATATAACTACTATAATACTACCTGCTATGTACAAGAATATAACTACTATAATACTGCTCCTATGTACAAGAATATAACTACTATAATACTGCTCCTATGTACAAGAATATAACTACTATAATACTACTCCTATGTACAAGAATATAACTACTATAATACTGCCTCCTATGTAAAAGAATATAACTACTATAATACTACTCCTATGTACAAGAATATAACTACTATAATACTGCTCCTATGTACAAGAATATAACTACTATAATACTACCTGCTATGTACAAGAATATAACTACTATAATACTGCTCCTATGTACAAGAATATAACTACTATAATACTGCTCCTATGTACAAGAATATAACTACTATAATAATAATAATAATAATAATAATAATAATAATAGTCCTTTAATAGTCCCACAGTGGGGAAATTCAGTGTGTTACAGCAGCAAAGATAAGATAAGATAAGCAGATACAAATACAAATACAACATGTACAGGAATGTTCCAAGGTGAGAGGCATTACATTAATAGCAGACAGACAGATAGGACGTAGCAGAAGGGGGGGGGGGGTTTAACAGGCAGAGAGATATTTCAGTTCTCTATATGTAATGATCTCTGCTTAGGTCGGTGTTGGTTGTACAGCCTAACCGCGGTGGGGAGGAAAGACTTCCGATAGCGCTCCTTCTCACACCTAGGGTGGAGCAGTCGGTCACTGACAGTACTGCCCAGCGCAATCACAGTCTCATGCATGGGATGGGAGTTATTCTCCCACATGGAGCTCACCACGGACAGTATCCTTCTGTCACCCACCACCTGCACTGGGTCCAGTGGGCTCCCCAGGACAGAGCTGGCCCTTCTAATCAGCTTGTCAAGTTTATTTCTATCCCTGGTTGATATACTGCTCCCCCAGCAGGCCACTCCAAAGAAGATGGCTGATGCCACTACCGAGTTGAAGAAAGTCCTAAGAAGTGCCCCCCGGATTCCAAAGGCTCTCAGCTTCCTAAGCAGGTAGAGCCTGCTGTGGCCCTTCCTGTACAGGGCCTCCATATGATCTGCCCAGTCCAGCTTATTATTAAGGAGCAAACCCAGGTACTTATAGGTGTTCACAATCTCGATGCCCGTCCCCAGGATGTCCACTGGTTTTGGAGGGCATCTGCCTTTACGGAAGTCCACCACCATCTTCTTGGTCTTCCCCGCGTTAATCTTCAGGTGGTTCTGGTGGCACCAGTCCACAAAAAAACGGTTCAGTTCTCTGTACTCCCTGTCATCATCGTCTGTGATGAGGCCTACTATTGCAGAGTCGTCAGAATACTTCTGTAGGTAGCAGCTGGATGAGTTGCACCTAAAATCAGCAGTGTACAGTGTGAAGAGGAAAGGGGCGAGAACCGTACCCTGAGGTGCCCCCGTATTACAGATCACGGTACCTGACACACAGTCTTGGGCTCTCACGTATTGAGATCGATTTGTGAGGTAGTCTAGGATCCAGTTGGAGAGGTGGTGGTCCACTCCAGCAAGGCCCAGCTTGTCTCTCAGTAACCCCGGCTGTATGGTGTTAAAAGCACTGGAGAAATCAAAGAACATTATTTTCACCGTGTTCCCTGGTTTTTCCAGGTGAGACAGAGCCCTGTGCAGAAGGTGGATGATGGCATCATCTACCCCAATGCCCGGTCGATAAGCAAACTGGAGAGGGTCCATAGCGGGGCTCACTAGAGGGCGAAGATGTGTGAGAACCAATCTCTCTAAGATCTTCATCAAGTGGGATGTCAGTGCTACAGGTCTGTAGTCGTTGAGGTCCATAGGGTGAGGTTTCTTTGGAACTGGTACCACACAAGAAGATTTCCATAATTCAGGGACTATTTCCTGCCTCAGGCTCATATTATACATATATGTAATTATACCACACAGCTGGTCCCCACAAGTCTTAATTAGCCTTGCACTGATGTCATCTGGCCCTGCGGCTTTCCTCGCCTTGATCTTTTTCATCTCCTTCCTCACCTGCTCCTATGTACAAGAATATAACTACTATAATACTGCTCCTATGTACGACAATATAACTACTATAATACTGTTCCTATGTACAAGAATATAACTACTATAATACTTGTAAGAGAATTGCCAGTTGAGCAAATCCCCAGTGCTGCTGCTGAAACCAGGTAAGAAGGGAATTACAGAGACAGTGAGCCCAAAAGTCGACCCAGCGACCTATGTACAAGAATATAACTACTATAATACTGCTCCTATGTACAAGAATATATCTGCTATAATACTGTATCCTATGTACAAGAATATAACTACTATAATACTGCTCCCTTGTACAAGAATATAACTACTATAATACTGCCTCATATGTACTAGAATATAACTACTACAGTCATATGAAAAAGTTTGGGCACCCCTATTAATCTTAATCATTTTTAGTTCTAAATATTTGGGTGTTTGCAACAGCCATTTCAATTTGATATATCTAATAACTGATGGACACAGTAATATTTCAGGATTGAAATGAGGTTTATTGTACTAACAGAAAATGTGCAATATGCATTAAACCAAAATTTGACCGGTGCAAAAATTTGGGTACCCTTATCATTTTATTGATTTGAATACTCCTAACTACTTTTTACTGACTTACTGAAGCACAAAATTGGTTTTGTAACCTCACTGAGCTTTGAACTTCATAGCCAGGTGTATCCAATCATGAGAAAAGGTATTTAAGGTGGCCAATTGCAAGTTGTTCTCCTATTTGAATCTCCTCTGAAGAGTGGCATCATGGGCTCCTCAAAACAACTCTCAAATGATCTGAAAACAAAGATTGTTCAACATAGTTGTTCAGGGGAAGGATACAAAAAGTTGTCTCAGAGATTTAACCTGTCAGTTTCCACTGTGAGGAACATAGTAAGGAAATGGAAGACCACAGGGACAGTTCTTGTTAAGCCCAGAAGTGGCAGGCCAAGAAAAATATCAGAACGGCAGAGAAGAAGAATGGTGAGAACAGTCAAGGACAATCCACAGACCACCTCCAAAGAGCTGCAGCATCATCTTGCTGCAGATGGTGTCACTGTGCATCGGTCAACAATACAGCACACTTTGCACAAGGAGAAGCTGTATGGGAGAGTGATGCGAAAGAAGCCGTTTCTGAAAGCACGCCACAAACAGAGTCGCCTGAGGTATGCAAAAGCACATTTGGACAAGCCAGCTTCATTTTGGAAGAAGGTCCTGTGGACTGATAAAACAAAGATTGAGTTGTTTGGTCATACAAAAAGGCGTTATGCATGGCGTCAAAAAAACACAGCATTCCAAGAAAAACACTTGCTACCCACTGTAAAATTTGGTGGAGGTTCCATCATGCTTTGGGGCTGTGTGGCCAATGCCGACACCGGGAATCTTGTTAAAGTTGAGGGTCGCATGGATTCAACTCAGTATCAGCAGATTCTTGAGAATAATGTACAAGAATCAGTGACGAATTTGAAGTTACGCCGGGGATGGATATTTCAGCAAGACAATGATCCAAAACACAGCTCCAAATCTACTCAGGCATTCATGCAGAGGAACAATTACAATGTTCTGGAATGGCCATCCCAGTCCCCAGACCTGAATATCATTGAACATCTGTGGGATAATTTGAAGCGGGCTGTCCATGCTCGGCGACCATCAAACTTAACTGAACTGGAATTGTTTTGTAAAGAGGAATGGTCAAAAATACCTTCATCCAGGATCCAGGAACTGATTAAAAGCTACAGGAAGCGACTAGAGGCTGTTATTTTTGCAAAAGGAGGATCTACTAAATATTAATGTCACTTTTCTGTTGAGGTGCCCATACTTTTGCATCGGTCAAATTTTGGTTTAATGCATATTGCACATTTTCTGTTAGTACAATAAACCTCATTTCAATCCTGAAATATTACTGTGTCCATCAGTTATTAGATATATCAAATTGAAATGGCTGTTGCAAACACCCAAATATTTAGAACTAAAAATGATTAAGATTAATAGGGGTGCCCAAACTTTTTCATATGACTGTATAATACTCCTCCTATGTACAAGAATATAACTACTATAATACTGCTCCTATGTACAAGAATATAACTACTATAATACTACCTCCTATGTACAAGAATATAACTACTATAATACTGCTTCTATGTACAAGAATATAACTACTATAATACTACTCCTATGTGCAAGAATATATCTACTATAATACTGCTCCTATGTACAAGAATATAACTACTATAATACTGCCTCATATGTACTAGAATATAACTAATATAATACTGCCTCATATGTACTAGAATATAACTAATATAATACTGCCTCATATGTACTAGAATATAACTAATATAATACTGCCTCATATGTACTAGAATATAACTACTATAATACTGCCTCATATGTACTAGAATATAACTACTATAATACTGTTCCTGTGTACACAAAAAACAACTACTATAATATTGTACCCTATAGATAAGAATATAGTATATGGTATTACCTGTTTATGTGATTATTTCAGGTTTGCAGAACATATGGGAGATGCATTTTACACTGTCATTGCTTATTAACTTAAATGTAAATAATATATAATCTTTTGTTGCCCTCAGTAAATACTATGACCAGAATATAATCTTCCCCACCGTTTATAAGGCGGTTGTACATTGTATTCATGTTGCCTTTGTTGTACAGCTTTTTCTGACCTTGCCATCTTTTCCCTTTCTTCTGATTTCTGCATGGTTCCGCTTCCTACGTGTTTGCGTGTACATGCACAAAAATTGTTCTGTAATAAATTAATCCGTGAAAATGATAACTTTTAAGATTTCTCAATCACTTGAAGCCGTAATGAAAAAAAAATCATAGAAATTAATTAAAAATATGTTTAGCATTTTACTCTCCAAGTAATTATCGCATTTTCAATCCGGAACCCCTTTAGGCAAGATACTGTAACTTACAATCCAGACAGTGAAGTTCTAACTTACTGCAACATAATGTCATTAATCCAGTGTGAAAATGAACTGTCAAGAAATGGAACTGAGGCAAGTGCCGGATTCACTTAGTTAAGCTACATCCATATGCATTGTATAAAGCCAAAGTCCAATACCTTCCCCATGTTAATGGGGCTCATTCCCCTTTTATCCACCTACAGTATTTTACCCACCTACAGTATTCATTGAACAAATAGAAAGCAGCATACACAGGTCCTATTCTAATGAATCCTGATTGCAGTGTAATGTTACGGAATAATTTCCAGCTTCATTGTAAAGTTATGTGCTCCTCTCCAGAGCACTGACCTCCTCTCTCCTCTGCTGCACACAGTGGCCCAGAATTACTATTGTGCTTACCACTAGAGTCTGTCATAAATGTGGCGCATCTTAAGTGATTCTTGGAGAATTTTAGGCTTTTCTTGGTGCAACTTAGCATATCTAGTTTGAGTTCAATTTTTTCCAATTTTCTCAATGTGGGTGTGGCTTCTCAGAAAAAGAAGATGTGGCTTAAATGCAGCAAGATATGTCAAAATGTGTTGTAAAATTCTGGCTCAAAGTAAGCCAACTTCAAGGTGTTATACACCTGGACTAGACAGTCTAAAGCCACTTTGATAAATCTGGCACATTTTCAGACTGCATTTTAAAGTTTACATTGTCTAACTATTATTAAATCTCAGCCAGTGTTACTTATATGAGCAAGAGGTCAAATGTAAGTCTATTAAAGTCTTATTCTGATTCCCATAGTCCTGGAGACCTCATCATCATACACAAAACACTGGCGGTAATTTATAGACACTGGCTATTCTTATACCAGTCTTAATTCATTCCTAAAGAGGTGTTAGACCCAGAAGAATTACTAAGAGACTCCAGAATCTTAGTAATTCATGTGCATGTAAGTGTTCTGGTCCCTAAAGCACATATCAGAAAATACCAGAATATGGCTGATAACAGAGAGAAGTAGAACTAGCTGTTTAAATCCTATACAGTGGTTAGAAATAGGTCCCAAATGCCTTCACCAGCGCCAGCCGCAAAGCCTATGCTATGCTGAATTTGCGATCCAAGTGATCACCAAAAATACCATACAAGAAATAACCCCTCTGCTATCAGAAATCAAAACCAGAACCCACAATTAATTTACAGTCATTTTCAGTAGTCAGTTCAAGAGGAAACATCTGAGCCAGAGTCAGGAGAAAAGCGGTTTGCCAGTAACAAGCCAAGGATCGGTTTTCTAGAGATCAGTATTAAGCTGTATAACACAAAGTTTTAGGTATAAGAGGCAAACAAGCTCAAATAATTGCAGGCACCTGGCTGAGGAAGAAGGGAGTTTAAATATGCCTCCTTAGCTTCTAATTGGATAAGACCAGAGAACTCTGACATTACAGAAGCTTCTCAGGTCAGCACAGTAGTGATAGTGGAAGAACTGAGATTCCTGACATTAGGTGTGCCCAGTCTCAAATCTATGTCACTCAGGAACTGTTCTAGATTTGTGGTATAACTCAAGCTAGTTTTCTGATCTGAGTTTTAGTAAATCTCAAGAATGTGGAATTCTTTTCCTGGCCCCCTTAGATTTCTACCCTGCTCTGCCCACTATTTAAAAAAGTTGCAAGCGAGGTGCAGCAACTGAAATGTGGCATGAATGCACTCAGTTGAGGCATATTTTTGGGAAACTTTTTACCTGCAGCAGTCTTAGTACATGTGGGCCACTGTGTGTATCAGAGAAGCAGAGAGGAGGTCAGTGCTCCAGAGGGGAGCACATAAATTATTCTCTAAAGCTACAGGTAATACAGGCTAATGTGCCAACTGGGGAGGGGGGTGGGCATATATTTCTATGGGAGTGCTTCATAAAGGGGTTCTTTGTTTCCAGTGGAATGCCCAAGTCATTTATATAATTTTCCTTTATGTCATGATACAAACCCTCAGCTATGGGAAAGAATTATGACCAAAAGGGGCTCCAGTCTATAGACAATAATATTCACATTCATTGCCAGCAAGAAGAGATATTAGAAACAATGAGATTTTTATACGTAAAGTATGTTAGAAAATTGAGCAATAATAAGCAATAGCCAATGCTTGAACTGCTTTGTTACCAATTCATAATGTCTAGAAAATTGTCTAAAAGATTAAAAATTGCTGAAACCTCAACACTCTAGCATGTCCTAATGTCTCCCTAAATGTGATTATTGCAACATGATACAGACAGAAGGTTTACAAGATCGCAACGTTTCTGACAGCTTAGCAAATCAAACACAAATAAATCTTTTTAGTCCTCAGAACCTGAACTCGACACTTTAGTATGCAGATAATTGTATCAAATCAGATTTCGTCTTGTGGGTTGAGCATCATTAAACTCCAACAACTTGGAAGAACATCTCCCATCATCTTCAGAGGCCACCCACACCCAGCTCGAATCTGCTAACACTCAGGCAATCCGCGCTGCAGATGCTTTCACCCCCATCTGCTAATCCCACATACTAATACAATTAGTTCTGCAAAGGAACGAAAGGACAAGTGGAATTGTAATTGGCCCGGGAAGAACCTGACCACCTTCATTAATATTCTCTTAGATAAATATAAATCTCAGAGTCGAGGAATTAGTACTCCAGGCCCAGAGTATTGCATTTCAGGCCACAAATACTTAAGATTCAAGGTTGTATTATTGATAGTTGAATGTACAGTCATGGCCAAAAGTTTTGAGAATGATACAAATATTAATTTTTACAAAGTCTACTGCTTCAGTTTTTCTAATGGCAATTTGCATATACTCCAGAATGTTATAAAGAGTGATCAGCTTAACAGCAATTACTTGCAAAGTCAATATTTGCCTAGAAAATGAACTTTATCCCCCAAAACACATTTCAACATCATTGCAACCCTGCCTTAAAAGGACCACCTAACATCGTTTCAGTGATTGCTCCATTAACACAGGTGTGGGTGTTGATGAGGACAGGGCTGGAGATCAATCTGTCATGATTAAGTAAGAATGACACCACTGGACACTTTAAAAGGAGGCTGGTGCTTGCCATCATTGTTTCTCTTCTGTTAACCATGGTTATCGCTAAAGAAACACGCGCAGTCATCATTGCACTGCACAAAAATGGCCTAACTGGGAAGAGTATTGCAGCTAGAAAGATTGCACCTCAGTCAACAATCTATCGCATCATCAAGAACTTCAAGGAGAGAGGTTCCATTGGTGCCAAAAAGGCTCCAGGGCGCCCAAGAAAGACCAGCAAGCGGCAGGACCGTCTCTTAAAAGTGTTTCAGCTGCGGGATCGGGCTACCAGCAGTGCAGAGCTTGCTGAGGAATGGCAGCAGGCAGGTGTGAGTGCATCTGCACGCACTGTGAGGCGGAGACTCTTGGAGCAAGGCCAGGTCTCAAGGAGGGCAGCAAAGAAGCCACTTCTCTCCAGAAAAAACATCAGGGACAGACTGATATTCTGCAAAAGGTACAGGGAGTGGACTGCTGAGGACTGGGGTAAAGTCATTTTCTCTGATGAATCCCCTTTTCGATTGTTTGGAACATCTGGAAAACAGCTTATTCGGAGAAGAAGAGGTGAGCGCTACCACCAGTCTTGTCTCATGCCAACTGTAAAGCATCCTGAAACCATTCATGTGTGGGGTTGCTTCTCAGCCAAGGGAATCGGCTCTCTCACAGTCTTGCCTAAAAACACAGCCATGAATAAAGAATGGTACCAGAATGTCCTCCAAGAGCAACTTCTCCCAACCGTCCAAGAGCAGTTTGGCGCTCAACAATGCCTTTTCCAGCATGATGGAGCACCTTGCCATAAAGCAAAGGTGATAACTAAATGGCTCAGGGAACAAAACATAGAGATTTTGGGTCCATGGCCTGGAAACTCCCCAGATCTTAATCCCATTGAGAACTTGTGGTCAATCATCAAGAGACGGGTGGACAAACAAAAACCAACAAATTCAGACAAAATGAAAGCATTGATTCTGCAAGAATGGACTGCTATCAGTCAGGATTTGGTCCAGAAGTTGATTGAGAGCATGCCAGGGATAATTGCAGAGGTCCTGAAGAAGAAGGGTCAACACTGCAAATATTGACTTGCTGCATTAACTCATTCTAACTGTCAATATAAGCTTCTGTTACTCATAATATGAATGCAATTCTATTTCTGTATGTGATAAAAACATCTGACAAACACACATAAAAACCAGAGGGCAGCAGATCATGTGAAAATATAATATTTGTGTCATTCTCAAAACTTTTGGCCATGACTGTATCTAGCATTAAAAATAAGGTCAGGGTCTGGTAAATACCCACCAGGGCACTTTATTTTTAGGTTGGTCAACTGTAAAATCCGTCAAACAGATTGGAGTTGGAATCTTACAATTATATGTAACATATGTAGTTAGTGACTGAGCTTTAGCTCAGACTCCAACCTAACTGCATTGGAGTGTTTGTAAATCCATCTCTTGTCTCTGAAGAGGCTCTTACTTTTCGTGATAGAAGACCCAGTAAATTGATAATAGATACAGTACATTATTTACAATATCACATAGATAGATAGATAGATAGATAGATAGATAGATAGATAGATAGATAGAAAGAAAGAAAGAAAGATAGACAGACAGACAGACAGACAGACAGATAGATAGATAGATAGATAGATAGATAGATAGATAGATAGATACAAAAAAGTGTAGCAGCCTCTGACACAGCACAAGGGTATATAAAGAACAGAGATGGAAACTGCATTACTGCTGTTATTGGCACATATAAGCTAATATGGTCTATAAACTAAAGATATAAATATTAGGTTCTTCATTATACATATTTGATCAAACAGTAGGAAGCCCACCTGCCCCGAGAAGGTGACCTCATTCAGGTAGGACCCTACACTAATACCTCTATTGGACCCAAAATGAGTCTACAATGTGAACACAGGGCAATAAACTGACCTCTCCCGGACCCAGAACAGGTCTACAGTGTGAACACAGGGCAAATGGGATCCAGAGCGTACTCAACTTAAAATGGCCTGGTGCAGATGGGGAACTGAAAAACATCCTCGGTTCCATTTAAATAGTCCCGTGCAATTGAATGGGAGTGCAAATCCAATTAGAGGGAATTGCACCCCTCTTGCAATATACATACAAGAAAAATTCAGACAAAAAAAATTTAGTATCTTACCACAGTAGCTTGCACCTGTTCACATTGGGAGGTGCTGTCTGAATTTTTCTTGGATAGATAGTGTAACGGGATTAGCTCAGGGATTGTCATCTCCTCAGATAGACGAGCACTTTTGACACAGTCCAGTCAAATTTGGTGCAACTGGCCGCAACCAGTTTTATTAGTTCTTCCAGGCAAAACAAGCAAACAAAAAATAATACAAAAGAAAATCCTAGCCGTCTGGCTACTACCTATAACACAGGTTATAACTAACACAGGCTATAACACAAGTTACTAACTAATTGAGAGCTGCGCCTACTGCAGGAACCAAGGCATTAACCCCCAGTCATCCCAAAACCTGAAGTGGCTGAATGGAGTGGAGACACCCACAACTCTGCCTACTCCAGCAGCCAGACCTTTTACCAGGGTTTAGGTAAAACCCTCCAGCAAGGAACACAACTTTCCCAGGTGATTTTAGAAGGAATATGACAGGAACCTGGGAGGAATGTATACTCCTTCTACCACTTTGCCCCTGGTCCTGTCACAATAGATAGATAGATAGATAATAAATTAATAGAAAGATGAGAGAAAAAGATAGATAGAAAGAAAGTTAAAAATATACCTTGATTAATATAGAGTTGAGAGAAATAGACAATAGATTAACATCTATAGATGACAGAAATAGATAGGTGGATAGATACAAAAACAAAATCCAGAATACACTCCAAAAATAAGTAAGGAAAAACGGGGTACTTTATTCATCCATGCTTGGGTGAATAAAGTATTCATGTTTTTACTCACTTATTTTTGGAGTGCTGCCTGAATTTTTGTTTTCTTGGATTGTTGTATGGATTGTGGTCGACTCTTTGTTAGATCATGTTCTGCTACAATTTTGGATTTTCTAGGTGGAAGGATGGATGGATGGATAGATAGGAGAAATAGAAAGAGAAGAAAGAAAGAAAGAAAGATACATTGATGAATATAAAGATAGAACTGAAAGATATAGATAGGTAATAGATGAATAGAGAGATATAAGAAAATAGATACATAGATAATAGATTAATAGAGAGATATGAGAGAAATAGACATATAATAGATTGATAGATAGACATGATAGAAAAAGATAGATACATAATGGAGGGGCAAAGAATAATAAAATACTGATAGGGGTTTGTTATAAATCTCCAAATATAATGGAAGAAGCTGAAAATGTACTAATAAAACAAATAGATGAGGCCACAAAGCACAATAAAGTCATTATTATGGGGGATTTCAACTACCCAGATATCAAATGGGAGGCAGAAACCTGCAGGTCCAACAAAGGGAACAGGTTTTTGTCAGTAATAAAAGACAATGACCTATCACAACTAGTGCAGGACCCAACAAGAGGCGAGGCACTTTTAGACCTAATTTTAACAAATCAACCTGATACATTATCAAAAGTGGAGGTTGGGGGTCATCTTGGTAATAGTGACCACAACATAATAAGTTTTCTTGTACACATTAAAAAAATGTTCAGTAGAAAAACACTAAACTTCAGGAAGGCCAGCTGAGAGAGGAGCTTAGCAGCATAAACTCGGACAGTGTCCTCAAAGTGACCGGAACACAAACAAAATGGGACATTTTCAAAAGCCTTCTAAATAGGACCACTAAAAACATATCCCTTATGGGAATAAGCGGGCCAGAAATCATGGAAAACCAACATGGCTAACTAAAATGGTAAGGAGTGCAATGAGGGATAAAAAGGAAGCATTTAAAGTGCTAAAAAAGAAAATAGTGACACAGCATTAAATAACTATGAAGAGAAAAATAAATTGTGTAAAAGACAAATAAAGGAGGCAAAGATTGAGGCTGAGAGAAAAATTGCCAAGGAAAGTAAAAATAATCCAAAATTATTCTTCAATTACATAAATAACAAGAGAATAAAAACCGACAATGTGGGCCCTCTCAAAAATAATCTGGGTGTAATGGTGGAGGAGGATGAGGAAAAAGCACAACTTTTAAATGCCTTTTTCTCTACGGTGTTTACACAAGAAAATCCGATGGCCGGCAACATGATTAGGGGTAATGTTAACTCTCCATTAAATGTCACCTGTTTAACCCAGGAGGAAGTGCGGCGCCGCCTTCAATACACTAAAATAGAGAAATCACCAGGTCCAGATGGCATACACTCCCGAGTTCTGAGGGAATTATGTACAGTGATAGACAGACCCTTATATCTAATATTTAAGGATTCAGTAATGACTGGGTCTGTTCCACTTGATTGGCGCATAGCAAATGTGGTGCCAATTTCAAAAAGGGGTCTAAAAGTGAGCCTGGAAACTATAGGCCAGTAAGTTTGACTTCTGTGGTAGGTAAGATATTTAAGAGCTTTCTAAGAGATGCTATCCTGGAGTACCTCAATGTAAATAATCTTATAACACTCAATCAGCATGGGTTTATGAAGAATTGGTCCTGTCAGTCTAATCTGATCAGCTTCTATGAAGAGGTCAGTTCAAGACTGAACATGGGTAATGCAGTGGACGTGGTGTATCTGGACATGGGTAATGCAGTGGACGTGGTGTATCTGGACATGGGTAATGCAGTGGACGTGGTGTATCTGGACATGGGTAATGCAGTGGACGTGGTGTATCTGGACTTTTCAAAGGCTTTTGATACTGTACCACATAAAAGGTTGGGATGCAAAATGAGAATGTTGGGACTGGGGGAAAAAATATGCATTTGGGTTCGCAACTGGCTCACTGTTAGGAAACAGAGGGTGCTTATTAATGGTAAATATTCAGACAGGGTCACAGTCACCAGTGGGGTGCCACAGGGGTCAGTATTGGGCCCTCCCCTGTTTAATATCTTTATTAATGACCTGGTAGACAGTTTGCAAAGCAGGGTGTCCGTATTTGCAGATGATACTAAACTTTGCAAGGTAATCAAAAATGAGGAGGATAGTAGAATATTACAAGGGGATCTAAGGAAGCTGGAAGCATGGGCCGAGACTTGGCAAATGAAGTTTAATATTGACAAATGTAAGGTTATGCATTTTGGTGGACGAAATAAAATGTATGATTATGTACTTAATAGAAAATTACTGGGTAAGACTGGGATTTTGGTGGATAGTAAGCTTACCTTTAGTGACCAGTGCCAGGCAGTGGCTGCCAATGCGAATAAAATTATGGGATGCATCCAAAGAGGTCTAGATTCTCATGACAAGAACATAGTTATGCCTCTATACAAATCACTGGTACGGCCACACTTAGACTATTGTGCACAATCTGGGCCCCAGTATACAAGAAAGACATAATTGAACTAGAAAGAGTGCAAAGAAGGGCAACCAAAATTATTAGAGGAATGGGTGGACTGGAGTACAACGATAGATTAACAAACTTGGGGTTATTCAGTTTAGAGAAAAGACATCTACGGGGAGATCTAATAACAATGTACAAATACATGAAGGGACAGCACAAAGAACTTTCTAATGATCTTTTTACCCCTAGGCCAGTGACATTGACAAGGGGACATCCTCTACGACTGGAGGAGAGAAAGTTTCACCAGCAACATAGAAGAGGATTCTTTACAGTATGAACAACAAGGCTATGGAACTCTCTGCCCCAGGAAGTGGTGATGGTGGATTAATTGAACAAGTTCAAAGAGGGCCTGGATGCCTTTCTCAAACAGAACAATATTACGGATTATGGGTTCTAGATTTAAAGGGCATGTTGATCCAAGGTTTTATACTGATTGCCAGTCTGGAGTCGGGAAGGAATTTTTTCCCATGAAATGGGGCAATTGGCATAAGACTTATGGGTTTTTTTTTTTTGCCTTCCTCTGGATCAACACTGTAGAGGACTGTAGGGTTATAGGTTGGACTTGATGGACTGATGTCTTCATCCAACCTCATCTACTATGTAACTATAGATTAATAGAGAGATATAAGAGATAGATATATAGATAGATAGATAGATAGATAGATAGATAGATAGATAGATAGTGTACATCTCATGCAATATGTATTTATTGCATTGGGGTTTGGAAGATTTCACTTATCTCAGGAGTTTCAATTTATTCCTCATTCTATTCCTCTGACCTATTCTCTTATTTCCCTGACTTGATGGGCTACAGATTGTTTTATCTCCGCCCATATCTAATCTAAGGACACTCCCTCCATAGTTATTGAAGGTCAAATTCAAAAGTTGAGCAAAATCTTAACCAAAATCATATTTTAAACAAATATAAAAGTGCCTGAGATGACTGATTCTCCAGGTTCTCATCTGCAGCTACATTCACCGGCACTTACCTGTACAATTGCCAGTACTGTCCAACTGTTTGTGCAGATCGATGTCCCAATGTTATCTAAACACTGGGATCACAGTTTGGTAATTTGACAGTGATTCAGTTTCCCAAATATTTTCCGTTGTAAGAGCCAAAATGAGTTTCTAGATTTTGCGCTCTGGCGATCATGATCAGTTAGCCGCAGGGTTCATGTATTATACTAACAGGGAACTGTCCAATGTTTCTCTACTAAGCCCTGGTATTAAATCTTTGCCTGGTATTCACTTAATGTACTAACACCTAACTGGCAATAACTTAATATACCAACACCTAACCAGTGAAGATATCACGTACCACCACCTAACCAGTGAAGATATCACGTACCATCACCTAACCAGTGAAGATATCACATACCACCACCTAACCAGTGAAGATATCACGTACCACCACCTAACCAGTGAAGATATCACGTACCACCACCTAACCAGTGAAGATATCACGTACCACCACCAAACCAGTGAAGATATCACGTACCACCACCAAACCAGTGAAGATATCACGTACCACCACCTAACCAGTGAAGATATCACATGTGACCACCTAACCAGTGAAGATATCGCGTGCCACCACCTAGCCAGTGAAGATATCATGTGCCACCACCTAGCCAGTGAAGATATCACGTACTACCACCTAACCAGTGAAGATATCACGTACCACCACCATTAACCAGTGACGATATCACGTACCACCACCTAACCAGTGAAGATATCATATACCATCACCTAACCAGTGAATATATTATGTAAATATAAAAAGTAAATATTGGTGAAAATATCTCTAAGATGATCAGCGCATCTGATACATTGTCTCAGTAAGATATATTGTCCACAATTATAAAACTATGTATACTATAAAAACTAGTGCGTATGATAACACCTTCTAAAAGCAACCCCCAATATGTCAAACAGGGTCTAAAAAAAAGGTACTTCTTGCTTCTGGGAAATCACATCACAAGATCCCCCTCACCTCAAGACCTTTGTTTTTAAAGTGACCTGGTGCATACGTCACCTAAACTTTTTCAGAAATCCTGACTGGCTGAGAGGGATCATGTGACTCCACCGAACCAAAAAGTGCTTTCATTTTAGCCCCTTGTTTGACACTTCTGTATTTCACTGGTGGCACCCCAATCT
Source organism: Leptodactylus fallax (assembly GCA_947044405.1). Lineage (NCBI taxonomy): Eukaryota > Metazoa > Chordata > Amphibia > Anura > Leptodactylidae > Leptodactylus > Leptodactylus fallax. The sequence continues at coordinate 2,354,061 of CAMRHE010000275.1, read as the reverse complement.
GGCTCTGTGTAATACTAATACTAATGTATACTAATATCTTTTTATATAGTTTTGGACCCCTTGAATCACAGGGTCTTAGTGTGACTGCAACCACTATGGCCACACCACATAATATAACACTCCTTTAGGCTGAGGCCCCACGTTGAGGAAACAAAGATTTTTTTGCTGCGTTTTTTTTTAGCCAAAGCCAAAAATGGCTACAGAAGGAATGGAAAATATATCGGAAGTTTTTATACTTCTCCCTTGTGCTCAATCCACTCCTGGCTTTGGCTCAAAAATCTGCAACAAAAAAACCCTGCATTTACAGTCAGCAAATGCCCCCTTATAAATCTGCGTAAATCCTCCCTCTCCTCCTTGCTGGCTTGTGACTAAATCCTGCCAGGAAAATTGACCCTTGCCAAATTTGGTGCAAAATTTAGATTTGGCAAATTGTCAGATATATATATATATATATATATATATATATATATATATATAAATATTCAAAGATTAAATATTTTTCCTACATCTATTTTTTGAGATCTATGCAATAACATTTTGTGTAATTTCTAAATGTAAATCCTGATTTCCCTAATTTTCTAAAACATTTGCCACGTTTTAAATTTCTTTTGTACTGAATTTCCTTAGATAAGAGAACGGCACACATTGGCATTCCATACATTGCGTGGCTCGTACTCCATGCAGATGCGCACTAAAGATGCATACAAGCCTTAAATTATAATAGGTTTGCTACACATTTAAATTTGCATTAATGCGTGCGGCGTTGAGAGGCATCCAGAAGATAAAATGAAGGAAAAAAAGGCAATTCTGGCGAAATATTCTCGCATTTACCTAGACCAGTAGACCCGTCTCCCCATGGGGCTTTCTCTAGCATCTGACATGTTTAGCCCCCCTGGCTGCTTTCTCATCGCTGCCGCTCCTCTCTCTACGATTTACAGATTTCACTTATTTGAGTGATAATTTTGTTTCCTGGTTTTATGAGGCAATAAACAACTTCTGAGGCTCAGCATTTTGTGGGAGTTGTTTTATTGCCAAGTATGTTGGAAGACAAGTGAAATTAGCACAATTATACAGAATTTTGCACATCGAAAAAATGTTCTGTTTAATTCTCCAGCTTCATTGCCTACTCCATCTGTGGTCTCAATAATGAACTTTATTTTTCAAGGAGGCTGTTTGTAATTTATTTTACACTGAGTACACAGGCAAGCATGTTTTCTAAGATTAGCTAGGTTAACATTTCTGCTGCTGGAAAACTATAGACTAAGGCAGATATTAGTATAATACATGTGTACGGTGAAGGATAGAAGGGGGCCCTTGGGGCAACAGGGAGCCTATTCATGAGGCAACTATAGACCATTCACACTACAGGGGATCTATAAATATTAATATTATTATAATACTAATAAATAATTATTCTATAGTCTGTTGATACAGTTTGGCATGATGGTGGCTCATAAAGTCATCACTGGTTAGGTGGTGGTACATAAAATCTTTACTGGTTAGATGATGGTATATATATATATATCATTGGGTAAGTAGTGGTACATAAAATCATGGTGGTAGCCATATAGTTATAACTGGTTAAGTGGTGGCCTGTAGAGTTATAACTGGTTAGTTGGTCATAGACAAAGTCATTATTTGTTAGGTAGTTGTACTTAATGCTATTGTTGGTCTAGTGGTGGCACATAAAACATATAATGTTTAGGTGGTGGTATATAAAGTCATCACTGGTTATGTGGTGGTACTTAAAGCTATTACTGGGCATCTGGTGATACATAAAATGTATACTGTTTAGGTGATGACCAATAAAGTAATCCCTGGTTCTGTGGTGGTACAGAACATTATTACTAAGTATGTGCTGGTACCTACAATCTGCACAGGTTACATGGTGGTATATAATGTCTTTACTGGTTAGGTGGTGGTACATACAGTCAATACTGGTTAGGTGGTGATACATAATATCTTCGCTGGTTAGGTGGTGGTACATAATATATTCACTGGTTAGATGATGGTATATGATATCTTCACTGGTTAGGTGGTGGTACGTGATATCGTCACTGGTTAATGGTGGTGGTACGTGATATCTTCACTGGTTAGGTGGTAGTACGTGATATCTTCACTGGCTAGGTGGTGGCACGCGATATCTTCACTGGTTAGGTGGTCACATGTGATATCTTCACTGGTTAGGTGGTGGTACGTGATATCTTCACTGGTTAGGTGGTGGTACGTGATATCTTCACTGGTTAGGTGGTGGTACGTGATATCTTCACTGGTTAGGTGGTGGTACGTGATATCTTCACTGGTTAGGTGGTGGTACGTGATATCTTCACTGGTTAGGTGATGGTACATGATATCTTCACTGGTTAGGTGGTGGTACGTGATATCTTCACTGGTTAGGTGTTGGTATATTAAGTTATTGCCAGTTAGGTGTTAGTACATAATGGGGTCCATGTGGTGTCCTCTCGGTTTCAGCATGAAACATACGGAGAGGAAAGTACTGCATTATAGTCTATGGGGTCCGTGTGGTTTCCCAGGTAAACCGCTTTTTATGCGTATAGGTTTCCATTCGGGGGGTCCCCAAACACAGATGTGAACCGGCTCTAACTCAACTCTGTATGTTTTAAAAATAATTGTTAAAAAATTATATAGAATTCTAAAAAAATAACATTATTTATAGTAAATGAGTTAAAGGGAATGTATCACCATTTTTTATATCTTATTGTCTGATTATAGATTAATTATTCTATTTTCTGTACATGATTATGGGGGGCGGCCATCCTGCCTTCTCCACTGCTCTGCCAACAGCATTTTGTGATATGCATTACAAAATTGTCATGGCCATAGGTAGCAATAGTCTGAAGCTGATTATTGAGGTCTATGTGAGAGTTTCCTCACATACGGGTGGGGGAGGAGATAAGCTGTAACATCATCTATTGTCAGTAGTGCATGTAATGAGGTGTTATCTTCTATTGTAATCCTGTCTATGATGTAAATGAGGTAACCATTGCAAAGAAAACCTTACAGACCTGGCAAGTGTCAGTCAATTGTATAAATATAGATAGTGCTCTGGAAAAAATTTTAAAAAGTCAACAAAAATTCTTTAAAAAATATGTTTAGTATAAAAACTTTTAAGTCAATAAGTCATTTTCTGATACATTCCTTTTAAACTGCACTATAATTACTTTATACAAAAAATAATATTTAATAGAACCTAGCAATTTTAGGTAATACAGTAAACTTACTAGTACTATTAATCATTATTATTATTTATGTATTAATGTATTCATTTATCGATTTATTCCCCACTCCTGTTTTTCTTGGAGTTGTTGGCTCTGGATACAGTAACATTTATTCATTATGAAAATATTTTGTGAAGTACATAAAACTCTCCGTTCTCCGGAGTCTGGAAGGTTCCTACTTGGAAAAAAAAAAAACACACGCACAAAACCCTCCTTTGCCATCTGCTGCTCTTATGCAATTTGCTTCCTTTTCTGTAACTTTTTTGTTCTGCTCAATTCTTGCTCAACAATTGCTGTAAACAAGTCTCAGTTGTGTGACATTTCCCTTTAATTTATTGGCTGTGAATGTAAGAAGCCGCACAATCACCATTCTCTGCACTTCTGCGTCTGCCACCCGCAGAACAACTCCACTTGTTGATATTTTATTTTTCAGGAGGACAAATGTTTTTCTCTGTATATCTTGTCACATTGTCAAAGGCAGACAAGCTGCATCGAGTACGTGATGATGATTTTGGAAGAATTCCGGAGCTGGATCTGGGCTGTGTGAAAAGTCACGTTCAAAGAGAAATAAAATACATTCAAAACTACACATTCGAAATATGAATGAACAGTCTGTGAAATCTCTCATCTCGTGCATAGAATCAGATGTTATCTTGTAGACCTGTAGATATAGTGGGTGCTGTGGCTGCAAACTAATGCTGGTGGTACAGAATATTAGGGTAACTCTTGCTATATAACATCAATTTTTTACATTATACAACATTACAACTGGGATCCCCTATCACGTGTAATGTGATAAAGTCACTATCTATCTATCTATCTATCTATCTATCTATCTATCTATCTATCTAATCTAATATCTATCTATCTATCTATCTATCTATCTATCTATCTATCTATCCATCTATCTATCTATTCTATACAAGCACAAAACATGCAGCAGCACTTTGTAGAGGGTGCTAAGACATTTGCAAACATTAAGTATATGAAGTTTAAACAGCATTACAGCCATAGGTATTATCTGTATATATATACACTATATATACACTATACAGACATCATGTACAGATGTAGCCACTTTTAACATGACTTTTAACACATTAAGTAAACAGTTGCTAATCACTAATCTCAACTTTTTTCCATTGCTTTCAATGGCTTTTGTTGTGATGGTATAACAAGTTATCAGATTCAAATTGAAGATGGCTACAACACCTATCTATCTATCTATCTATCTATCTATCTATCTATCTATCTATCCATCTACAATATCTGGTAGTCCATGATGCCCATTAAAATAATTGGAAATTTATATTATAAAACATGGTCTTGATAAAAAAAAAGTATTTTGTCCAGATTTATCCATCTCCATGGTAGCATACTACAAACATATCCTGTATAGTATGATCCCCTTATATTTGTCCAGTACTCCTTACTAATATATACTTAGTAGGATAACAGCAATCAGGCAGCAGAATGAAGGACGTGTGACTGCAGGATCAGACAACAAAGGGTCTATTTGTAGTCTGGTACCATGGAGACACATAGGTGTGCTTTAGATACAAAATTATAGAAAAAGTTTAATCAGGACAACTTGTAAGAGTGAATCATTTATCATTTTAGATACACCTTAAAAATAAAATATAATATGGCTGTGTAGGTGGACATGGAATAGATTTTAAGGAGATGAATATGTGTGACCTCAGTGTTACATTTTAACAGTAACAGTTGGTTAAGTGTGAAGGAAGGAAACAAAATGACCCCCTAACTCGGTAAGAATCTGACTTTTGGATTTTTTGTGCTACTTCTACTCAAAAATACCATCTGCACCACTTTTGACCTGACAATGTTAACACTCTCTCTGCAAAAAAAAAAAAAAAAAAATTCTCATCAAGGTTATTGGAAAGTTTTAAAGTTGATTTCAGGAGCCCAGCGCACATCTGAGAGCAAAACATTACAGGAAAGTGAGGAGAGATATGAAGCTGACTCCGGGAGAAAAAAAGAAATCTAATTTCAAGGGTCCAGGAACTTCTTTCTTCAAAAGTTTTCAGTTTTCCTCTTATCTCTGGTTTCTGATAAACAGTTTTAATAATTAATCAGCATGTCACACGTCTTGGAAATTATGTATTTCTTCGCTTAATAAATTCATTTGGTGTCCTTTTTAAATATATTTGCATATAACATGGAACAGATACATCTGCTAGCGTAATGTGTACATATCACCAGATGATAGCAGAACTCTACAGCAGATGTTGTGACAAGAGGCTTTCGGTGAGACTCAATGACATCGGTGATCAAGTCTTATGGACTTGGTGACCAGATCTAGAATAAGGAAGCTTTGTTCATGTTTGGGCTAAATTTACACAAGACTTTTATTTTCGAAGACATCTGCAGCTTTCTGAAGATGGAAAGATTTTTATAGTGTTTTTGAAATAATGGTGTGGTTTTTTTTTAATAATTAAATTCTCCATTTAGATCATCTATCTTGTTGGCCGATTCCTTGATAATAAGATGGAGATAAAGTGTCCTCCAGTTGTGATCTTTGTGGGAAACTGGCATCAAGTGTTCACAGAGTAGATTAAAGGGGTTGTCCCATTAAGGATGCTCCACTATCCACAAGAAAGGGGAGAAGTGTCACATCGCGGGGTTCCCCAACAATCAGGAGAATAAGGGACCAAAAGTGCCTCCTCCATGTGTATACTACTACCGGGACTGTCTTTAATGGAACAAGTTTTTTTACATTACATAGTGCCCTTTCAAACCAATAGGTTGCCAGGACAAAAAAAGTTCCTCTATACTGGGAAACACTCTTTGCAAATGGTCTACAATCTGGTCAAGACATAAGGATCCCAAAGAGAAGATTCCTGTAACGTCTTTGCCTGTTTGGGTCTCTGCGCCACCCTCCGCTCGCACGCTGAGGTGAAGAAGGCGTGTTCATTTTGATTCCTTTCTTAAGGTTCTTGTTGCTCAGTCTGAACACTGTCCTAGACTATGTAATTGAATTCAGCCACACCCATCTCCTGCACCTTGTTTCTTCTGCTCCTCTAATAGTTAATCTTAGCCTTGCCTGTGTGATTGACAGCCTGTCTACCAATCAAGTCTGGGGCAAGTCCTGGACTTGCTATAAACAGGTCATCAGCCCTTGGATGGTCGCTGGCTATTGAGATTCTGTCTTGTGACTTTGTCCCTGCCAGCTCCTTTTTCTGCTCTTGTTGTATTTCTAACTTCTGACCTTTGGCTTCCCTTAACTACTCTCTTGGATTTTGATTCTGTAATGTGTAGCTTGACTGTTACTGAACCCTTGGCTTACTGACTCTGCTTCTGTGTTGTTTTGTCTTGTCCTGTTCTGTGTTACACTTATTTAGAGAAGGGATCGGCTCCAAGTTGTCGGCTGTCACCTAGGACAGTCAGGCAAGTAGGCAGGGCCAGTGGGGGGGGTTCAGTTTTAGGGCTCACTGTCTGGTCGTGCCCCTCCCACAGGGTTCACCAGCAGCTTCTGGGGAATCGCTCCACTAGCAATTCCCTTACAATTCCCCTCTATTAAAAAGAGTATACAATCAGGGGCGTAAATATCAGGGTAGCTGCGGTAGCGGCTGCCACAGGGCCCGGGACATTACGGGGCCCGGAGCCCTGTGGCAGCCGCTACCGCGAACCCCACAAACTAGTGGCGTAACGATCGCGGTCGCAGGGGGTGTGACCGCGACCGGACCCGGCAGGGTATGGGGCCCGCAGCCAGCTGGAGATGGCCGGGCCCTGGACCACTATGATAGCAGTCGGGGAAAGCATGGTTCCCCGACCGCTATACATACTGTTATTGGAAAGGAGTCCTGGCATATTGCAGGCCCCTTTGCAATAGATGGCAGCCCAGGGGAGGTGACTGAAAACAATAAACACATATTCTCACCTCTCCTGGGCACAGCATTCTCTCTGGTGCTCCTCCATCATAACTGAGGCCTGTGATTAGGCCCCAGCGGTCACATGGGGCATGGTCGCGTAATGACGTCAGTACGCTCCCACGTGACCGCTGAGGACCAATCACAGGCCTCAGTCATGATGGAGGAGCCCCAGAGAGACGGCAGGAAGGAGCGAGGATGCCAAGGAAAGGTAAGGCAAGGTAAGTATGAATGTTTGTTATTTTTAATCACCTTCCCTGGGCCTCCGATTATTATACTCTGGGGTCTGAGGAGACCTCAGAGTATAATAATAGCACCGAAACAGAGGGGGGCTGTTGGGAGCTTATAATACTGTGTGGGGGCCACTGTGGGCATATAATACTGGGTGGGGGCCACTGTAGAGCATATACTACTGGGTGGGGGCCACTGTAGAGCATATAAAACTGAGTGGGGGCCACTGTAGAGCATAAAATACTAGGTTGGGGCATATAATACAGGGTGGGGGCTACTGTGGGGAGCATATAATACCAGGTGGGGCCACTGTGGGAAGCATATAATACAGGGTGGGGGCCACTGTGGGGAGAATATTATACTGTGTGTGGGGGGGAGCAATGTAGAGCATATAATGCTGTATGGGGGCCACTGTGGAGCATATAATGCTGTGTGGGGGCCAATGTGGAGCATATAATGCTGTTTGGGGGCCACTGTGGAGCATATAATGCTGTGTGGGGGCCACTGTGGAGCATATAATGCTGTGTGGGGGCCACTGTGGAGAATATAATGCTGTGTGGGGGGCCACTGTCAAGCATATAATACTATCTGGGGCCACTGTTGAACATATTTTACTGTTTGGGGACCCGTAACCAGTTCGGAGGGGGCCCCATGTTAAATGTTTGATTGGGGCCCAGCCATTCCTGGTTACGCCACTGTATACAATAATGTGTCTTCTAAACTAGACAAATACTAGAAAGGTAGAAACAAAAATGCAAAAACTAACCTATATAATATGATTACTAATGTGAGCGGTTGTTATTACCATCAGGAAAGAGATAATTAATTATTCAGTGTTTGTGCAACCAATTACACCATAAAAGGTCTTCCAGTGCCTCGTCTTCCCTCCAAAGTGGTTGTCCAGCTCCAAAATGATTTTTCGTACTGATGACCTATCCACTGTATGTGATCTCAGTATATGATCCATGGGGGATACAACATCCTTACAGTGCGCAGCTCAGTGGCTCCAGCAATGGATATGGAGCATGGGCAGCTGGTCCTATTCATGTAATAGGAGCAGACTAGCCCTATCCACTGTATTGCAGTGGCTCCATGGAATTGCAGTGCTGTTCCTATTACGTTCTCCCCATCCACTGCTGTAACGTCCGGCTCCCAGAGGTGAAAGGTGCTCTATGTCTGGTCAGGTTGTCAAATCCCCACACATCACATACTGATGACCTATTCTGTGTCATCGATATGAAAAATCATTTTGCGACCATAAAACAATGTAAAAAATAACTTTGGGACCAGACAGCCCCTTTAAGTAATTTTAACATGTACCATGCAATGCTTCATTCTACCAGTGGTGGCAATACAGGGGACATGAGCACTTGCTTCCAAGGTGACATATTACAGTGGTTACAGCTGATCACTAAAATCCAGACAGCAGCAAACTTTGTCATTAGCTTATTGTCAGTAAAGTCTAATGAAAAATGATTCCTAAGTCCTTTCTCTGCAGCTTCCTGGTTCTAGCCGCATATTTCCTGCTCATAAAAGGACAATATTTTACAGAATTGCATTAAGGACTCCAATTTCTCACAATACAAAAGTGAAGACTTTATTGCAACATGCCTGCAAAAACCTCAACAGGCTGCGATTCACACCACAACCAGTGGGTGTCAACATAGACACATATAGAATAAACAACTCCCAACAGAGTATCCCAAAACTATCTCTTTTGTTCAAAGTTGCTCATCTCGCTTTACTCATCTCAGGATATGGAGAAAAGAAAAGGTAAGGAAGGACATAACATAAAGGTTGTGAGTAGAAATGATCGAACCAGTTCGTAACAAGCCGGGTTCATTACATATTTTCCAAAAATGTCAGGTTCAGCTGAACCTGAGATTTTTGGGATTCACTACTGAAGAATCATTCTTATTATCTTAGATCTGTTCAGACCCCAGAGTATAGTAATCGGAGGTCTGGATGGAGTGTAGGAAAAAAACAAACTCTGATAATCGTGTCGTGTCACCTCACTGGGAATCTGGTCTTCTCTAGGGTTAGCTACCCACAAATCATTATTGTATTCGGGGTTTCTTCACACCCCACAGTATAATAAGCGAAGGCCCGATGGGTGGTTAGCATTCAGAGGTGGTCTCCTTTTGCACCGTCTTCTGGCTTCCTGAAGCATCACTGGAGCAGGTCTCTATAAAAGGTCTCAGTGGTCACGTGGGGTACGTCAATGTCATGACACTTTGACAAAATCCTCGTGACATTGATGCACTCAAAGTGACCACTGAGGCCCAATCACAAGCCTCAGAAGTGACCCAGCCCCAGTGACAACACTCCAGACCAGAAAACTGCACAAGAGTGGACTGGACACCACAGCGGAGCCTTGAAGAGGGGAGTATAGGTAAGTATCAGCGTTTAGTTCTTTCTACACCTCCCCTGAGCCTCCATTTATTATAAGAGAAGGGAGCCCACAGTAGAACAATATCACATCCAGTTCACACTGAACAAGCTTGGCCCCGACCAGAACTTGCAGGCAAACCTCACGAATATTTGTGTTGAGAATGTCGCGAGGTTCACCCATCATTTGTTGTGAGCACCTACATACAATGCATGTATTGGAGTCTGTCGATTGTACAATAAAAATGAGGCTCTAGTAAGTTCCACAAGTTTCTCTCATTTCTATCACATTTTTTTAGAACTTTTCTGGTTTGGTCAGTTTCCTTTGTGCTCTGGATGTGTTAATGGTTTGAATTATCACATTAAATGACAATATAAGTAAATGTTCCCACTTGAGACAGAACGTTTTATTACTGAGACGTGCAGTAGTCAGCTCCAGCGAAACCGTGAAGCCCTTTGGAATTCTTTTGACATTAAAATGCTCAGAACTAAGTAGTCAGAATTACCCAATGTCTGAATGGTTGAACTATCAGAAGCATCGCCTGTTTTCAGAAAGTAGTCATTATAGCAGCTGTCACATTGTCTTCATACCTCTCCACATACTCTGAAGGTAGCAGTGAACAGACAGGCTGAAAGGAAGTACAGACACTGCCAGAGAAAGGTCTGGAAGAATCGTTTTAACAGTTTCAAGAGTTGTGTTCGCAGTTAGCACCAATACATTGCTATCTAAAAGTGGGGGAGGGGTACTGTCTGCCGAAACATCTGTGAATTCTCTACAAGACTCAAAATTTCTGATATATATGGACATGTGTTATGAAACTCCATAGTAGTATACTAGTGTTCAACTTGACACTGATAACTTGCTGCAGAGAACACAACGCAACAAAAACCAGTCAAAGTTATTGAAAAAGTTCAGTTTTCTTTGCCACAGTGTAGTTTATGTGTTATATGTCAAGCTAAAATTTTCTCATCTGTAATGTTAGGGATTACAGTCATAAAGAAGGACTTAGGGAAGTCTGTTACATTTTATATAGTGTGGAGGAAAGCAAAACATTTGTCATTTAGGTTCTTCCAGGATCAGATGGTTAGGTATGGAGAGGGATTGGGTATAACAACTTATTTACAGAACACCCACACTAAGAGTCCCATGGGATACAAGTAAATAACCTAAAATTGATTCTGCCACCCTCTTATAAGTTAAGAACATTGGGTGTATTTATGTAGAATGGAATATCGAATCTCACTGGCAGATAAGCCACCACTTCATAAATGCGATGGCTCTGCCAAAGGGCCTTGAGCTTGTGAAATATACTGGTATAATACATGACTTCAGGTACACCGGTATAATACATGACTACAAGTACACTGGTATAATACATGACTTCAGGTACACCGGTATAATACATGACTACGAGTACACTGGTATAATACATGTCTGCAGGTACTATGGTATAATACATGACTACAGGTACACCGGTATAATACATGACTACAAGTACACTGGTATAATACATGACTTCAGGTACACCGGTATAATACATGACTACAAGTACACTGGTATAATACATGACTACAGGTACACTGGTATAATACATGACTACAGGTACACTGGTATAATACACGACTACAGGTACGCTGGTATAATATATGACTACAGGTACACCGGTATAATATATGACTACAAGTACACTGGTATAATACATGACTACAGGTACACCGGTATAATACATGACTACAAATACACTGGTATAATACATGACTACAGGTACACTGGTATAATACATGACTATAGGTACACTGGTATAATATATGACTACAGGTACACTGGTATAATATATGACTACAGGTACACTGGTATAATACATGACTACAGGTACACTGGTATAATACATGACTATAGGTACACTGGTATAATACATGACTACAGGTACACAGGTATAATACATGACTACAAGTACACTGGAATAATACATGACTACAGGTACACTGGTATAATACATGACTACAGGTACACTGGTATAATACATGACTACAGGTACACTGGTATAATACACGACTACAGGTACACAGGTATAATACATGACTACAGGTACACTGGTATAATACATGACTACAGGTACACCGGTATAATACATGACTACAGGTACACTGGTATAATACATGACTACAGGTACACTGGTATAATACATGACTACAGGTACACTGGTATAATACATGACTACAGGTACACCGGTATAATACATGACTACAGGTACGCTGATATAATACATGACTACAGGTACACTGGTATAATACATGACTACAGGTACACCGGTATAATACATGACTACAGGTACACTGGTATAATACATGACTACAGGTACACTGGTATATTTCATGACTACAGGTACACTGGTATAATACATGACTACAGGTACACCGGTATAATACATGACTACAAGTACACTGGTATAATACATGTCTACAGGTACTATGGTATAATACATGACTACAGGTACACCGGTATAATACATGACTACAGGTACACTGGTATAATACATGACTACAGGTACACCGGTATAATACATGACTACAGGTACACTGGTATAATACATGACTACAGGTACACCGGTATAATACATGACTACAGGTACACTGGTATAATACATGACTACAGGTACACCGGTATAATACATGACTACAGGTACGCTGATATAATACATGACTACAGGTACACTGGTATAATACATGACTACAAGTACACTGGTATAATACATGACTACAGGTACACCGGTATAATACATGACTACAGGTACACTGGTATAATACATGACTACAGGTACACTGGTATAATATATGACTACAGGTACACTGGTATAATACATGACTACAGGTGCACTGGTATAATACATGACTACAAGTACACTGGTATAATACATGACTACAGGTACACCGGTATAATACATGACTACAGGTACACCGGTATAATACATGACTACAGGTACGCTGATATAATACATGACTACAGGTACACTGGTATAATACATGACTACAGGTACACTGGTATAATACATGACTACAGGTACACTGGTATAATACATGACTACAGGTACACTGGTATAATATATGACTACAGGTATGCTGGTCTAATATATGACTACAGGTACCACTGGTATTGTAACGTCTCTGCCGTTTCGGGTCTCGGCGCCCTCCGCTCGCACGCTGTGGCGAAGGAGGCGTGTTCAGTTTGGTTCTTTGTGTAAGGTTGTTGCTGCTCAGTCTGAACATGGTCCTAGTCAGTGTAATGGATTTCCGGCCCCACCCGTGTTCTGAACATTTCTCTCTGGACAGTAGAGAGTTAATCTCTTCCAGGCCTGTGTGATTGACAGCCTGTGTACCTATCAGATCTGGGGCTGGGCCCAGACTTTTTTTATACAGGATGTCACTTCTCTGCAAGTCGCCGGTTATTGCACTTGTGTTTGCCTGCTCTCTTTATTATATCCCTTGCTACCTTGTTACTTGATTCTCTGACCACTGGCTTTGACTTTGACTATTCTCTTGGATTTTGATTCTGTACTGCATAGCTCGTTTGTTACCGACACCTTGGCTAGCCGACCTCCCTTTGTTGTTTGTCCGTCCTGTCTGCGTTCTGTGTTGTCACTTATTCAGAGTAGGGACCGGCTCCAAGTTGTTCCTGTCATTAGGACAGGGAGACAAGTAGGAAGGGACAGTGGCTGGGGTGAGATTAGGGCTCACTTGTCTCTGTCCTTCCTCCCAGACCCCTGCAGTGTGTCAGGGTACGTTTGGCAAGACCCTTACAGGTATAATACATGATTGCAGGTGCACTGGTATAATACATGACTACAGGTACGCTGGTATAATACATGACTACAGGTACGCTGGTCTAATACATGACTACAGGTATACTGGTATAATACATGACTACAAGTACACTGGTATAATACATGACTACAGGTACACTGGTATAATACATGACTACAGGTACACTGGTATAATACATGACTACAAGTACACTGGTATAATACATGACTACAGGTACACTGGTATAATACATGACTACAGGTACACTGGTATAATACATGACTACAGGTACACTGGTATAATACATGACTACAGGTACACTGGTATAATACATGACTACAGGTACACTGGTATAATACATGACTACAAGTACACTGGTATAATACATGACTACAGGTACACTGGTATAATACATGACTACAGGTACACTGGTATAATACATGACTACAGGTACGCTGGAATAATACATGACTACAGGTACACTGGTATAATACACGACTACAGGTACGCTGGTATAATATATGACTACAGGTACACTGGTAAAATACATGACTACAGGTACACTGGTAAAATACATGTATACAGGTACACTGGTATAATACATGACTACAGGTACACTGGTCTAATACATGACTACAGGTACACTGGTATAATATATGACTAAAGGTACGCTTTTATAATACATGACTATAGGTACACCGGTATAATACATGACTACAGGTACACCGGAATAATTCATGACTACAGGTACACTGGTATAATACACGACTACAGGTACGCTGGTATAATATATGACTACAGGTACACTGGTATAATACATGACTACAGGTACACTGGTATAATACATGACTACAGGTACACTGGTATAATACATGACTACAGGTACACTGGTATAATACATGACTACAGGTACACCGGTATAATACATGACTACAGGTATGCTGGTATAATACATGACTACAGGTACACTGGTATAATACATGACTACAGGTACACAGGTATAATATATGACTACAGGTACACCGGTATAATACATGACTACAGGTACACTGGTATAATACGTGACTACAGGTACACCGGTATAATACATGACTACAGGTACGCTGGTCTAATACATAACTAGAGGTACACTGGTATAATCCATGACTACAGGTACGCTGGTATAATACATGACTACAGGTACACTGGTATAATACATGACTACAGGTACACTGGTATAATACATGACTACAGGTACACTGGTATAATACATGACTACAGGTACACTGGTATAATACATGACTACAGGTACACTGGTATAATATATGACTACAGGTACACCGCTATAATTCATGACTACAGGTACACCGGTATAATACAAGACTACAGGTACGCTGGTATAATACATGACTAGAGGTACACTGGTATAATACATGACTGCAGGTATGCTGGTATAATACATGACTACAGGTATACTGGTATAATACATGACTACAGGTACGCTGGTATAATACATGACTACAGGTACACTGGTATAATACATAACTACAGGTACACTGGTATAATACATGACTACAGGTACCCTGGTATAATACATGACTACAGGTACACCGGTATAATACATGACTACAGGTATGCTGGTATAATACATGACTACAGGTACACTGGTATAATACATGACTACAGGTACACAGGTATAATATATGACTACAGGTACACCGGTATAATACATGACTACAGGTACACTGGTATAATACATGACTACAGGTACACTGGTATAATACATGACTACAGGTACACTGGTATAATACATGACTACAGGTACACTGGTATAATACATGACTACAGGTACACTGGTATAATACATGACTACAGGTACACTGGTATAATACATGACTACAGGTACACTGGTATAATATATGACTACAGGTACACCGCTATAATTCATGACTACAGGTACACCGGTATAATACAAGACTACAGGTACACCGGTATAATACATGACTACAAGTACACTGGTATAATACATGTCTACAGGTACACTGGTATAATACATGACTACAGGTACACTGGTATAATACATGACTACAGGTACACTGGTATAATACATGACTACAGGTACACCGGTATAATACATGACTACAGGTACACTGGTATAATACATGACTACAGGTACACTGGTATAATATATGACTACAGGTACACCGCTATAATTCATGACTACAGGTACACCGGTATAATACAAGACTACAGGTACGCTGGTATAATACATGACTAGAGGTACACTGGTATAATACATGACTGCAGGTATGCTGATATAATACATGACTACAGGTATACTGGTATAATACATGACTACAGGTACGCTGGTATAATACATGACTACAGGTACACTGGTATAATACATAACTACAGGTACACTGGTATAATACATGACTACAGGTACCCTGGTATAATACATGACTACAGGTACACCGGTATAATACATGACTACAGGTATGCTGGTATAATACATGACTACAGGTACACTGGTATATTACATGACTACAGGTACACAGGTATAATATATGACTACAGGTACACCGGTATAATACATGACTACAGGTACACTGGTATAATACATGACTACAGGTACACTGGTATATGACTACAGGTACACTGGTATAATACATGACTACAGGTACACTGGTATAATACATGACTACAGGTACACCGGTATAATACATGACTACAGGTACACTGGTATAATACATGACTACAGGTACACTGGTATAATATATGACTACAGGTACACCGCTATAATTCATGACTACAGGTACACCGGTATAATACAAGACTACAGGTACACCGGTATAATACATGACTACAAGTACACTGGTATAATACATGTCTACAGGTACTATGGTATAATACATGACTACAGGTACACCGGTATAATACATGACTACAGGTACACTGGTATAATACATGACTACAGGTACACCGGTATAATACATGACTACAGGTACACCGGTATAATACATGACTACAGGTACACTGGTATAATATATGACTACAGGTACACTGGTATAATACATGACTACAGGTGCACTGGTATAATACATGACTACAAGTACACTGGTATAATACATGACTACAGGTACACCGGTATAATACATGACTACAGGTACACTGGTATAATACATGACTACAGGTACACCGGTATAATACATGACTACAGGTACGCTGATATAATACATGACTACAGGTACACTGGTATAATACATGACTACAGGTACACTGGTATAATATATGACTACAGGTATGCTGGTCTAATATATGACTACAGGTACCACTGGTATTGTAACGTCTCTGCCGTTTCGGGTCTCGGCGCCCTCCGCTCGCACGCTGTGGCGAAGGAGGCGTGTTCAGTTTGGTTCTTTGTGTAAGGTTCTTGCTGCTCAGTCTGAACATGGTCCTAGTCAGTGTAATGGATTTCCGGCCCCACCCGTGTTCTGAACATTTCTCTCTGGACAGTAGAGAGTTAATCTCTTCCTGGCCTGTGTGATTGACAGCCTGTGTACCTATCAGATCTGGGGCTGGGCCCAGACTTTTTTTATACAGGATGTCACTTCTCTGCAAGTCGCCGGTTATTGCACTTGTGTTTGCCTGCTCTCTTTATTATATTCCTTGCTACCTTGTTACTTGATTCTCTGACCACTGGCTTTGACTTTGACTATTCTCTTGGATTTTGATTCTGTACTGCATAGCTCGTTTGTTACCGACACCTTGGCTAGCCGACCTCCCTTTGTTGTTTGTCCGTCCTGTCTGCGTTCTGTGTTGTCACTTATTCAGAGTAGGGACCGGCTCCAAGTTGTTCCTGTCATTAGGACAGTGAGACAAGTAGGAAGGGACAGTGGCTGGGGTGAGATTAGGGCTCACTTGTCTCTGTCCTTCCTCCCAGACCCCTGCAGTGTGTCAGGGTACGTTTGGCAAGACCCTTACAGGTATAATACATGATTACAGGTGCACTGGTATAATACATGACTACAGGTACGCTGGTATAATACATGACTACAGGTACGCTGGTCTAATACATGACTACAGGTATACTGGTATAATACATGACTACAAGTACACTGGTATAATACATGACTACAGGTACACTGGTATAATACATGACTACAGGTACACTGGTATAATACATGACTACAGGTACACTGGTATAATACATGACTACAGGTACGCTGGTATAATACATGACTACAGGTACGGTGGTCTAATACATGACTACAGGTATACTGGTATAATACATGACTACAAGTACACTGGTATAATACATGACTACAGGTACACTGGTATAATACATGACTACAGGTACACTGGTATAATACATGACTACAGGTACACTGGTATAATACATGACTACAGGTACACTGGTATAATACATGACTACAGGTACACTGGTATAATACATGACTACAGGTACACTGGTATAATACACGACTACAGGTACGCTGGTATAATATATGACTACAGGTACACTGGTAAAATACATGACTACAGGTACACTGGTAAAATACATGACTACAGGTACACTGGTATAATACATGACTACAGGTACACTGGTCTAATACATGACTACAGGTACACTGGTATAATATATAACTAAAGGTACGCTTTTATAATACATGACTATAGGTACCCCGGTATAATACATGACTACAGGTACACCGGAATAATTCATGACTACAGGTACACTGGTATAATACACGACTACAGGTACGCTGGTATAATATATGACTACAGGTACACTGGTATAATACATGACTACAGGTACACTGGTATAATACATGACTACAGGTACACTGGTATAATACATGACTACAGGTACACTGGTATAATACATGACTACAGGTACACCGGTATAATACATGACTACAGGTATGCTGGTATAATACATGACTACAGGTACACTGGTATAATACATGACTACAGGTACACAGGTATAATATATGACTACAGGTAAACCGGTATAATACATGACTACAGGTACACTGGTATAATACGTGACTACAGGTACACCGGTATAATACATGACTACAGGTACGCTGGTCTAATACATAACTAGAGGTACACTGGTATAATACATGACTACAGGTACGCTGGTATAATACATGACTACAGGTACACTGGTATAATACATGACTACAGGTACACTGGTATAATACATGACTACAGGTACACTGGTATAATACATGACTACAGGTACACCGGTATAATACATGACTACAGGTACACTGGTATAATACATGACTACAGGTACACTGGTATAATATATGACTACAGGTACACCGCTATAATTCATGACTACAGGTACACCGGTATAATACAAGACTACAGGTACGCTGGTATAATACATGACTAGAGGTACACTGGTATAATACATGACTGCAGGTATGCTGGTATAATACATGACTACAGGTATACTGGTATAATACATGATTACAGGTACGCTGGTATAATACATGACTACAGGTACACTGGTATAATACATAACTACAGGTACACTGGTATAATACATGACTACAGGTACCCTGGTATAATACATGACTACAGGTACACTGGTATAATACATGACTACAGGTACACTGGTATAATATATGACTACAGGTACACCGGTATAATACATGACTACAGGTACACTGGTTTAATATATGACTACAGGTACACTGGTATAATACATGACTACAGGTACACTGGTATAATACATGACTACAGGTACGCTGGTATAATACATGACTACAGGTACACTGGTATAATACATGACTACAGGTACACTGGTATAATACATGACTACAGGTACGCTGGTATAATACATGACTACAGGTACACTGGTATAATACATGACTACAAGTACACTGGTATAATACATGACTACAGGTACACTAATATAATACATGACTACAGGTACACTGGTATAATATATGACTACAGGTATGCTGGTCTAATATATGACTACAGGTACCACTGGTATTGTAACGTCTCTGCCGTTTCGGGTCTCGGCGCCCTCCGCTCGCACGCTGTGGCGAAGGAGGCGTGTTCAGTTTGGTTCTTTGTGTAAGTTTCTTGCTGCTCAGTCTGAACATGGTCCTAGTCAGTGTAATGGCTTTCCGGCCCCACCCGTGTTCTGAACATTTCTCTCTGGACAGTAGAGAGTTAATCTCTTACTGGCCTGTGTGATTGACAGCCTGTGTACCTATCAGATCTGGGGCTGGGCCCAGACTTTTTTTATACAGGATGTCACTTCTCTGCAAGTCGCCGGTTATTGCACTTGTGTTTGCCTGCTCTCTTTATTATATTCCTTGCTACCTTGTTACTTGATTCTCTGACCACTGGCTTTGACTTTGACTATTCTCTTGGATTTTGATTCTGTACTGCATAGCTCGTTTGTTACCGACACCTTGGCTAGCCGACCTCCCTTTGTTGTTTGTCCGTCCTGTCTGCGTTCTGTGTTGTCACTTATTCAGAGTAGGGACCGGCTCCAAGTTGTTCCTGTCATTAGGACAGTGAGACAAGTAGGAAGGGACAGTGGCTGGGGTGAGATTAGGGCTCACTTGTCTCTGTCCTTCCTCCCAGACCCCTGCAGTGTGTCAGGGTATTGCTACGTTTGGCAAGACCCTTACAGGTATAATACATGATTACAGGTGCACTGGTATAATACATGACTACAGGTACGCTGGTATAATACATGACTACAGGTACGCTGGTCTAATACATGACTACAGGTATACTGGTATAATACATGACTACAAGTACACTGGTATAATACATGACTACAGGTACACTGGTATAATACATGACTACAGGTAAACTGGTATAATACATGACTACAGGTACACTGGTATAATACATGACTACAGGTACACTGGTATAATACATGACTACAGGTACGCTGGTATAATACATGACTACAGGTACGCTGGTCTAATACATGACTACAGGTATACTGGTATAATACATGACTACAAGTACACTGGTATAATACATGACTACAGGTACACTGGTATAATACATGACTACAGGTACACTGGTATAATACATGACTACAGGTACACTGGTATAATACATGACTACAGGTACACTGGTATAATACATGACTACAGGTACGCTGGTATAATACATGACTACAGGTACACTGGTATAATACACGACTACAGGTACGCTGGTATAATATATGACTACAGGTACACTGGTAAAATACATGACTACAGGTACACTGGTAAAATACATGACTACAGGTACACTGGTATAATACTTGACTACAGGTACACTGGTCTAATACATGACTACAGGTACACTGGTATAATATATGACTACAGGTACGCTTTTATAATACATGACTATAGGTACACCGGCATAATACATGACTATAGGTACACCGGTATAATACATGACTACAGGTACACCGGAATAATTCATGACTACAGGTACACTGGTATAATACATGACTACAGGTACACTGGTATAATACATGACTACAGGTACACTGGTATAATACATGACTACAGGTACACTGGTATAATACATGACTACAGGTACACCGGTATAATACATGACTACAGGTACACTGGTATAATACATGACTACAGGTACACCGGTATAATACATGACTACAGGTACACCGGTATAATACATGACTACAGGTACGCTGGTATAATACATGACTACAGGTACACTGGTATAATACATGACTACAAGTACACTGGTATAATACATGACTACAGGTACACTAGTATAATACATGACTACAGGTACACTGGTATAATATATGACTACAGGTATGCTGGTCTAATATATGACTACAGGTACCACTGGTATTGTAACGTCTCTGCCGTTTCGGGTCTCGGCGCCCTCCGCTTGCACGCTGTGGCGAAGGAGGCGTGTTCAGTTTGGTTCTTTGTGTAAGTTTCTTGCTGCTCAGTCTGAACATGGTCCTCGTCAGTGTAATGGCTTTCCGGCCCCACCCGTGTTCTGAACATTTCTCTCTGGACAGTAGAGAGTTAATCTCTTACTGGCCTGTGTGATTGACAGCCTGTGTACCTATCAGATCTGGGGCTGGGCCCAGACTTTTTTTATACAGGATGTCACTTCTCTGCAAGTCGCCGGTTATTGCACTTGTGTTTGCCTGCTCTCTTTATTATATTCCTTGCTACCTTGTTACTTGATTCTCTGACCACTGGCTTTGACTTTGACTATTCTCTTGGATTTTGATTCTGTACTGCATAGCTCGTTTGTTACCGACACCTTGGCTAGCCGACCTCCCTTTGTTGTTTGTCCGTCCTGTCTGCGTTCTGTGTTGTCACTTATTCAGAGTAGGGACCGGCTCCAAGTTGTTCCTGTCATTAGGACAGTGAGACAAGTAGGAAGGGACAGTGGCTGGGGTGAGATTAGGGCTCACTTGTCTCTGTCCTTCCTCCCAGACCCCTGCAGTGTGTCAGGGTATTGCTACGTTTGGCAAGACCCTTACAGGTATAATACATGATTACAGGTGCACTGGTATAATACATGACTACAGGTACGCTGGTATAATACATGACTACAGGTACGCTGGTCTAATACATGACTACAGGTATACTGGTATAATACATGACTACAAGTACACTGGTATAATACATGACTACAGGTACACTGGTATAATACATGACTACAGGTAAACTGGTATAATACATGACTACAGGTACACTGGTATAATACATGACTACAGGTACACTGGTATAATACATGACTACAGGTACGCTGGTATAATACATGACTACAGGTACGCTGGTCTAATACATGACTACAGGTATACTGGTATAATACATGACTACAAGTACACTGGTATAATACATGACTACAGGTACACTGGTATAATACATGACTACAGGTACACTGGTATAATACATGACTACAGGTACACTGGTATAATACATGACTACAGGTACACTGGTATAATACATGACTACAGGTACGCTGGTATAATACATGACTACAGGTACACTGGTATAATACACGACTACAGGTACGCTGGTATAATATATGACTACAGGTACACTGGTAAAATACATGACTACAGGTACACTGGTAAAATACATGACTACAGGTACACTGGTATAATACTTGACTACAGGTACACTGGTCTAATACATGACTACAGGTACACTGGTATAATATATGACTACAGGTACGCTTTTATAATACATGACTATAGGTACACCGGCATAATACATGACTATAGGTACACCGGTATAATACATGACTACAGGTACACCGGAATAATTCATGACTACAGGTACACTGGTATAATACATGACTACAGGTACACTGGTATAATACATGACTACAGGTACACTGGTATAATACATGACTACAGGTACACTGGTATAATACATGACTACAGGTACACCGGTATAATACATGACTACAGGTACACTGGTATAATACATGACTACAGGTACACTGGTATAATACATGACTACAGGTACACCGGTATAATACATGACTACAGGTACACTGGTATAATACATGACTACAGGTACACCGGTATAATACATGACTACAGGTACACCGGTATAATACATGACTACAGGTACACTGGTATAATACATGACTACAGGTACACTGGTATAATACATGACTACAGGTACGCTGGTATAATACATGACTACAGGTACACTGGTATAATACATGACTACAGGTACACTAGTATAATACATGACTACAGGTACACTGGTATAATACATGACTACAGGTATGCTGGTCTAATATATGACTACAGGTACCACTGGTATTGTAACGTCTCTGCCGTTTCGGGTCTCGGCGCCCTCCGCTTGCACGCTGTGGCGAAGGAGGCGTGTTCAGTTTGGTTCTTTGTGTAAGTTTCTTGCTGCTCAGTCTGAACATGGTCCTAGTCAGTGTAATGGCTTTCCGGCCCCACCCGTGTTCTGAACATTTCTCTCTGGACAGTAGAGAGTTAATCTCTTACTGGCCTGTGTGATTGACAGCCTGTGTACCTATCAGATCTGGGGCTGGGCCCAGACTTTTTTTATACAGGATGTCACTTCTCTGCAAGTCGCCGGTTATTGCACTTGTGTTTGCCTGCTCTCTTTATTATATTCCTTGCTACCTTGTTACTTGATTCTCTGACCACTGGCTTTGACTTTGACTATTCTCTTGGATTTTGATTCTGTACTGCATAGCTCGTTTGTTACCGACACCTTGGCTAGCCGACCTCCCTTTGTTGTTTGTCCGTCCTGTCTGCGTTCTGTGTTGTCACTTATTCAGAGTAGGGACCGGCTCCAAGTTGTTCCTGTCATTAGGACAGTGAGACAAGTAGGAAGGGACAGTGGCTGGGGTGAGATTAGGGCTCACTTGTCTCTGTCCTTCCTCCCAGACCCCTGCAGTGTGTCAGGGTATTGCTACGTTTGGCAAGACCCTTACAGGTATAATACATGATTACAGGTGCACTGGTATAATACATGACTACAGGTACGCTGGTATAATACATGACTACAGGTACGCTGGTCTAATACATGACTACAGGTATACTGGTATAATACATGACTACAAGTACACTGGTATAATATATGACTACAGGTACACTGGTATAATACATGACTACAGGTAAACTGGTATAATACATGACTACAGGTACACTGGTATAATACATGACTACAGGTACACTGGTATAATACATGACTACAGGTACGCTGGTATAATACATGACTACAGGTACGCTGGTCTAATACATGACTACAGGTATACTGGTATAATACATGACTACAAGTACACTGGTATAATACATGACTACAGGTACACTGGTATAATACATGACTACAGGTACACTGGTATAATACATGACTACAGGTACACTGGTATAATACATGACTACAGGTACACTGGTATAATACATGACTACAGGTACGCTGGTATAATACATGACTACAGGTACACTGGTATAATACACGACTACAGGTACGCTGGTATAATATATGACTACAGGTACACTGGTAAAATACATGACTACAGGTACACTGGTAAAATACATGACTACAGGTACACTGGTATAATACTTGACTACAGGTACACTGGTCTAATACATGACTACAGGTACACTGGTATAATATATGACTACAGGTACGCTTTTATAATACATGACTATAGGTACACCGGCATAATACATGACTATAGGTACACCGGTATAATACATGACTACAGGTACACCGGAATAATTCATGACTACAGGTACACTGGTATAATAAATGACTACAGGTACACTGGTATAATACATGACTACAGGTACACTGGTATAATACATGACTACAGGTACACTGGTATAATACATGACTACAGGTACACCGGTATAATACATGACTACAGGTACACTGGTATAATACATGACTACAGGTACACTAGTATAATACATGACTACAGGTACACTGGTATAATATATGACTACAGGTATGCTGGTCTAATATATGACTACAGGTACCACTGGTATTGTAACGTCTCTGCCGTTTCGGGTCTCGGCGCCCTCCGCTTGCACGCTGTGGCGAAGGAGGCGTGTTCAGTTTGGTTCTTTGTGTAAGTTTCTTGCTGCTCAGTCTGAACATGGTCCTAGTCAGTGTAATGGCTTTCCGGCCCCACCCGTGTTCTGAACATTTCTCTCTGGACAGTAGAGAGTTAATCTCTTACTGGCCTGTGTGATTGACAGCCTGTGTACCTATCAGATCTGGGGCTGGGCCCAGACTTTTTTTATACAGGATGTCACTTCTCTGCAAGTCGCCGGTTATTGCACTTGTGTTTGCCTGCTCTCTTTATTATATTCCTTGCTACCTTGTTACTTGATTCTCTGACCACTGGCTTTGACTTTGACTATTCTCTTGGATTTTGATTCTGTACTGCATAGCTCGTTTGTTACCGACACCTTGGCTAGCCGACCTCCCTTTGTTGTTTGTCCGTCCTGTCTGCGTTCTGTGTTGTCACTTATTCAGAGTAGGGACCGGCTCCAAGTTGTTCCTGTCATTAGGACAGTGAGACAAGTAGGAAGGGACAGTGGCTGGGGTGAGATTAGGGCTCACTTGTCTCTGTCCTTCCTCCCAGACCCCTGCAGTGTGTCAGGGTATTGCTACGTTTGGCAAGACCCTTACAGGTATAATACATGATTACAGGTGCACTGGTATAATACATGACTACAGGTACGCTGGTATAATACATGACTACAGGTACGCTGGTCTAATACATGACTACAGGTATACTGGTATAATACATGACTACAAGTACACTGGTATAATATATGACTACAGGTACACTGGTATAATACATGACTACAGGTAAACTGGTATAATACATGACTACAGGTACACTGGTATAATACATGACTACAGGTACACTGGTATAATACATGACTACAGGTACGCTGGTATAATACATGACTACAGGTACGCTGGTCTAATACATGACTACAGGTATACTGGTATAATACATGACTACAAGTACACTGGTATAATACATGACTACAGGTACACTGGTATAATACATGACTACAGGTACACTGGTATAATACATGACTACAGGTACACTGGTATAATACATGACTACAGGTACACTGGTATAATACATGACTACAGGTACGCTGGTATAATACATGACTACAGGTACACTGGTATAATACACGACTACAGGTACGCTGGTATAATATATGACTACAGGTACACTGGTAAAATACATGACTACAGGTACACTGGTAAAATACATGACTACAGGTACACTGGTATAATACTTGACTACAGGTACACTGGTCTAATACATGACTACAGGTACACTGGTATAATATATGACTACAGGTACGCTTTTATAATACATGACTATAGGTACACCGGCATAATACATGACTATAGGTACACCGGTATAATACATGACTACAGGTACACCGGAATAATTCATGACTACAGGTACACTGGTATAATAAATGACTACAGGTACACTGGTATAATACATGACTACAGGTACACTGGTATAATACATGACTACAGGTACACTGGTATAATACATGACTACAGGTACACCGGTATAATACATGACTACAGGTACACTGGTATAATACATGACTACAGGTACACTAGTATAATACATGACTACAGGTACACTGGTATAATATATGACTACAGGTATGCTGGTCTAATATATGACTACAGGTACCACTGGTATTGTAACGTCTCTGCCGTTTCGGGTCTCGGCGCCCTCCGCTTGCACGCTGTGGCGAAGGAGGCGTGTTCAGTTTGGTTCTTTGTGTAAGTTTCTTGCTGCTCAGTCTGAACATGGTCCTAGTCAGTGTAATGGCTTTCCGGCCCCACCCGTGTTCTGAACATTTCTCTCTGGACAGTAGAGAGTTAATCTCTTACTGGCCTGTGTGATTGACAGCCTGTGTACCTATCAGATCTGGGGCTGGGCCCAGACTTTTTTTATACAGGATGTCACTTCTCTGCAAGTCGCCGGTTATTGCACTTGTGTTTGCCTGCTCTCTTTATTATATTCCTTGCTACCTTGTTACTTGATTCTCTGACCACTGGCTTTGACTTTGACTATTCTCTTGGATTTTGATTCTGTACTGCATAGCTCGTTTGTTACCGACACCTTGGCTAGCCGACCTCCCTTTGTTGTTTGTCCGTCCTGTCTGCGTTCTGTGTTGTCACTTATTCAGAGTAGGGACCGGCTCCAAGTTGTTCCTGTCATTAGGACAGTGAGACAAGTAGGAAGGGACAGTGGCTGGGGTGAGATTAGGGCTCACTTGTCTCTGTCCTTCCTCCCAGACCCCTGCAGTGTGTCAGGGTATTGCTACGTTTGGCAAGACCCTTACAGGTATAATACATGATTACAGGTGCACTGGTATAATACATGACTACAGGTATGCTGGTATAATACATGACTACAGGTACGCTGGTCTAATACATGACTACAGGTATACTGGTATAATACATGACTACAAGTACACTGGTATAATACATGACTACAGGTACACTGGTATAATACATGACTACAGGTACACTGGTATAATACATGACTACAGGTACACTGGTATAATACATGACTACAGGTACGCTGGTATAATACATGACTACAGGTACGCTGGTCTAATACATGACTACAGGTATACTGGTATAATACATGACTACAAGTACACTGGTATAATACATGACTACAGGTACACTGGTATAATACATGACTACAGGTACACTGGTATAATACATGACTACAGGTACACTGGTATAATACATGACTACAGGTACACTGGTATAATACATGACTACAGGTACGCTGGTATAATACATGACTACAGGTACACTGGTATAATACACGACTACAGGTACGCTGGTATAATATATGACTACAGGTAAACTGGTAAAATACATGACTACAGGTACACTGGTAAAATACATGACTACAGGTACACTGGTATAATACATGACTACAGGTACACTGGTCTAATACATGACTACAGGTACACTGGAATAATTCATGACTACAGGTACACTGGTATAATACATGACTACAGGTACACTGGTATAATACATGACTACAGGTACACTGGTATAATACATGACTACAGGTACACTGGTATAATACATGACTACAGGTACACTGGTATAATACATGACTACAGGTACACTGGTATAATACATGACTACAGGTACACCGGTATAATACATGACTACAGGTACACCGGTATAATACATGACTACAGGTACACCGGTATAATACATGACTACAGGTACACTGGTGTAATACATGACTACAGGTACACTGGTATAATACATGACTACAGGTACACTGGTATAATACATGACTACAGGTACACTGGTGTAATACATGACTACAGGTACACTGGTATAATACATGAATACAGGTACACCGGTATAATACATGACTACAAGTACACTGGTATAATACATGACTACAGGTACACTGGTATAATACATGACTACAGGTACACTGGTATAATACATGAATACAGGTACACCGGTATAATACATGACTACTGGTACACTGGTATAATACATGACTACAGGTTCACTGGTGTAATACATGACTACAGGTACACCGGTATAATACATGACTACAGGTACACCGGTATAATACATGACTACAGGTACACTGGTATAATACATGACTACAGGTACACTGGTATAATACATGACTACAGGTACACTGATATAATACATGACTACAGGTACACTGGTATAATACATGACTACAGGTACACTGGTATAATACATGACTACAAGTACACCGGTATAATACATGACTACAGGTACACTGGTATAATACATGACTACAGGTACACCGGTATAATACATGACTACAAGTACACCGGTATAATACATGACTACGGGTACACTGGTATAATACATGACTACAGGTACACTGGTATAATACACGACTACAGGTACACTGGTATAATACATGACTACAGGTACACTGGTATAATACATGACTACAGGTACACTGGTATAATACATGACTACAGGTACACTGGTATAATACATGACTACAGGTACACTGATATAATACATGACTACAGGTACACTGGTATAATACATGACTACAGGTACACTGGTATAATACATGACTACAGGTACACTGGTATAATATATGACTACAGGTACACTGATATAATACATGACTACAGGTACGCTGGTATAATATATGACTACAGGTACACTGGTATAATACATGACTACAGGTACACTGATATAATACATGACTACAGGTACGCTGGTATAATATATGACTACAGGTACACTGGTATAATACATGACTACAGGTACACTGGTATAATACATGACTACAGGTACACTGGTATAATACATGACTACAGGTACACTGATATAATACATGACTACAGGTACACTGGTATAATACATGACTACAGGTACACTGGTATAATACATGACTACAAATACACCGGTATAATACATGACTACAGGTACACTGGTATTATACATGACTACAGGTACACCGGTATAATACATGACTACAGGTACACTGGTATAATACATGACTACAGGTACACCGGTATAATACATGACTACAGGTACACTGGTATAATACATGACTACAGGTACACTGGTATAATACATGACTACAGGTACACTGGTATAATACATGACTACAGGTACACTGGTATAATACATGACTACAGGTACACTGGTATAATACATGACTACAGGTACACCGGTATAATACATGACTACAGGTACACTGGTATAATACATGACTACAGGTACACTGGTATAATACATGACTACAGGTACACTGGTATAATACATGACTACAGGTACACTGGTATAATACATGACTACAGGTACACCGGTATAATACATGACTACAGGTACACTGATATAATACATGACTACAGGTACACTGGTATAATATACGACTACAGGTACGCTGGTATAATATATGACTACAGGTACACTGGTATAATACATGACTACAGGTACACTGGTATAATACATGACTACAGGTACACTGGTATAATACATGACTAAAGGTACACTGGTATAATACATGACTACAGGTACACTGATATAATACATGACTACAGGTACACTGGTATAATACATGACTACAGGTACACTGGTATAATACATGACTACAAATACACCGGTATAATACATGACTACAGGTACACTGGTATAATACATGACTACAGGTACTCTGGTATAATACATGACTACAGGTACACTGGTATAATACATGACTACAAATACACCGGTATAATACATGACTACAGGTACACTGGTATAATACATGACTACAGGTACACTGGTATAATACATGACTACAGGTACGCTGGTATAATACATGACTACAGGTACACCGGTATAATACATGACTACAGGTGCACTGGTATAATACATGACTACAGGTACACTGGTATAATACGTGACTACAGGTACACTGGTATAATACATGACTACAGGTACACTGGTATAATACATGACCACAGGTACACCGGTATAATACATGACTACAGGTACGCTGATATAATACATGACTACAGGTACACTGGTATAATACACGACTACAGGTACACTGGTATAATACATGACTACAGGTACACTGGTATAATACATGACTACAGGTACACTGGTATAATACATGACTATAGGTACACCGGTATAATATATGTCTACAGGTACACTGGTATAATACATGACTACAGGTACACTGATATAATACATGACTACAGGTACACTGATATAATACATTACTAAAGGTACACTGGTATAATACATGACTACAGGTATACTGGTATAATACATGACTACAGGTACACCGGTATAATACATGACTACAGGTACACTGGTATAATACATGACTACAGGTACACTGGTATAATACATGACTACAGGTACACTGGTATAATACATGACTACAAATACACCGGTATAATACATGACTACAGGTACACTGGTATAATACATGACTACAGGTACACTGGTATAATACATGACTACAGGTATACTGGTATAATACATGACTCCAAATACACCGGTATAATACATGACTACAGGTACACTGATATAATACATGACTAAAGGTACACTGGTATAATACATGACTACAGGTACACTGGTATAATACATGACTACAGGTACACCGGTATAATACATGACTCCAAATACACCGGTATAATACATGACTACAGGTACGCCGGTATAATACATGACTACAGGTACACCGGTATAATACATGACTACAGGTACGCTGGTATAATACATGACTACAGGTACACTGGTATAATACATGACTACAGGTACATCGGTATAATACATGACTACAGGTACACTGGTATAATACATGACTACAGGTACACTGGCATAATACATGACTACAGGTACGCTGGTATAATACATGACTACAGGTACACTGGTATAATACATGACTACAGGTACACCGGTATAATACATGACTACAGGTACGCTGGTATAATACATGACTACAGGTACACTGGTATAATACATGACTACAGGTACGCCGGTATAATACATGACTACAGGTACACCGGTATAATACATGACTACAGGTACGCCGGTATAATACATGACTACAGGTACAGCGGTATAATACATGACTACAGGTACGCTGGTATAATACATGACTACAGGTACACCGGTATAATACATGACCACAGGTACACTGGTATAATACATGACTACAGGTACACTGGTATAATACATGACTACAGGTACACTGGTATAATACATGACCACAGGTACACTGGTATAATACATGACTACAGGTACACTGGTATAATACATGACTACAGGTACACTGGTATAATACATGACTACAGGTACACTGGTATAATACATGACCACAGGTACACTGGTATAATACATGACTACAGGTACACTGGTATAATACATGACCACAGGTACACTGGTATAATACATGACTACAGGTACACTGGTATAATACATGACTACAGGTACACCGGTATAATACATGACTACAGGTACGCTGATATAATACATGACTACAGGTACACCGGTATAATACATGACCACAGGTACACTGGTATAATACATGACTACAGGTACACTGGTATAATACTTGACTACAGGTACACTGGTATAATACATGACTACAGGTACACTGGTATAATACATGACTACAGGTACACTGGTATAATAGATGAATACAAATACACTGACAAATGATATTAAGTCTACCACAGCTCCCACAGGCTACACCACCTTAAATTTCTTGAAAGTGAAGTGGGAGGTGAAAAAATGTCTATACCCGAGACTTGCAACATTTTTACACCAGATATGTGGTGTAAAGTAAATAATAAATATTCCCAATTGACTCATATGTATCATACTCATGAACTGAACCTTTGCCATATCCTTTGATGTTTCCTAGTTACTTTTGCCATTTTTTGCCATGTTATGCTAGGCACATATGTGC
The DNA here is from genome assembly GCA_947044405.1 of Leptodactylus fallax. Lineage (NCBI taxonomy): Eukaryota > Metazoa > Chordata > Amphibia > Anura > Leptodactylidae > Leptodactylus > Leptodactylus fallax. The sequence goes on along the minus strand of CAMRHE010000275.1, from coordinate 2,321,534 downwards.
CATTTATATCTCATACTGATGCACCTTAAAGCCAATGTCACTTGTTCCATGCTTTGTTACAACAGAAATGTGATATGTGCTGTTAGTCAGGGTTATATCTAGAGATGAGTGAACTGGTTCATAACTAGTAGAGGTTATTACTTATAGGGATGAGCAATTCAATTCGGGTCAAACCAGATTCAACCCAAATTTTCCAAAAGTTTCAGGCTCATCTGGAACCCTGAAATTTTGGGGTTCATCACCCACAAAATACTATTATACTTATTCTCTTCAGTCCCCTGAGTATAATAAGTAGAGGTCCAGGAGAGCTGAGCAAATAACAAACACTGATACTCACCTCTCCTAGGAATCTTTGTGGCATCCGGCATTGTCCCGCAGTCACCCAGAGTTCTCTTCCAGCCTCTGTCTGATGTCACATACCATGTGGTCACTGCTGAGGTCTGTGATTGGGCCTCAGTGGTCACATGGGGTGCGCCTATGTCATGATGCTTTGACCCAAAATCATGACATTGGTGTGCCCCATGTTACTGGGTACTGCTGACAGAAGCAGATATGGTGGAATGGAGTAAAGTTTTCTTGAGCTGTTCCACAGTGTCTACTATCCCTGATGGACTTTGGTATCACTGGGAAGTCACTGGTATCACTTAGGTCACAGATCTTATATTTCTTAAAGGGACACACCACTCCACCTCACCCGCCTCGAACAGATGCAGGAAATTCAAATACAAAAATTTTGACCAGTGCTTGCTTCAGCTTAAAGATATCATTGCAGAAGCCAGACTGATATTCACAGTGTTGACTCATTTCCTGCCATCTGGTTCCTAAAATATGATTAACACGTAAGTGTTGTGAATATCAATAGGGTTTCTGCAATGAAATTGTTAACTAAATGCTGATCCAAATCTGTGCTGTATGACTGGTGCCTGCATTCAGGTGATGGTGTTTGTAGGTGGGTGGTTTGTAACTGAAATCACCATGATGGGTTATAATTATAAATTAAGGAAAAGGGTTTCAAATTTTCCTAAAATCTTGGTTTTGGCCAAACTCAATTTGATGTATATTGCATGGAATATACTGATGACTTGTTGCACTGTAAGGTGCTACAGTGTCACTTTAACCCCTTTCCACTGCAGCCATTTTTCAGTTTTTATTTTTGACTCCCCACCTTCTTGTAAACTTTTGAACAGGGTCATTTTGATGTTTTTGGTTGTCTTTATGATTTCAAAAGAGAAAACACAGAAATTTGACAATAAATGGCTTCAACCAACCACTAACCATGAGGGTAGAAACAGTTTTTGTGTTATCATTCATATTCTATGAAAAAAGGCCAAAAAAAACAAAAAAATCTGCCGGGGTATGTAAACTTTTTAGCACAACTGTATATATATATATATATAATTTTTTTTTACGTTTTAACCCCTTAAAAAAAATCCAAAACTTTACAAAAAAAAAAGTTCTTGAAGTCTGGCACTGATTGCTGCTGGTGCCATCGGGTCTATAATACAGCAGAGACCCGGCGGCTATGGCAGCCTCTCAACTCTTGACTGGCCACCATATTTAAATACTCATCATCTGCCATACTATTACTGCAGATGTTAAGAAAGGGTTAATTATGTCTTCTTACAGTCTTCTCACACTACAATCTGAAGCCTTATAGTCAGGTTCAGAATGAAAACTCTCATATAAAAGGGAGGTTTTCCAACACCTTCAGGTCTTCCATAAAGACCACTGATGTTACCAGTCCAATATTCTGTCAATGTGATGGAATTTCAGAGCCAAGCCTGTTTACCTGAACGCTAGCACAGCAAAACCATTGTGAGCCTGTGATCTGGTGAGCGAAGACCCCTGTGAGAACTGGGCAATCACGGTATGTCATGGGACCAATGTTCTCATGCGAGAGAAGTGTTCTGCTCCTGTCGTGTTGAACTGCTGATGTTGATCATTAACCTTTGTTGTGCCGAACATGATCTATTTCAGTGACAATGCATCTGTGTGAGTAGAGTGTATTTCTTGACTGCAACATCACTATACTCAAGAAGCTGGGATCTGGTTGCCCTGTCTTTGTTTAGGTCACAATAGACGGTGATGACCCTGGCCTGGCATAAAACTTATCTGGCACAGTCAGAGTCAGACCATAGGCCCCTGACTCTTACACTATAAAGGGATGGTCAAGCCAATTGGTTATTTTCTTATTTTTTTAACCCTTTCCCGACATGTGTTCTAATAGTACAGTGGATGTTGGGTATTTAAATATGGCAGCTGCAAAGAAACTGAGAGGCTGATATAGCAGCTGGTTCACCGCTGTATTAGCATTGTATTAGTGATCATACCCCATGAGGTTAAAGACCCCTTGGGAGTCTAAAAATGACAGTAAAAAAAAAGTAAAAAAAAAATAAAAAAATCACCCCCTTTTCCCTAGAACACATATACTTAACCCCCTTTCCCTAGAACACAGTACTTAAATAAAGTTGAACACATACACATTAGGTGAAGGCAGGTGTCTGAAAATGCCTGGCCTGTAGTAGTAGTATAATGTTGTACCGTGTTAGCCATTGAAAGTAGTGGAAGAGTGAAGAAATCAGGCGATACCTTTGAGAGGCTAACTCAGTTAGCCTCTCAAAGGTATCGCCTGATTTCTTCACTCTTCCAATGCCTGGTCTACAAAGAATACAAACAGTTTTCCTACATGGTGAATGCCGTAGCGGAAAAAAAAAAACAAAAAGAGCCGAACTGCTGTTTTTTTTAGATTTTGCCTCCTATAAAAATTTGGATAAAAAGCAATCAAAGCAATAGATGATAGATGGCATAACTAGCATTCGGGTTTCTGTTCTTTGGGTCAGCTTGGGGACCAAAAAATGAAAACCCGATCCGCTTAAAAAGCGGTTACTCGTGGAAACCCAGGAACCCCATAATGGAGTCTGCCAAGTTTCTGCTCAATTTCCGCTGATTTTATACTGAAATTGGTGAAGAGAAAAGTGTGAACCTAGCGTGAGAAGTACATCTGTCCCTGCAAAAAAAAAAAAATTGCCAGAAATTTCTTTGCAAATATTTAGATTTTTTAAGGGATTAAAATGTAAAAAAAAAAAAAAAAAAAAAAATATATATATATATATATATATATATATATATATATATATATAAATTTAATATTGCCGTAATTGTACCAATCCATAGAATACAAGTGACAAGTCATTTTGGCTACACACAGAATGCTGTAATAACAAAGGCCACAAGAAGTTGTGGAAACTAAGTTTTTCTCCAATCCCACAAAAAAAACTCTCATATGACTCTATGAATGGAGAATTAAAAATTATGGCTTTTGGAAAGCGGGAAGTCGAAAACAAAAATCAAAAAATGACTGCGGTGGGAAATGGTTAAGTAGCCCAGAATGGGTTAAAATCACAAGAAGCCATATTCACCTTAGCAAACCATCACTGCCTCTGTTTTGATGCACCATTGAAATTAAAGTCAGGGAAATCTTAGATCAGCACAGAATGATTGGTTTTGGGTAGGCAAACCAATTGGACAGAATGGATTTGACTCCAAAAGTTTCAGGTTCAACCTGAATTCATAACTTTTGGGGTTTGCCAACTACAAAACACTATTGCACTGTGGGGTCTCTTCAGATCCCAAAGTATAGTAAGTGGAGGCCCAGGGGAGGTGAGTAAAAATAACAAACAGTTATACTCGCCTTGCCTCAACCCTCCTGGGCATCTGGCAGTCACCCAACATCCTCATCAGGTCTTTTGCAGCCTCTAACTCATATCCTGCACCCTAGGGTCATGTGGGGTCTGTCATGTCATTATACTTTGACCCAGACCTATGACTGCGCGTCAGCAGTGACCCTGGGGTGAAGCCAGAGGAAGTCTGAAGAGGTCACTGGGAGACCCGTGGTTGATGCAAGGATGCCCAGGAGAGGTGAGGCAAGGTGAGTATAACTGTTTGTTATTTTTACTCACCTTCCCTGTGCCTCCACTTAATATTCTCTGGGGTCTGAGGAGACTTGAGAGTATAGTAAAAGCACTTAGAGCAAGTTTGGTCTGAAACAAACCAAAGGACTGAACCTCACAAATATTCATCAAAACAAATCTTGTGTGGTTTGCCCATATCTAGTTTTGAGGCATAAGTGAGTGCCGCAGCCCCATCCATTCTGAAAGCTGTAGCTCTTAGACTACCACTTTCTTTACAAAGCAAGAAGAGAACCAGTGCGGTCTGCTAAGAAGTTCTTCTGCAAATGAACACCTGGACCTCGGCTGAATAGTCATATAAAGAATGCAATTATGGTAATTTATCCCAGAAATGCTTCAGTGCCCCAAAGGTTCATCAAAAACATTCTCAGGTGTAAAGAGGATACAACATAGCTGCTTATAATGTCAGGGGATGCAAAGCACTTAATACGACTCTTAACAATTTACAGAGAGCCTCTTCCTGCGGTCCTGCCCCTTTGGTAATCATTGTAACTCTGTGCTATAGCGGCTCTAGAAGCAGAGCCGGGGCTGATGGATGACCAGTGCTATACTCCCTGATCCATCATTAATCATTGTAAAAAATACAGGTACTTCTAACAATTTATAAGTTCACAGTGAGCCTACAGTATTTATCAGCTGCTATGTAATGTAGCTGCACCATTACTCCGTCTCTGCGTGAGTCTCCAAAAATCTACATGAACCTGTTACGAGAAAACAAGGCCAACGGTTTATTCATTATTGTAGCATGCGGCCGAGCGCTCTGCGACCTCTGGATTTGCAGATGGAGAAAGAAAAAAAAATGACTTAAATTGGATACAAATAACCTTTAAGTAGTTTATGGAGTCAAATGAATCTTCTCTTGTTTCCTTTTTGCAAAAAGGATAAATAGTGAAAATGCTATTATTCAGTGAAGAAAGTGTTGGTGGAGCTCAGAGACATAGCTGAGGTAGGATAAGGCTGGTGGCATATGTGGCTGGGGTCTGGATGCTAGGGGGTAAAGGGGTGCAAGCTAGCCATATTGTTATGCCCAATTTATTTAGATACAGGTCTTGCAGGGTCAGGGCAATAAACTGAATCTTTGACTTGGGTAATGGAAAGCCTAACCATGACTAGCGTTGGGTGAACCTCTCAAGTTTCGTTTTGTTGTGGGTTCAGCCAGACCTAATGAACATTTGTTAGGGGTGTCATACAGATATACAACATAGCAGACTTAATAAATGTATCTGTGGTGCAGGGGTTGGTGTATAGCGGTCCTAACAAGTGTTCATTAGGGCCACTGTACCCCACCCCTGCTCTGTAGTGTGGCAGCCCTAAAGAACATTCATTACAGCTGCTGTACAGATACAGATATTGGCCCTAATGTGGCTGCTCATCCTAAGGAATATTTCGTAGGGATTCTGGTATGTATATGAGTTATTTGGGAGCTCCAGCCCCATGTGCAGATGGTTCACCCAAGACAAATCCCACAAATTTTCATTGGAAACAATGACTTTTGAGAAATTTGGTTTGAATCAGGTTACAAACTGGTTGGCTGATCTTTAGCCATGACTAGGATGGTTTCCTAGCACGAAAGTAATGTCATGCCAGATCCCATAATAATACAGATAAAGAAGTGCAAGTATTTTTGGTATTTCAATAGAGCAGAGAGGGATAAGCAGCTTTTGGACTCCTCTGGCATCACTTATCCCGGGGAAACAGAATATTAAATGTTAAAGATTCCTACTGTACGATGCTTCTTTAACTCTATGGCCGTCATTGATGTTAGAAGGTCAGCAAATCCCACCAATACTAGTGAGACCACACATAGAGTATTGGGTGCAGTTCTGAGCTCTGCTGCCCAAGAAAGACATAGTAGAGCTTCAGTGGGTTCAACGGCGGCAACAGGAGTATTAAATGGAATGGGAGAACTACAGTACCCAGAGAGATCAAAACTAGGATTATTTTATTTAGAAAAAATACAACTGACCGTGACATAATAACTACGTGGAAATGTATCACAGATCAGTAGAAGCACCTTCAAACGATGGGACAATTTATCGGAGCCCAGACCATATGTTGTGCCCCTTGTTGGCCAATACTTGGTGTATGGAATGGGCTCTAATAAATTGTTCCATTATTTGAAGATTCTGGTGGAGGATCTATCTATCTATCTATCTATCTATCTATCTATCTATCTATCTATCTCATATCTATCTATCTATCTATCTATCTATCTATCTATCTATCCCATATCTATCTATCTATCTATCTATCCCATATCTATCTATCTATCTATCTATCTATCACGTATCTCTCTATTCATCTAAAATTGTAGTAAAGTTGACTGTCTTTAACTACTTCACCATCTTGTCCAATGCCATTGGAGGACTTTCTTTCTTTCTTTCTTTCTTTCTTTCTTTCTTTCTTTCTTTCTTTCTTTCTTTCTTTCTTTCTTTCTTTCTTTCTTCCTTCCTTCCTTCCTTCCTTCCTTCCTTTCTTTCTCCTACATATCTATCTAAAGTGGCAGTAAAGTTGAATGTCTTTGACTTCCTCGCCCCTTCCCTGTTACCCCCAGTTTCAGATCTCCATTGGCAGCTTGCTGTCTTAATTTCTTTGTTTCTTGTCACCAGAACTTTGCACTATTCATGTCATACTCTTGGGGATTGGTTGGTAACAATCATATTGAACCACAGCGCCTGCAGCTTATGGAAGAGCAAAAACAATAACTGGAAATTGTATTGGGTGTCCTTGTAGGACGCAGACCTCAGGACACATAGCGAGTAAACAAGATCTGCGCTCTTACCACCATGGGGGAAAAAACATTATGTGTCACGTTATTCATATTCATGATTTGTCAAATCCCGGGGCCTATATATCAGTAAAATGTCAAATTGCAAGTGATAGGAGAAGAATAGCAGAAGAATAGATCTGGGCCGGCTTTATTGGATCTAATTATACATTTTTATCCGGAGATGACATCTATATGATTTGACACATTGTCATGTTTTCTGAAACTATCATTATCTGGCCTGTGTATGGCACCAACATAATCCACTGCACTCCACAGCAAAGCTGAACCTGAAGCCATCACTGACATCACTAACAAGTCAAGATTTCACTTGCTGTCTCCATTCAGTTGCATTATTATTTCTTAGGAAATGTAAGGCTCTGAGATGGGGGTTTGATGAGAACATGTTTTATTTCAGAAGGGTTTTCATAAGGGTAGTGATGGTTTAAGAGATAATAGATTTGTTATAGATGTAAATCCTGGAATCTCAATTCTCTAGCCTAGCTGCTCGATGGAATGGAGATATTATTCACTGGTATCAACTATTGCAAATTAGAAAGAAGCCAAATGTGATGTCCCACAATAGGAACACTAACCGGTCTCCTAGAGACTTCCTACCCCCAGTACTTTATTCCAGTCCAAAATTTCTTCTGGAGTCACTGTACACAAATATTGTATTACTTATCCTGTACTGATCCTGAGTTACATCCTGTATTATACCCCAGAGCTGCGCTCACTATTCTGCTGCTGCAGTCACTGTGTACATACATTACATTACTTATCCTGTACTGATCCTGAGTTACATCCTGTATTATACCCCATAGTTGCGCTCACTATTCTGCTGCTGCAGTCACTGTGTACATACATTACATTACTTATCCTGTATTGATCCTGAGTTACATCCTGTATTATACTCCAGAGCTGCACTCACTATTCTGCTGGTGCAGTCACTGTGTACATACATTACATTACTTATCCTGTACTGATCCTGAGTTACATCCTGTATTATACTCCAGAGCTGCGCTCACTATTCTGCTGGTGCAGTCACGGTGTACATACATTACATTACTTATCCTGCACTGATCCTGAGTTACATCCTGTACACTGTACACAGCGACTGTACCAGCAGAATAGTGAGTGCAGCTCTGGAGTATAATACAGGATGTAACTCAGGATCAGTACAGGATAAGTAATGTAATATATGTACACAGTGACTGTACCAGCAGAATAGTGAGTGCAGCTCTGGAGTATAATACAGGATGTAACTCAGGATCAGTACAGGATAAGTAATGTAATGTATGTACACAGTGACTGTACCAGCAGAATAGTGAGTGCAGCTCTGGAGTATAATACAGGATGTAACTCAGGATCAGTACAGGATAAGTAATGTAATGTATGTACACAGTGACTGCACCAGCAGAATAGTGAGTGCAGCTCTGGAGTATAATACAGGATGTAACTCAGGATCAGTACAGGATAAGTAATGTAATGTATGTACACAGTAACTGCACCAGCAGAATAGTGAGTGCAGCTCTGGAGTTTAATACAGGATGTAACTCAGGATCAGTACAGGATAAGTAATGTAATGTATGTACACAGTAACTGCACCAGCAGAATAGTGAGTGCAGCTCTGGAGTTTAATACAGGATGTAACTCAGGATCAGTACAGGATAAGTAATGTAATGTATGTACACAGTGACTGCACCAGCAGAATAATATAATAATAATAATAATAATAGTCCTTTAATAGTCCCACAATGGGGAAATTCAGTGTGTTACAGCAGCAAAGATAAGCAGATACAAATACAAATACAACATGTACAGGAATGTTCCAAGGTGAGAGGCATTACATTAATAGCAGACAGACAGATAGGACGTAGCAGAGGAGGGGGGGGATATAACAGGCAGAGAGATATTTCAGTTCTCTGTGTGTAATGATCTCCGCTTAGGTCGGTGTTGGTTGTACAGCCTAACCGCGGTGGGGAGGAAAGACTTCCGATAGCGCTCCTTCTCACACCTAGGGTGGAGCAGTCGGTCACTGACAGTACTGCTCAGTGCGATCACAGTCTCATTCATGGGATGGGACTTCTTCTTCTGCATGGAGCTCACCACAGACAGTATCCTTCTGTCACCCACCACCTGCACTGGGTCCAGTGGGCTCCCCAGGACAGATCTGGCCCTTCTAATCAGCTTGTCAAGTTTATTTCTGTCCCTGGTTGATATACTGCTCCCCCAGCAGGCCACTCCAAAGAAGATGGCTGATGCCACTACCGAGTTGAAGAAAGTTCTAAGAAGTGCCCCCCGGATTCCAAAGGCTCTCAGTTTCCTAAGCAGGTAGAGCCTGCTGTGGCCCTTCCTGTACAGGGCCTCTATATGATCTGCCCAGTCCAGCTTATTATTAAGAAGCAAACCCAGGTACTTATAGGTGTTCACAATCTCGATGCCCGTCCCCAGGATGTCCACTGGATTTGGAGGGCATCTGCCTTTGCGGAAGTCCACCACCATCTCCTTGGTCTTCCCCGCGTTAATCTTCAGGTGGTTCCGGTGGCACCAGTCCACAAAATCCTGGTTCAGTTCTCTGTACTCCCTGTCATCATCGTCTGTGATGAGGCCTACTATTGCAGAGTCGTCAGAATACTTCTGTAGGTAGCAGCTGGATGAGTTGCACCTAAAATCTGCAGTGTACAGTGTGAAGAGGAAAGGGGCGAGAACCGTACCCTGAGGTGCCCCCGTATTACAGATCACGGTACCTGACACACAGTCTCGGGCTCTCACGTATTGAGGTCGATTTGTGAGGTAGTCTAGGATCCAGTTGGAGAGGTGGTGGTCCACTCCAGCAAGGCCCAGCTTGTCCCTCAATAACCTGGGCTGTATGGTGTTAAAAGCACTGGAGAAGTCAAAGAATATTATTCTCACTGTGTTCCCTGGTTTCTCCAGGTGAGACAGAGCCCTGTGCAGAAGATGGATGATGGCATCATCTACCCCAATGCCCGGCCGATAAGCAAACTGGAGGGGGTCCATAGCGGGGCTCACTAGAGGGCGGAGATGTGTGAGAACCAATCTCTCCAAGATCTTCATCAGGTGGGATGTCAGTGCTACAGGTCTGTAGTCGTTGAGGTCCATAGGGTGGGGTTTCTTTGGAACTGGTACCACACAAGAAGATTTCCATAATTCAGGGACTATATCCTGCCTCAGGCTCATATTATACATATGTGTAATTATACCACACAGCTGGTCCCCGCAAGTCTTAATTAGCCTTGCACTGATGTCATCTGGCCCTGCGGCTTTCCTCGCCTTGATCTTTTTCATCTCCTTCCTCACCTGGGCCCGTGTGAAGGTCAGACTGTGGCCAGATAAAGACGGATTTCTGGATTTACTGGTCTGTTGGGAAGTGGCCGCATGGGGAGAAGTCATTGTGGTGGGGGAAGCTGAAGGACATACTGGGGTGGGAGGAGCTGGTGTGTGATCAAATCTGTTGAAGAATAGGTTTAGTTCATTAAGCCAATTAACATCTGCCTCAATCTGGCAGACAGTTTATGACCCGAAATTGACTTAAGCCCCTCCCAGACCCCCCCTTATGTCTTTTCTTTCCATTTGCTTTTCCATTTTTTTCTTTATAACTGGCTTTTCCCTGCCTGATTTGATGCCTCAGCTCCTTTTTTAGTGAGGGCAGCTCTGGAGTATAATACAGGATGTAATTCAGGTTCAGTACAGTAATGTAATATATCTACAATGTGACTTTTAAATAGGTTTATTCCATATAAAAACTGCAATAATGTTTGGTGTTTAAATAGGCTTTAGAGAAATGCATCTGATATTCAGACCGTGTTGCAGATACATTTTTAGTCATTGATTCAGCAGTGATATAAGACATAACTCATGTGGATGAAATGTTCCTGTAATTTTGGAGATGTCTGTTGCCGGACTCCTCACTGCAGAAATAATAGCGGCCATTATTATCTACAGGACAGATGCATTATGGAGACACTCGGGCTATTTCAGCACTTGACACGTTGGGTCCTTGGGGTCATTTTTCATCACTCTTTGAAGGTCACTATTTATTGAAATAACACATTGCTTATGATTTGCCTTCATTGGAAAGATAATGTCAAGCACTAGCGACAAACCTAATAAAATGAAGTTTACGTTTGTCTGATATTTCTTCTGATTTCACATGTTGTCTCGAAGCTCCGCCAGTCCATTCATTTGTAGCACAGATCGCCTCACGCCTGTTCTTCTATGATTTACACAGCTGATAAACTGCATTACTGCTACACGACAGGAAAACAGGGATATTATCTATGATAGGAAGTGACTCCACAAATCTGCTATGACAGGGCCTCTACCCCAAAATCAAATCATCTGCTGAACCAGCAGGACATGTGCGCTGTGATGGAGCTGGACCCCGATGTATTCACCCAATTCAGGGTCATCGTGCATCAACTTTCAAGGCAGCAATTGAGGGGAACACATAAGTATTTAGAGAAGTCTTACATCAACATTGAGGGAAGTGGGGCATCAACACACAAGCAACTCAGTTCATTGACAGTCAAGGAGCATTGCATTAAATGTTAAGGCAGCAATGCAGGAACTGTCAGAGGAATGTCGTGCATCAACATTCAGCAGTGGTATTTCTATATTTAGGAGATTGGTGCATCAACATTCAGGGGAGTAATGCATAAACATTAAGGGGTATGGTGTATTGACATTAAGAAGTATGGTGCATCAAGATAAAGGAGTATGGTGCATCAACATTAAATAGTATGATGCATCAAAATTCAGGGGAATAGTGCATAAACATTAAGGAGTATGGCGGATCAACACTTATGGCAGTAGTGCATCAAGATAAATGAGTATGGTGTATCAACCTTCAGGAGTATAGTGCATCGATATTCAGGGGAGCAGTACATCAACACTAAGGAGTATGGTGTATTAACCATCAGGAGTATGGTGCATCAACATTCAGGGGAGTAGCGCATCAACATTAAGGAGCATGGTGTATCGAACTTCAGGATTATGGTGCATCTACATTAAGGGGAGCAGTGCATCAATATTCAGGGGAGCAGTGCATCAACATTTGGGGGTATATCTAGTAGTGTATTAAATGTTCATCAACGTTTAGCAGAGTGGTTTATTAACAGTGGCGTAACTAAAGTCTTGTGGGCCCCGGTGCAATCTTTTGTCTGGGGCCCCCTACCTCATCCCTACAGCAAATTCTTGATAGTGATGGTTACGACTTCTAAGGAGTTTAATCAGTCTTAGTGTGGTTAGGGTAATCTGTGGGTCTGCTTGGCTTATGGGCCAGATGGAAGCTGCAATCTCAATACTGATACCAGTGCTTATGGACCCCCTAAGGCTCCTGGGCCCCGGTGCGACTGCACCCTCTGCACCCCTCAAGTTACACCCCTGTTTATCAACATTTAGGGAAGTTGTGCTTCAACACTATCATTTCTTTTTATATTTCATAACTTTTCATTTCCTGCTCTGTCTTTATAGCATATACAGTAAATGGGGAGATCCATTTGTCCAGATCTTGATTGAATTTTTGTGGTCAATGGTCAGCCTATCTGTTTGGGATTATTTCCTCATGTACATCCCCAAAAACATTCATTACCCAGGTATATGCCAGAGGACAATCCTTTCGGAATACATTTGGCCACTTTACTTTGGGAAACCATTGCCTTGTAACGCAAAGCACAGCGGCCCACAGGGTAGACATTTTATAATGAGAGTCTATGGCAGATACATCCTTGCCCCTCCCTCCCCATAGTTTCTCCATGTCTGGTATGAGATATCTGTGATAGATTTAATATGTCAGTTTTACTTCTGGAAAAAATAAGAATAAGAAAACAGAATTGAACTAAACCCTCTCCAATAGTCATTGAGGATGCCGGAGCTGATACGAAACAATCAGGGAGCAGTTAGTGTGTACAGGGCTCAATGATGTTCTTTATAGCACTAGTCAATGTCTATAAAGTATGTACTAACACCATACCCTGAATACTAAGTATATAACATCAGTCCATGGCCATGCTATTTACCGAGTATATGATGTTCAGTGTCACTTTATGTTATACATTGAGCCTATATCATGCTCTATCAATTGATGCTATATACTGGGCATATAGTAGAATAATGAATGCATATATCATTCTATGCAATAATATACTGTATGTGCAGGTACAGTATATCAGGGTAAACTTAAAGTTTTCTGGAGCAAAAATAGTGTATTTTTTGAAAACATCCAATGAGCCCAAAATGTACCAAAAATTGTGCACCACATCCTTTTTCCCATCTGCTTTTGAGAAAAATGGGCTGAGCAGGACATGGATCAAGGTGGACAAGGGCAGGGATGCCTCAGACCATGCTCAATAGATTTACTATAACACATGCCAGAAAATTAGAACAGTACCTAAAATCTACACCAGTCCAAAATAATGGGAAATACATTAAGACCAGTGCATTGTGCTCCAGTCTTAATACTGGGAGCACTTTCATAATATGCAAAAGAATTATTAAAAGGCTCCAGCCAATTAATAATTCTGGAATATCATGAGAGGTCCCGGGCACCAGAATTAAAGCCCACACCTACAGATTTCTGGCAAATCTATGGGGCTGAGGCATCCCTGACCGAGCCTGCCTTCATCCCTGCCCTGCCTACTTTTCTCTAAAGTGGCGAGCAAGTTGGAAAATGGAAAAAGTTCCTTATTTTTGGCACATTTTTTGGTCCAAACATTCATTCTACAAAAATGTGCCGCTTTTGTGTGACAACATTAATAACTTCGCCCCCAATGAATATATAACTTTGGTCCATGCTACCAAATATCCTGGGATATAATACAATTTGTATAAAGTAATTCTTGGACACAGTTGTAAAAGTTGTCTCTTACATGAGAAGTTTTGTATTATATACTGGAGCACAATATCTAAAATTAAGAATGTTTTATTGAGAATTGGTTACCTTACTTGCTTTTGATGTCCACAGCTCCTTTGCAGATCTATGTGTATCCATGGGTACAGACTACAAACAAACCTTGTGTAGTCTGATCCTGCAAACGTGTATTTTCTTGTTTTAAGGGGTAACCCAAGATTCACACTTGTCATCTATCCACAGCACATGTGGTAAGAAGAGATGAGAAAACCAGTTTGTTACAAGTCAGGTTCGTTAGGAATTTTACAAAAATCTCAGGCTCAGCTGAACCTGAGAATTTTGAGGTTCGCCCCCACCACAAATGATTCCCCAACCCCAGAGTGTAGTAAGTGGAGTCCCAGATGAGGAATGAAAAATTAGTAAAGACT